>JAHRHZ010000149.1:966182-1029897 GCA_024137785.1 Ginglymostoma cirratum | reverse complement strand
GCCAAGCAGCATCCTGCTCCTATGATGCTGCTTGGCCTGCTGTGTTCATCCAGCTCCACACCTTGTTATCTCAAATTATTGAACTTGGTATTGACTCCTGAAGGCTGCACTGTCCCCAGATGGAAAATGAGATGCTGTTTCTGCAGCTTGTGCTGAGCCTCACTGGAGCACTGCAGCAGGCCAGAGGAAGAAATGTTGGCCAGGGAGCACAATGGTGTGTTGAAGTGGTAGGCAACTGCAAACTCTGGGCCAGCTAGCAGATGTCTCAGGCCTTGTATAGTAAGGAGGGAGGAGGTAAATGGGCGTGTGCTGCATCTTCTGCAGTTTGCTTGGGAGGATGCTATGGGGCTGTGGGGAGGTGTTGGGAGGAGGAGCGGACCAGAGAACAGTCTCTGGAGGAACAGTCCCTGCGGAATGCTGATGAGGGAGGGATGGAAAATATGACTGGTGGTAGCATCCTCCTGGAATTAGCAGCTTATGATCCTTTGGATGCAGAGCGTGGTGGGTTGGAATGTGAGGACCAAGGGCGGCTTGTTGTGGGAGGGAAGAGAAGGGGTGAGGATAGAAGTGGGGTTATGGACAAAGTCTTCCATCATTTAACTTTTTAGAATACCTGAGGATCTGAACCATCAATTGTTTTCATCTCTGTTTGAGTTTTGAGTCAGTAGTTTTTTTTTTCCTGAGGAAGGGTCACTTGACCTGAAACATAAACTCTGATTTCTGTCCACAGATGCTGCAAGACCTACTGAGTTTTTCCAGCAATTTCTATTTTTGTCACAGTATTTGTTTGGTTTGTGTTAGATACAGAGTGTTTTAAACTGAAAGTAAAGCTCACTGTACACCAGCCCCATCAATGACTCCCAGGGCAAGGACAGATCAAGATATATACAGAGAAAGAGATGTTTGTATCATAGGTGATTGCCATGGGTGAGGTGTCAGAAGTCTGCAGGTTAGTTAATGTGGTGCCATTATTTAAGAAAGATGGTAAGGGAAAGCCAGGGAACTATAGACCAATGAGTCTGACATCAGCGGTGGGCAAGTTATTGGAGGGGATTCTGAGGGATAGGATTTATGCATATTTGGAAAGGCAAGTACTGATAAGGGATCATGGCTTTGTGTGTGGGAAATCATGTCTCACTAACTTAATTGAGTTTTTTGAAGAAATTATGAAGGCAGAATGGTGGACGTGATCTATATGGACTTTAGTAAGGCATTCGACAAGGTTCTTCATGGTAGACTGGTTAACAAGGTTGGATCACATGGAATGCAGGGAGAGCTAGCCATTTGGATACATAACTGGATCAAAGATAGGAGACAGGGTGGTGGTGGAGGGTTGCGTTTCGGACTACAGGCCTGTGACCAGTGGTATGCCGCAAGGATCGGTGATGGCTCCTCTGCTTTTTGTTATTTATATAAATTATTTAGATGTGAATCTGGGAGTTATAGTTTGTAAGTTTACAGATGACACCAAAATAGATGGTGTAGTGGACAGCGAAGATAACCTCAGAGTACAATGGAATCTTGATCAGATGGGCCAATGGGCTGAGGAGCTATGTAGGACATTGGTTAGGCCATTTTTGGAATACTGTGTTCAATTCTGGTCTCCCTGCTACAGGAAAGATAGTGTGAAACTTGAAAGGATTCACAAATAATTTACAAGGATGTTACCAGGTTTGAGCTATAGGGAGAGGCTAAATAGGTCAGGATTATTCTCCCTGGAGTGTCAGAGGCTGAGAAGGGGCAGATACAAAAGGGACCTGAGGGGCGACATTTTCACACAGAGGGTGGTGTGTGTATGGAATGAGCTGCCAAAGAAAGTGGTGGAGGCTGGTACAATTACAACATTTAAAAGGTATCTGGATGGGTATATGAATAGGAAGGTTTTAGAGGGATATTGGCCAAATGCTGGCAAATGGGACTAGATTAATTTAGAATATCTGGTTGGCACAGACAAGTTGGTCCAAAGGGTCTGTTTCAGTGCTGTGCAATGCTATGACTCTAACTTACACACTCTGCCTCAGTGTACCTCAATCCCAGTCTCAGAAGAGCAATAACTGTGTTTTACTCACACTTAGAGTTTTGATGCACGCAGAAGAGAGGTCCTTCTGAATATTTTGGGAAATCGTATAGACCGGGTCTCCCTCGTCCCACTGACAAGATTCTGACGAACGGGCATTTTTTTCTGGAGAATGGACTGTAGGGACATGTGTGCTGGAGCTGAGAGTCTGGAGAGTCCTCCGGAGGTTGAGAGCTGTGATTCAGTGATGGTGTGGAGTTTGGAGGAGGCTGTGCAGAAGCAAGTGCTGCAGATTGGATCAAGTGCGTGTGGTGCAACCGCGATTCTTAATGCCCTGCAGGCTCTGGGATTTGACGTTTGCTCTGAAGTTGTAGAGAAGTGCGTCCAGACAAGGATGCGGAAGAACAGTGCTCCCCTAGCTGAATACTTAATATCGCGAAGTGTTGCAGGTGAGAGTCTTTTCCCCAGTTTACATTTTTCATTTCTTCACCTCCCCTGCTTCCGCTTCCCCACTCCCTCCTTGCTTCCTCTTTTCTGTCCCCTACCCCACCCTTTCTCACTGAAGCTGTCTCTTTTGTTAGATCATATATTCACTGAATTCCACAAAGTCTCTGATTCCTGACGGTAACTGCCATTTGAGGAGGATTGCAGGCAGCATCAGGGTTTCCCGTGCCTGGTGGTCAGCCACAGCGTTCAGGAAGGTTAGGTGTTAGTCAGTAAGTTGAGGACAGTAAGGTTATTAAACCAAAAAAGGAAAACTAATACTTAGGAGAAATGTTGAAATAGAAATGTTCTTTCAAATTCACTCATGAGACATGGGCACCGTTGGCTGGGCCAGCATTTATTGCCTGCCCCTAGCTGCTGTTTATAAGGTGATGGTCAGCTGCCTTCTTAAACCGCTGCAGTCCGTGTGCTGTAGGTAGACTCACAGTTCCCTTAGGGAGTGAGTTCCAGGATTTTGACCCAGTGACATGAAGGAACAGTGATGTATTTCCAAGTCAGAATGGTGAGTGACTCGGAAGGGAGCTTGCAGGTGGTGGTGTTCCCATGAATCTGCTGTCCTTTCCTTTCCAGAATATCTCCCTAGAAATTTCAATTGAATCCAGCTTGAAGGAAGTAGATGATAATTTGAAACGTGTAAATTTTGTTGGAGTGTTGGCAAGGGCGAAATAATAGAACTGGCTCCATAGCTCTTCACAAGCACCATGATCTGAATGGCCTTTTTCACTGCAATAAAACAGAATTGTTACAATACAGAAGGAGACCATTCAGCCCAACATGTCTGTACTAGCTCTACAAACAAGCATCATGGCGTTGTGGCATTCTCTCACCCTTTCATCATACCCTTGCACGTTCTTTCCTTGTTAATAATCATTAAATACCTGCTTAAATGCCTCAATTGGACCTGCCCTTCCACAATTCCAGACTGTACATTGCAGATCTAGAATCGTAGGATCCCTGTAGTGTGGAAGCAGGCCATTCGGCCCATCAAGCACACGCTGACCCAGACCTGGAATAAAGGAAGGTAAAAGCAAAAGTTCCTACATCACATTTATTACTTTAGCAAATGAAATGTTTGTCTCCTTATTCTTCCTTCTATGAGCAGGAACAGGTTCTCCCCATCTGCTCTGTTCAGATTCTCATGATTTTGAAAACTATCAAATCTCCTTATGCAGGTACTTAGGAAGGACCTGGGGTCAGGAATAGGCCATTCAGTCCCTTGAGCATGGTCTGTTATTTCATTAAATTATTGGTGATCAAATACCGCCATGCCTTTTACCTACCTCTTCACTGTGCCCTGTTTGTGATTCTAATCAGAAATCTTACAATCTGTACCTTAAACATACTCGAAGAGTAGGCTTCCACAGCCCCCTGGGGTAGAGAATTCCAAAGATTCATCATCTCCATATTCTTTACAAGGAAAACAGTCCTATATTCTTCAATTCATCCTCATAACTGCATTATTTCATCCCTTGAACCATTCCCATTAACCTCTTCTGCAGCCTCTCCAACGTGTTCACCTTCTTTCTAAATGCCCAGAACTGTACACAGTGCTGAGACTGATGTCTCACGAGTGTTTTATACAAGGTCATTATCACCTCCCTGCTCTTATCCTCTACACCTCCTATTAATGTAGCTCATGCTTTATTAACTGTATAACTCTATAATTCTACCAATATTTTAATGATCTGAACAGTGCTACAATGGATAAGTAACAAAATTGTTTTCACTGAATCATGAATTTAATTCTGATTACTAAAGGAGGCATCTATGTGGCAGTTTCAACTTATTCCACATTTAATCTCCTTGAATGTTCTGCTGAAGGGGAAACTAAATGAGTCTCGTTTTTAAACTGGTAAGTCTCTCAAACACATTGTTGCAAAGTGATACCACAGTCCATACGGTTTGTCAGAGATAGTAAGAAATGCAGATGCTGGAGTCGGAGATAACACAGTATGGAGCTGGGGGAGCACAGCAGGCCAGGCAGCATCAGAGGAGCAGGAAAGTTGGCGTTTCCTGTTGGGACCCTTCTTCAGAAATGGGGGTGGGATTTGATGTTTCACATTTGCTTTCATTTCTGAAGAAGGGTCCTGACAGGAAACGCCAACTTTGCTGCTCTTCTGATGCTGCCTGGCCTGCTGTGTTCCTCCAGCTTCACACTGTGTTATCCCATTCAATTTGTTATTCTTGTCTTATATTTTCATATCCCTTCTGAATGGTTTTTGTTATGATGATTTACTGTCACTTGTTCTCTACAATGAACAACACGGTAAAATACAGTGAAAAGCTTCAACTGTTGCCACAATCTGGCGCGTTTTGAATACTTCAAGAATAAAAAGACAAGGTCAAAGAAGTCCATCTTCGCTGTGCTGCCTCCACCATGAGTCCTGAGCCCTAGGCCAGCTGACCAAGGACACCTGTGCTGCCACCTGCGCCAGACCCAGCACTGTCGGAGTCACCGCTCTTCAGGTGCCATCTCTTCGTCACTGGGCCTACCTCGCCAACGGATTGCCGATGCTGGGTCCTGTGCTGGACACTCACCCCGCAACCAGGAACCCCGGCTCCGTTGCCGCCACCACCTCACACATAACCAGGAGTTTCCACTCTGGGGCCCACCATGACCAAGAATGCCAGTGCTGCCATTAGACACCAGGCTGCTGCCTTGGCAAGAATCCCACTCTGGCCGCTCCCTTCTGCAATGTCATCCCTGGACCAACAGAAACAGGATGAAGAAAAAGACAGAAGACAAAACAGTTAAGGAAAGAAGGGAGGAAGTGGCTGCACAGGAGCCCGAATGCTGCCTACCTTGCTGGCACGACCATCTTGGTAAGGCTAGTTTTACCACAAGGGATCCGCGTTGGGATTTGCTCATGAGACATTGAGTACAGGGGATCCTCAATATAAATTGGGATTATGTATGGCAAAAATGCAACTTGTATCAAGACAACATTTATATTGTGGAATTTTTCCCCAAGAGAATGAGTATAGTGGGAGTTGAGGGGGGAGGGGAGAAGATAGGGGATTGTAAAAGTATTAAACTCGCTGATTCTCATACCGGGCAATTTCTGTCATAAAGAAGCAATGGAATAAGGTTGGGGTAGGGCTATTACTTGGGGAATTGTTGTGTTACATACCTAGCAAGCAAAGTACAAACTATATTTCCTTCAGTATTCACAGATGCCATGGTTGCTGGTCACCAGGATCTCCAGGTACTTGTGAGTGAAGTGCTGAGCCTGGTTTTCCAAGTAGGGACTGCCCATTCCTTGATCCCCTTCACACCAAATTATAAAGTGTCAAATTTGAACACATAAACATCATACATATATACATACACAGTGGATTTCTCGTCCCTCACAATCCAGAAAAGAACAAAGGAATTGTTTGAACAGTGTGGTAGATTCAGCAGCTGCCTTTCGCTGTCTTCTGACAGGTTGCTATGTTCCTATTTATCACTACTGCAGTCTCTTCCTCCTGTTTTTATGGCCCTATTTCGCTCTGGCCCAGGTGATTCTGGGCTACCTGTCTTACAATGGTTCTGATCTACACTGGTAGCTCTTGGCTCTGCACTATCCCTTGACTCTGACCTACCTGTTGTGCCACAGTTCTGACTTTTTTTTGTCACTTGACACCCCAGTGTATGAGACCACCTGGAACTGAGTCTCCAAACATTGATTTTTTTGACACGGGGTCTGTGTATGTGCGAGTCATTGCATTGTGACGTACAACTTGTAACATGACTGCAGGAAATTTTACATTTAGTTCCTCAGATATCCAGTGCCGTGTCTGGTAATAAGTATGATGTATATTGCAGACCCCCTGTAGCTTCTGTACATAGCATATTTGACTTCTAAAAATGTTAGTAGTGAGAATTGCTTTTAGCCATTTGATGTTCATTAGTCATCGAAGACACCTTGGGTGCCTTTACACCCCGTGGACTGCAACAGTTCAAGAATTCAGCTCATCACCATTTCCTCAAGGGTAACTAGGAACAGGCAATAAATGCTGACCAGCCGGTGATGCATACATCTTGCTGGATGAGGCTTTGATTGGGATGAAAGGCACAACGAAGTTTCTTGAGTATGCGAGGTGATTTCATACTAGGTGGGGATTTGTTCTATGGTGTTTGAGGTGGCTGGGAATCTGGAAGGCAGAAGTGAGAGTTAGGACAGGGAGTGTGATCAGATTGGTTTCATTTGTCAATGACTGCTGTCTTCTCTGTGTTCCAGGTGCCACCCATCAGCAGCTGATAGAGGGTGCAGAGAAGGCAAGTGAAGGAAGGGTTATAGGGAGATTTTTCAGCTTCTACCCTGAACGAAACGTGGACCTGACTGCTTGGCTGGCGAGCTGGATGAAGAAAGGAGCTATTGCTGTAGCAACTATGAACATGCAAATTGCTGTGCCGGAGGGTGAAGGGATCCCAGATGCTTGGCATCATCAGATGATCTTTGGAGTGGACTCTGAAGGGATTTACATGACCAATCCCTTAGAAATAGGTGGGTACAGGAGACAACCTGATTTCCCACTCCCATCGCTCATCCTCCCCTGTGCCAGAAGAACTGGTAAACCAGATTTTAGTAAACCCACAGCCAGTAAAATGTTCTGAGAACATCAGCCATTGCCATCATTCATCACTTCAGACAGAAGCAAACTGTCCTAAATCATTGCAGCAATTTATTCAATAGGACATAACCATTTTCATGCTATTGTTGAGCCAATTTTTACGGATGAAATGAAATGAAATTCCCTTTTCATTTTGGTGTAAGGATTGGCTTCTCCAGTTTCTGGTCTCAATATCCTTTCATTTCTGGGTAAATGTTGTTTGGCGAGACGCGGTTTTCAGTGTCAAACTGAGCTCTTTCTTTCACTTTGAGCCTGCCAAACTGTTAGTTGCTCTGAAAGTGCAATATAAACCTCCATGGTCCAATTTAAGTAGGTGTGTGTACCCAAATCATATACGCCTAGTTGGGAAAGCTGTTTGAAAGGCAGATTGGTTCAGAAAGACCAGAGTAAGAAAGTTATGTATAATCTTTACAAAACCCTGACACTTCAATTAGAGAATTGCTCTGAATATCACACTGTAGGAAGGATTTTAAAAGCCTTGGAGAGGTTGCAGAGAGGATTCGCTAAAATTACCCTAGAATTAACAGACCTCAGTTAATGAGATAATAGGAACTGCAGATGCTGGAGAATCCGAGATAACAAAGTGTGGAGCTGGATGAGCACAGCCCTTCAGGGTCTAGGCCCGAAACGTCAACCTTTCCTGCTCCTATGATGCTGCTTGGCCTGCTGTGCTCATCCAGCTCCACACCTTGTTATCTCAGACCTCAGTTAATGTTGGGCAGCATGAAACAGAGAAGGTAAAGGAAAATTTGACTGAGATGTTCAAAGTCTTGAAGGTTTTGTTAAAGGAAGATTTGATAACCAGAGGACACAGATTTAAGATGAATGGCAAAACAACCTGAGATGATGAGCTCAACTGCAAGTTGTTGTGATTGGAATGCAGAACCTGAAAACATAATGAAAGCGGTTTCAACCAAACTTTAGAGAGAGCATTGGTGCTCTCTTGGAACTGGCTCTCTGATAGTGTTGCACTCACCCGCTCCTTTTGGTGGTCATATTTGAGGGAGCGTGGTGCATTTGAGGGGCAGTACTGCACTGAAGTGTTAGCTTTGGTCATTGTGCTAAAGCCTGTTGACTGGACCTTGAATGTGCAACCAACCAGCAGTCAGGTTGTTATCTGAAAAGCTAATTGACATTGTCGACATGAACTGGATAAATGAGCGAGTGACAATGTTTTGGATGCAGTCACATTGTGTGTTGTAATATCTTGCTATTGTGCTATTCCTACCATTGATATCATACAGCTTCAACCAAGGCCTGGATCCTGTCTTGGGGTTGGTGACAAGGATGGAACTGTGAAACTGAATCATTGGGACTTTCTACTGGTTCCCATGTTACCCGTTCCTCAGGACTAAAACTTGGCTTTCAATGTGAGAATGCAGATAACTGACTGAAGATATCTGACTAACTCTCGAGTCTAACAATATCTCCCTTTTCTGCAGAGAGAAGCAGCCTTGTTAAGCAGCGCCTATGCAGTGAATCGCAGTTGCTGATTCGGAAGCAAGATATCATGAGTCGGTTGTCGGGGGACCCAGACTTCTCTTTGCTTAAAGAGACTGTGGACCATTCCATGTGGGAGGAGCTGGATGTTGTAGGTGAGTGCAGTGAAGTTTCTCTGAGTTTACCCATTCAAGGGGTCATAAAGATCAGAAATGCCAAATATTGTCTTCCAGTGTATGAAGCATTCTGCATTTGTTATACTCTTAACAGCAAGGCCAATGCTGGGAATTCTAAGGCAAGTGACTACCTCCTGACTCCCTAAAACCTGTCTCCAATCAGCAATGCACAAGTCAAGAGGCTGATGAAATACTGTTGTTTGCCTGCACTAACATTCTAGGAGCTTGACTGCATCAAGGTCAAACAGCCCAACCGTTCGTGTCTCCACACTTACTTTCTCCTGCAATGATACTCAGTAGTGGCAGTGTGTACCATCTACAAGATGTGCTGCAGCAACTTGCCCAGGCTTCTTGGACAGCACCTTCCAAACTCTCAGCTTCTACCACCTAGAAGGTAAAAGCAGCAGGTACACGGAACACCACCTCCTGCAAGTTCCCCTCCAAGTCGCTGACCATCCTGATTGGAAGCACATTGCTGTTCCTCAGGTGATATTCCAGTGCAGTGCTAAGGAAAAATTGCACTGTAACAGGTGTGTCAGTTAAATTAGAAATTAAATTGCAGCCTGTGGACCTGCTTGGGCAGATATAAATGGTACAGTGGCATCATTTTGAAAAAGAGCAAGGGAGTTCTTCCCTGTGTCCAGATTAAAATTTGACCCTCAGCTAGTTATTTTTTATGTTGATTATCAGATTTATGTGGCATCTTGCTGTGCACAAATCTGCTGTTCTGATTTCCATATCACAACAGTGCCTACACTGCAGAAGTAGTTTGAGATAACAAGGTGTAGAGCTGGATGAACACAGCAGGCCAAGCAGCATCAGAGGAGCAGGAAGGCTGACGTTTCGGGTCTAGACCCTTCTTCAGAAATTTCTGAAGAAGGGTCTAGACCCGAAACGTCAGCCTTTCTCAGATTCTCCAGCATCTGCAGTTCCTGCCATCTCAGAAGTAGTTTGTTGGTTTTACATCACTTTGAGTGGTCTGATTGGAATGAAAGGTGAATGCAAGTCGTTCATTTTATTTTTCTTTCCCATTAAAGCCCTGAAACTCCCTCCCTTATGGCAATGGGACAGTTTTTAAATCTTGTCAAATGCAGGAAAGGGAAGATTGCAGGAGGTGGATAGTCTCATAGTGTTGAGAAAATAAATTGGAGTTGGACAGCATGTTAAGAGGAATGCTCACTTTAGTGTAACCCGCAGTAAGCAAAGGGGTGACTCTGTTTATTTCCTCCTCAGGGCAGATTAATCGGATGGTTTCTGGGGATGTTGCTCCAGATGATGTTTCTCACTCGTCCTATGTGGTGATTCCTGCAGCATACAGGTCAGGGGTCACACTGTTTGCCCGGAGACACTCGGACCTGACCAAGGAGCTTTTATTAACACCTGAGCTTCCTCTATTAAATGACCAGTAATTTTGATGACTACACAGAGCAAAGAAAACTTACAGTCTGCTTCATCAAAACCTCCAGGAACCTGAGAATTTACTGAACCCCACCAGACTATCTTTTCAGTACAAATGATGCAAGATCAAAGAAAGAAAAGCAACATCAGCATGAGGCTCCTTGTCCTGGGCAGTGTGTTAGTGTGAGAGGCAGCGTATGATTTTGAGAAGTAAGTGGGTCTGAGATTACATGCAGGTCAGTATTGATGCACCGTAAACCAGCTGGTTTGAAGTTTGCAGCAGGTAGTGATCCTCCGTCCAACTAACTTGCCACTCTGCTTTCTCAAAGTTTTAATTACAGTCATTACGCCTCCATTCTTCCCCAGCCTGATGTGGGTAGAGCATTGTTTGAACTGGGCCCTGTACTCCAGGGATCCCTGCACAGTAATCGAGCAGGAACCCTAGCTGATACTCCTGATCTAGACCAGAATCTTGAGGGTAAGTGTCCTTTGCTGAGATTAGCAAACTCACACCTACTGAGCTTCCAGCCCTTGCTGATGAACTGGGAGAGCTTTGATACTGAAAACAAAGACGACTTAATGCTGATGAAGCAGAAAACCCAGAGCCTCCCTCACATGCTCTTACTCATACTGTTTTGCAAAGAGAATTTGATTACTTGTTAAATAATTCAGGGTTTTTTTCTGAAATGGTAACTTAACACATTAGAATTTATTTTGTTCAAGTATTTTAAATGTTAATTCTGTATAGCACGGCTCCTATAGTTCCAGCAGGCTTGTCATTACTGCCTGGAATGTGTGTGTGGGGATGGCCAACTCTTAAACAGCATTAACAGTTCTGAATTGGAGCAAGAACTTGTACAGAGTTTAGTTTATTCAGAGTTTGACTGAGATGAGTGGTGATGACAGGTTGTGTAGTTATGTTCTATAATCTTTAAGGTCTTTGTTGTACATTTTATTGAGATTAAATGTGTTCATATTTTGAAAGATTGAGTCAGTGATAAGTTTTTTGAAATTCTAATCTCTGGGATCTGTTCCAATCTTGAACAGAACTCTGCATGGAGGGACTTTGCCACCTGGACATCCCATTGGATGATTGAATGAATAATTTTTACATCAAACTCACTCTGCACCGTCATTCCACATTGTCCTTCTTCATCCACCACCTTGTTGCAAAGTAAATTCTCAACAATACTCTATCCAATCTTCAGCCAGAGTTAAGGTCAATCACATTCACAGGAGTCATGGCTTACTAAGGAAGAGCAGTTTTCTTGCTCTGATTACCATCTCGATGAGTTCCTTCATGCATGTAGCATGGACCTTAAATACCCATTAATGGCCCTGTGAACTGTCTGAGTACTTATTATCCATTAAAGATGTTTTCAAATGCAAGTTCAACTAAGTTGTCTAATGTTCTTCCAAAAGATGACCCCTCCGACAGCGCAGCACCCCCTCAGCGCTGACTCCTGTATATTGTGGACTCTGAAGGAGAGCAATGTAAGTATTCACATGTGGCAGCATCTGTTTAGCCAGAAACCGAAATAAGACTTTGTGTTGACAACAGCTTATGTTTTTATAGCACCTTTTAAGATAATGAAGCATCCCTGGGTCACTCTCTGTGTTACACTGCACTGAGGGAGCATGGCGGAATCAAGCCTTGTTATTTCCAGAGTCGTATTAAACATTAAAAATGTTATCAGAGAATACAAATTTACATACGAAATCGATCCAGGCTAACTGAACACACAGACCAAGTTTGTGTATGTAACAAGAAGTTCTATTTATTATAAATACAGATTCTAATCACGGGCAAACAGCTGTGAACTGTTGACATAATTCTATTTGTTAATCTCCTTCATCCCCCACCTCTGCCCCCATGGGGATAAAATTGGTTTTATGTGTAGAGAGAGTAAAAGCCTGGGGAAATAGTTCAATGGTCCCTGTCTACCAGGTTTGCTGAGATGATCGTTTTGTTTGTCAGGACTTGCTGCTGTTCAATTTCTCCTCAGGTTGTTTTCACTCCCTCACAGGGACAGAAGCAATTGGTACATTGGCAGCAAAGTTTCTTAGTTTCTGGTTAAAAGCAACAACTTACAGCAACTGGTAAGTGAAAATAAGCTGGCTTTACTCAGAGTTCAGATATATTACTAAAGAAAGAGATGCACCATCTGTCCCTTTTAGTAGTTCAAGGCTTCTACCTGTATCGTTTGCGCCCACAAGCTTCCCAGGGTCCAATCAAATAGTTGCTGTCAGGGTAATAGCAATTTTTACAACTCCATGAACCAATCAGCAACTTATTGTTTATCAAATCTTACTTTGTGTACAACCTACCTCTCTTACTCCTCTCCATCACCACCTCAGCTGTGTGAGACCATTTACAATGAGTTTCAGTAACTTATTTTTTAAAAGTTCCTTTCACAGTCCTTGGTTTAAACCAGTCCACTTCTAAGTTCAGTGCATAATCAAAAGAAAAGTAAAAATGAGGTCTTTGAATTGCAACATTGTAAAACGAAGTAGAAGACACACCATACAACCTGGTGCAAAAAGGCCTGTTTTAAGGAGCATAAGGAGGGGCCCAGGTAGTTTAATATATGGGCACCAATGGTAGACTGATTAAAATTGGGATGCACAAGAGGCCACAGTTTCAGAGACATAAAGATCTCAGAGGGTTGTCAGTACAAAGGAGGTCACAGGAATGGGGAGGTAAAGGACTGTGGAGGGGTTTGAAATCTGGAATAAGAATTTTAAAGACCTTGCTTAACTGAGAGCTAGTGGCTGTCAGGGAGCATAGGAGTGATGGGCGAACTAGACTTGGTGGAAACAGAAACATTTTAAAAAAAGAGTAGGCCATTTAACCCTTCAAATGTGCCCTGCCATTCATTATGATGGTGGTTTATCATCCAACTCAGTAGTTTGTTCCTGCCTTTCCCCCATATCCTTTGATCTCTTTAGCCCAATAACTATATCCAACTCCTTGAAAGCATTCAAAAGTTTTGACATTGACTGCTTTCTGGGGTTAAATAATTTCAACAGGCTCACCACTCTCTGGGTGAAGCAGTTTCTCCTCACCTCAGTCCTAAATGGTTTACTCTGTATCCTTAGACTTGTGACCCTTGGTTTTGGATCCCCTAACAGGAGCGTCCTGTTAGAATTCTGTAGGTTTGAGATCCAACCCCTCATTTTTCTTAACTCCAGTGAATATAATCCTAAACGATTCAACCTGTCCTTATACTTCAGTCCCGCTAACGCGGCAAGCAGTCTGGTAAACGTTTGGTGCACTCCCTCTAAATAAGAACATACTTTTTCAAATAAGGAAACCCAAACTGCACACAAGACCGTGAGAAATAGGAACTGGAGAGGGCCATTTGGCCCCTCAAGTCTGCTGTGCCATCTGATAGGATCATGGCTGACCCAACCTTTCTTCACGACCACTTTCCTGCCCTTTCCCTGTTACCCTCGATTTCCCCTTACTGATCAAGAATCTCTGTCTCAACCTTGAATATGCACAAGGACTCTATGCCACAGCTCTCTGTAGCAAGGAATTCTAAGGACTCGTAACCCTCAGAGAGAAGAAATTCCTCCTCTTCTCGTTCTTAAATTAGTGACCCTTTATTCTGGTACTATGTCCTCTAGACCTAGACACTCTCTCCGAGAGGAAATATCCTCTCGGTATTTACCCTGTCAATCCCCTTAAGAATGTTATATGTTTCAATGAGATCATCTCTTTCTTTTCAACTCCAGTGAGTAGAGTCCCAACCTGTTTAGCATTTGCACATAACACAATCCGTCCATACCTGGTGTCATACTTTTTAAAAAAATTCTACCCAGAAGTGTTATCACACACAACAGGGTTGACATTCCCACCATCAAAATCACTGATGTTTTTTAGCTTTATTTTAACTAATAACCACCTCCAGTAAAAACAGCTGTGTAGGCCGTTGGGTATTTACAAGTAAAGCCCATTATGGGGAATGCAAACCATCAAAAGTGAGGAGGGTGGGGTAGGGAGAACAGGAAGAGACTAAATCAAAATAGATTTGGGAATCATACTATCAAACTTTCTGTTAAGTGCCTCCAATTAAATGATATCCTTTCTGTTTCATGTACAAATACTCCCAGGTCTATTTGTGTTGAAGCTTTTCTAAATATGCTGCTATTACTTTCTTTAATTATTAATTCAACTTTTTGCTGCCTCTTTTAATTAAGGATGTCACATTAGCAGTTTTCCAATCCTCCAGTTTTCCACGAAAATTACAACTAATGCATCCACTATCCACTATCCATGTAGCTACTACTTTTAGGATCCTAGGATGTAAGCCATCAGGGCCAGGGGACTTATCTGCTTTTATTACAATGTCTAATACTATATCTCTAGTGATAGTACTTAATTCCTCCCCTGTATTCTTTAGTATTAATGGGGTGTTTTAAGTATCTTTCATTCTAAAGGCTGATGCACAATATTCCAGGTGTGATCTCACCAAGGCTCAGTATAGTTGCAACAAGCCATCCCTGCTCTTGTACTCAAATCCTCTTGCTGTGAAGGACAGCAAACTCCGAATGCCGTCTTTAATCTCTGTGTGTTTACTTTTCAGTGGCTCCCAGGTCTCATTGCACATTCCTCACTCTTAATTTATCGCCATTCAGTTAATTATCTGCCTTCCTATTTTTGCTACCAAGTGGATAACCCACATTCATCTACATTACACTGGATCATGCATTAGCCATGCATTAGCCCACTCTCTCAGCCTATCCAAATCATACTGAAGCATCTCTGCATCCTCCTCACAGCTCACACTCCCACCCAGCTTTGTGTCATCTGCAAAGTCAGAGATATTATACTTAAGTCCCTCATCAAAATCATTAATATATTTGGTGACTATCTGGGATTCTAGCACTGATACCTGCGGTACCCCATTAGTCACTGTCTGCCAACCAGATTTCTGTAGATCTCTGTACACTACCCCTAGTCCCATGCATTTTAATTTTACACAATAATCTCTTAAGTGGGACTTGATTGAAGACTCTCTCAAACTCCAAACAAACCTGTTATGGGAAGAAATCAGTATTAGGCTGTTGAGTTGGACAATCAGCCTGATCGTGTTTCATGGTGGAGCAGGCTCGAAGGGCCGAATGGCCGCCTCCTGCTGCTATCTTCTATGTTTCTATGTATCTGAACCCCAAAGTCTATCTGTTTAATAACACTCCCCAGAGACATACTTTTAATTGGATAAGTCCTATCCTTGTTTGTTCTGCCAAAATGCAATACCTCACATTTATCCAAATTAAACTCCATCATCCACTCCTCAGCCCCTTGACCCAATTGATCAAGATCTCTTTGTAACCTTAGATAACCTTCTTCACTGTCCTACTATACACCAATTTTGTAAACCTACTAACCATGCCTCCAATAGTCTCATCCAAATTGTTCAAATAAATGACAGACAAAAGTTGACCCAGTGCCGCTATCTGTGGAACACTGCTGGTCGTAGGCCTCCAGCTCGAAAATCCTGCAACACCACTCTGTCTCCCGCCGTTAAGCCAATTTTGTATCCATTTGGCAATCTCACCCTGAATCCTATGTGATCTAACTTTATTAATTAGTCTACCGTGTGGAACTTTGTCAAAGGCTTTACTAAAATCCAAGTAAACAACACCCATCGCTCTACCCTCATCAATCTTCTTGGTTACTTGCTCAAAAAAGTCAACCAAGTTTGTAAGAGACAATTTTCCTCCAACAAAACCAGGGTATCTCTAATCATTCCTCACCTCACCAAATGCATGTAAATCATATCTTTCAAAATCCCCTCCAACAACTTACGCACCACCGATGTCAGACTCACAGGTCTATAGCTCCTAGACTTTTCCTTAGAGCCTTTCTTAAATAGAGGCACAACATTAGCCACCCCCTAGTCCTCCTCCATCTGCAGTTATAGATGATACAAATATTTCTGCAAGGGGCCCTGTAATTTCCCCCCTAACGCCTTACAATATCCATGCTTTTGAACTGCAACGTGTGTCACCACCATCTTACCAGACAAAAGGGCTGTTCTCTCATTCGAGACAGATGACTGGGGGTGTCTTAACATTGAGGCCACCAAGACTCATAAGAGAAGGGAGAGGTTGAGAAGGGGAGTCCTTCATGGTGACCTCAGCTGGTGTGGGAATCGAATCCATGCTTTAGAAGGATGAGAGGGGATCTGATTGAGACATATAAGATTATTAAGGGATTGGACACTCTGGAGGCAGGGAGCATGTTTCCGCTGATGGGTGAGTCCAGTTTAAAAATAAGGGATGCCATTTAGAACAGAGTTGAGGGAAAAACTTCTTCACCCAGACAGTGGTGGATATATGGAATGCTCTGCCTCAGAAGGCAGTGGAGGCCAAGTCTCTGGATACTTTCAAGAAAGAGATGGATAGAGCTCTTATAGATAATGGAATCGAGGGTTAGGGGGATAAGGCAGGAACAGGATACTGATTGTGGATGATCAGCCATGATCATAATGAATGGTGGTGCTGGCTCGAAGGGCCGAATGGCCTACTCCTGCACCTATCGTCTATTGTTAGCATTGCACTACTTTGGAAACCAACTGTCCAGCCAACTGAATTAAATCTGGTACTCTACCTTCCACCTCCTGTCAATCTCCACTCCTCCACCAAACCCCACAACAAGCTGCTAAGCCTGGAGCAGATTGCAAATTTTGAGATGTACACGTTAATAGCGATGGATTTGGAGTAAAGGCATTTGGAATGTAGGAGAGCAGTGACTTAGTTGAGTAGTAATTATGGTTAGAAGAACTGAATGTCTCACTTTTTCCTGTGATGGCTGGGATTGATAACAGGCACTATCTCATAGTGAGATCACTGTACCACATTCCACAGAGTCATCTATGTGTCATAGCATGGAAGGAGGCAGTTCAGTCCATCATATTTGTACCAGAATCTCACTGCTTCTCTCAGCAATCATCTTAGTTCCAGGACATCTCCACAGAAGTTCCTCAGCGGAGTGTCCTAGACCCTGCTTTCTTCATTTGCTTCATCAATGACCTTCCCTTCATCATAAGGTCAGAAATGGAGATGTTCACTGATGATTGCACAATGTTCAGCACCATTTGCAACTCCACAGATACTGAACAATGTTTAAATGCAACAAGATCTGGTCAGTATCCAGGCTTGGGCTGACAAGTGGCAAGTAACATGCATGCCACATAAATGCCAGGCAATAACCATCTCCATAACATCTCATGAAAGAATGTAAATATTTACAGCCTTACAAAGTAGCTGTTCAGGAATTGACGTGTTTAGGGATAGGTGGAGCCAGCAAGACAGAAACAAACAAAGAAAATTAGCATCATTAGAATGGCCGCATTCTGAGGTTAAGCTGTTGACTATCTGCAGTGATGCTCATCTTCACAATTAACATTCTCTGCTTTATGTAAACATCTGAAAAAACACATTCTAAAACCCAAGGTTAAAAGAACTGAAAAACCATTCAAAGTTACTGCAAAATTAATTACTACATAAATAATTCCAGGAGTATAAATAAATAATGACATCACCTTTTGAAAATTATCTATTAAATTTACAACAAGCATTAGAAAGTTGATTGAGTTTGAAATGGCAAAAATCTTTTTTCTACATCAAAGAATATACAGACTATTAATTGCTACCCTGCTGGGTGCAACTGAAAAGCATCTCTTCCACTCTTTATCATTGATGTATTCTCTCTCTCTCTCTTGCTGTCTGTCTTCCATCTGATACTCGTCCCTTCTATCATTCTCTTTACTCATTTGAACCTTTATTCTAAATGAATTAGTGATTGTGTGTGTGGGACCCCGTACCCCAGTGAGAGTCAGTGTGTGTGTGGGACCCCGTACCCGGTGAGAATCGGTGTGTGTGTGTGGGATCCCGTAACCCAGTGAGAGTCAGTGTGTGTGGGACCCTGTACCCCAGTGAGGGTCATGTGGGACCCTTTTTTTATTCATACATTCATTCCTGGGATAAGGGTGCCAGCATTTTTTGCCTATCCGTAATTGCCCAGATAACAGTTAGGAGTCATAGAGTCATAGAGATGTAAAGCACGGAAACAGGCCCTTTGGTCCAACTCGTCCATGCCGACCAGATGTGCTATATAAATCTAGTCCCATTTGTCAGCATTTGGCCCATATCCCTCTGAACCCTTCCCGTGGAAATGACCTTGCCTATTTACCCTATCCATACCCCTCATGGTTTGCAGCCTTCGATGCTCCAGGGAAAATAGCCCCAGCCTCTCTTTAGCTCAAACCCTACAACCGTGGCAACATCCTCATAACTCTTTTTTGAATCCTTTCTAGTTTCACAACATTATTCCTACAGGAAGGTGTCCAGAATTTCATGAAATACTCCAAAAGTTGCCGAACCAATCTCTTATACAGCTGTAAGATAACCTCCCAATTCCTATACTCAATGCACTGACTGGTCAAGGCAAGTGTACCAAATGCCTTCTTCACCGCCTTGTCTACCTGCAACTCCACTTTCAAGGAACTATGAACCTGCACTCCAAGGTCTCTTTGTTCAGGACCTTAGCAACAAGTGTATAAGTCTTAGTCTGATTAAACCCCTCGTGTCCATTGGCCCATCTGATCAAGATTCTGTTGTGCTCTGAGGAGTACAATGACATTGTTGTGGGTCTGGAGTCACACATCGATCAGACCAGGTAAGGTTGGCAATTTCCTTCCCTAAAAGGCATTAGTGAACCAAATGGGTTTAATCCGACAATCAGCAATGGGTTCATGGTGATTGTAAGACTCTTAGTTCCAGATTTTCTTGAATTCTACTATTTGCCATGGCAGGATTTGAATCCAGGTCCCCAGAACATCACCTGGGTCTCTGGACTAGAAGTCTAGCCATAATACTCCTCGGTCATTGCTTCCTTTCCCAGCCCTGACTGCTCTTGCATCCACCTTCATCATACTCGATCTCTCCCTTTTCCTTGTTGCAGCAAACACTGGCCCATAACCAGACCAAGAACTCTAAGACTGGAGTGGGAGGCGGAATGGGAGGGAATGAGGGAGAACACTTTCTTGGAGGAGAAGTACTGAAACTAGTCAGAGCTAAGCCTGATCGCTCACGTGGGGACAGCAAACCCGAACCCAGTAAGTCTCATTGCGCTGTGTTACACTGCTTTCCCAATACCACCAGTGCTAACTCGTTCTTAATCTGTTATCCATTTCTCATAATTAATTACCTCTCTTCTCCAGCAGCAGCTAGTGAATACCTGCTAAGAGGCCAGCACTGGAGAGTCTCAGCTCCACCTCTCCCCACAACTCTGAGACTGTCACCTCGATCTAGATTAGCCTCAGGAGCATATTCTGGTGAGCACATTTTGGTGAGCACATCACTGACATGTCCCCTCAGCTGGTCAAAGGACAACTGCTTCAGGTTCTCTAGCATCAGAGGAAAGGTAGAGACCAAGCATCTACTCAATGAAAATCCCTCTAGTCTCTGCCATTAATTCAAACCTACTCCATCATTCAATAAGATCACAGCTGACCTGCTTATGTTTTGAATTCCATTTTCCATCTTCTCCAAAAAACGTTTGAACCCCCCTGCCCAACATGAATCTATCTCCCTGTCTTAATAATATTCATTGACTCTGTTTCTGCCACCTTCTGAGGTAGAGTTCCAATGTTGCATGTCCCTCAGAAAGATTCTCCTCTTCTTTGTCCTGAAAAATGTGACACTAATTTTAAAACAGTACTTGCTGTACCTGAATGCTAACTTTTTTGTGCCCCATGCCCTAAAATACCCAGATCCCTCTGCACCCCAGAATTCTGCAGTCATTCTCCATTTAAATAATAATCTGCTTTTTCTCCTTACTACTACATTATGCTGAAAGGTTCAGACACTCGCTCAAATGATCAATATCCATCTGTACACTCCTGATATTCTCTTCACAAAATACTTTCCTACTAACTTAGTGTCATTTACAAACTTAGCTATCATGCCTTCGATCCCTTCCTTTATTTAAAGTGTGTCATGTTGAGGCCTGAGCACAGACCCTCGTCACATGCTGCCAATCATCAAAGATCCATTTTTGCATAAACTCTTGTTTTTGTGAGCCAGCCAATCTTCCTTGGCTGGTATATAGTTTGATATAGCATTCAGAGCTAAAGGGATCAAAGGTTGAAGGGGAAAAACAGGAATGGACTATTGAGCTGGGCCGAATGGCCTGCTCCTGTGTTTTTATGTTTCTATATAAAAGGGATCCCAAAAGTTGTCTTCTGACGTGTAAATGTTAAACAGATTGTCTGAGGAGGTTGGCTCATGTCGGGGATAAAAAGGTGATATATCCAAAGGAGCATAGGTCAAGGCTGGAACATTCAATGAGTCCTATGATCAGTATTTACTGAGGAGGGTGTTGCTGACAAAAATAACATTACAAGTAGCAAGGGTAGAGGAAATCAATAGGATTAAAATTGGTAGGGAGCAGGTGCCGGAAAGGCAGGCTATATTCATAGTGGAGAGGTCATCCAGTCATTTGGATACGTAAATAGGTTAAAGTAAAGACAAATGCAAGCCTATTACTGACAAAGGCAGGAGAATTCATGAGGGGTCTAACGAAATGACAGAATTACACAGGAAGATACAAAACAACCTTCCAGTGATACTGGAGAACCAGGAGACTAACGAGAATGAGAAACTTAAAGAAATTATTATTTGTAACAATAATTAATTATTAGTGTCAGAGAAAATAATGAGTGAAAGCTGATAAATCCCCTGAACATGATCTACATCCCAGACCATTAAAAGAGGTGGCTGCGGAGATAATGGCTGTTGTAAGGATCATTTTTCAGAACTCTATAGATTCTGGAATGGTTCCTGCAAATTGGATGGTAGCAAATGTGACAGGAGGGAGAGACAAATCAGAACAACAAAACTGTTGGCCTGTTATCAATAGGCAGAAAGATGCTGGTATTTCGTAATAGGATGTGACTGATAGATACTTAGGGGAACCTGGTATCCTTGTTTGTATCTCATTGAAAGCTTAACACACGGGTACAACAAGCAGTTATGAAAGCACGTTGTATGTTGGCCTTAACTGTAAGAGGATTTGAGTACGAGGGTAAAGGAGTCTTGCTGCAGTTGGTGAGACTTCACCTGGAGCGTATTTTTAAAATGTTTCATACATAGAACATAGCTCATAGAGCAGTACAACACAGTACAGGCCCTTCGGCCCATGATGTTGTGCTGACCTATTATCCTACTCTAAGATCAAACTGCCCTGCATACTCTACATTTTACTATCATCCATGTGCCTATCCAAGAGTTGCTTAAAAGTCTCTAAAGTATCTGACTCCACTACCACTTCCGGCAGCGCATTCCACACACCCACCACTCTCTGTGTGAAGAACCGACCTCTGACATCTCCCCTATACCTTCCTCCAAACACCTTAAAATTATGCCCCCTCGTAATAGTCATTTCCGCCCTGGGAAAAAGTCTGACTATCCGCTCTATCTATGCCTCTCATCATCTTGTAAATCTGTATCAAGTCACCTGGCATCCTCCTTTGCTCCAATGAAAAAAGCCCCTGCTCCCTTAACCTTTCCTCATAAGACCATGGTTGGCACTGGCCTGGCCAGCATTTATTGTCCATCCTTTCTCATCGTTGAGAAGATGATGGTGAGCTGTCTTCATGTGTGTAGCTCTGGTCTCCTTCCCTAAGGAAGGATATATCTGCATAGAGGGAATGCAATAAAGGTTTACCAGACTCAGTCCTGCAATAGCAGATTGTTCTATGAGGAGACGTTCAGGAAATTGAACCTGTACATGTTTAGAATAATGAGAAATGATCTCACTCAAACTGAGAAAATGTACAGGGATCTATAAGACCATGAAACATGGCAGCAGAAGTAGATCATTCAGCCCATCAAGACTGCTCTGCCATTCAACAAGATCTGATCATCCCCAATTCCACTTTCTGCCTTTTCCCCACGACCCTTGATTTCCTTCCTGATGAAAATTCGGTTTCTCTCAGCCTTGAACATACTGATTGATCCAGCCTCGATAGCCCTCTGTGGTAAAGAATTCCACAGATTCACTCCCTTTGAGAAGAAGTTTCTCCTCATCTCTGTTATTGGCGAAGCCTTTCTCTGAGATTAAAATCAAATCTCTTTTTCAGAGGATTGTGGTACTCTGTCATTAAGCATGTACAAAACAAAAATGGATATATTTGAAGAGATTAAAGAGGTCAGTAGGTCTGGGGATAGTGTGAGAAAATATCATT
Organism: Ginglymostoma cirratum; assembly: GCA_024137785.1. Classification (NCBI taxonomy): domain Eukaryota; kingdom Metazoa; phylum Chordata; class Chondrichthyes; order Orectolobiformes; family Ginglymostomatidae; genus Ginglymostoma; species Ginglymostoma cirratum. Next base: position 1,007,485 of record JAHRHZ010000149.1, on the reverse strand, counting down.
GGTAGACAAATCAGACAAAACTAGTTGACTGAAAGAGCAGCTGAAGGGATGTGCTATGGATGGGGTGAGGTGAATCAAATTCTTCTTTTACTCCTCCTCTATTGGTAAGCAGAGGAGTTTGTTAAATTTTCTTACTGCTCTTTTTGAGCTAAGTGGCAGTGTGTTCCCCAAATATCCACTTTGTGAAACCTAGTGGAGAGTTCCCACCACAAATGCATCATTACAAATGACACTGAGATCCAACTGTGCAGGCTCAAGGCACTGACAACACAACTGTCACTCTGCAGGTATCGCTCTGCGCTGGCCCTTCAGAGACTCGAACATTTCCTTAATTAAAGTATGTAGGTACAAATAGATCTGTTGGCTCCAGGCGTTCATTAAAAACATGGTGTTTCCTTCCCCATTCTTTCCTGCCTGACATGCAGGAATATAATTTGCCAATTCTTCCATTATCAGTGAGATCATAGTTTTTCCTGGCAAGATTGCAAACTGCTTCTTGATACATTGTGCACAACAGTTGGCGATTTGCTGTAGAGTGTTCAGGTCTCAATATTTTGGATACTGCCACCTGTTTTCAGAGAGGATCTGCACTTAGAAACTGTGCTTCTGCATTAGTGCATTATTTCTCCACTGAGCGTTTGTGTTGTCCATAAATGCAGCCCTTATAAAAAATGAGCCGCAACAAATCTTTTCTCTAAACTGCCTCCAATACCTTTACGTCCTTCCCTAAATAAGAACATTGCAAATAGTACCCCAGATAGTCTCACCAGTGCCTTGTATAACCGAAGCATACCCCTCCCTACTCTTGCATTCAATATGGACATAAATTTACATGATCTTTATGAGTCCACAAAGTCTGTTCAGTGATTTGTTTTTAGTTGAAGCTCACATTCAGCAGGATGCAGTTGACTAGAATTGCACTCAGAGTTGACAGCAGTGTAGCACAGTCAGGTCGGTTCACTTTTCAGGTGAATACATGTTTTATTTTGGAACTGGAGTGGGGGCCCAGGTTTGACTTGGGGCAAATGTATCTCAGACCGGAGTGTGATTTTCTGCTAGGGCTCTGGCAGGCAGCCTTCCTTTCATTAGCAGTTAGACATGGGGATGTTTGTATTATGTTCAGTACAGTCACTGGTGTGGAATGTATCATATTCCATATATATATATACATATAAGGGGAGGTGATGGCCTACTGGTATTATTGCTGGGCTATTAAGCCAGAGACACAGATGATGTTCTGGGACCTGGGTTTGAATCTCACCATAGCAAAATGTGGAATTTGAGTTTAATTAAAATCTGGAATTAGGAGTCTAACGATAACCACGAATCCATTTCTTTTTGCGAAAAAACCCATCAGGTTCACTAATATCGCTTAGGGAAGGAAACTACCATCCTTACATGGTCTGGCCTACATGTGACTCCAGATCCACAGCAACGTGGGTAACCTTCAACCTCAATTAGGGCTGGGCAATAAATACTGGCCTAGCCAGCAATGCCCTCATCCCGTGAATGAATACAAAATAAAATCACGGTCAGGATACCTTTTAAAAAAAATGCCCACGATGTGATAGTTGTATGGTCACATGTGACCTGAGAGCATAAAGATCTCATATTCTGTCTTAACTTGGGACCACTTCAAGAACAGGATGATGTTGAAAGCATGTGGCTTTGTTGTAACTTACAAGCTTAATATTAACCTACGTATGTGCCTGTGAATGTAAATACTTGTACATATTGATCGATGAAGGTAAGGCAATGGATGTTGTCTACATGGACTTCAGCAAGGCCTTTGACAAGGTCCCTCACGGCAGGCTGATACAGAAGTCGCACGGGGTCAGAGGTGAGCTTGCAAGATGGATTAAAAACTGGCTTGGTCACAGAAGACAGAGGGTAGCAGTGGAAGGGTGCGTTTCTGAATGGAGGGCTGTGACTAGTGGCGTTCCCAAGGGATCAGTGTTGGGAGCTTTGCTGTTTGTAATATGTATAAATGATTTGGAGGGAAATGTAACTGGTTTGATTAGTAAGTTTGCAGATGACGCAAAGGTTGGTGGAATTGCGGATAGCGATGAAGACCATCAAAGGATACAGCTGGATATAGATCGGTTGGTGACTTGGGCAGTGAGATGGCAGATGGAGTTTAATCTGGAAAAATGTGAGGTAATGCATTTTGGAAGGTCTAATCCATATGGAAAATATACAGTAATTGGCAGAACCCTTAAGAGTACTGATAGGCAGAAGGATCTGGGTGTACAGGTACACAGGTCACTGAAAGTGGGAACGCAGGTGGAGAAGGTAGTCAACAAGGCATACAGCATGCTTGCCTTCATCGGCCAGGGCACTGAGTTTAAAAATTGGCAGGTAATGTCGCAGCTTTATAGAATCTTAGTTAGGCCGCATTTGGAATATTGTGCTCAGTTCTGGTCGCTATGCCACCAGAAGAATGTGGTGGCATTGGAGAAGGTATAGAAAAGATTTACCAGGATGTTACCTGGTATGGTGGGCATTAGCTATGAGGAGAGGTTGGAGAAACTTGGGTTGTTCTCACTGGAACAATGGAGGTTGAGGGGGGACCTGATAGAGGTCTACAAAATTATGAAGGGCATGGACAGAGTGGACTTTCTCCCAGGGTGGAAGAGTCAGTGACCAGAGGCATTGGGTTTAAGGTGCGAGGGGCAAGGTTTAAAGGTGATGCATGAGGCAAGTTTTTTTACACAGCGGGTGGTGGATGCCTGGAACTCGCTGCCAGGAGAGGTAGTGGAAGCACATACGATAGTGATGTTTAAAGGGCGTCTTGACAAATACATGAATAGGAATAGAGGGATACGGACCCGGAAGGGTAGGGGGTTTTAGTTGTGACAGGTAACATGTTGGTGCAGGCTTGGAGGGCTGAAGGGCCGGTTCCTGTGTGCTGTGATTGTTCTTTGTTCTTATATAGTTGTCATAAATGACTGTTGAATGTTTCAATACCATGGTATCCAGGTTGTTTCATGTGTTACCGGAGATAACATTAGTGTTGTGACATCAAATAAAACACCCGACTGGAGGAAGACTCACAGAATTTGCCACTCCTTAGATACTGGCACAGTCAAGTACATATGCAGCAAGATCTAGACAACATTCGGATTGTTAATTAGTGGCAAGTGCCTGGAAATGACCATCTTTATTTGTTCACTAGCCAGTATTTATTGCCTGTCCCTAGTTACCCCAGAGAAAATGGTGGTCAGCTGCCTTCTTGAACCGTTGCAGTTTCTGAGCTGTAGGTTGACTCACAATTGGGGGGGGGGGTTGTCACTGGAGGGAGGGAATTGCAGGATTTTGACCCAGCAACAGTGTAGGAACGGCGATATATTTCCAAGTCAGGATGATGAGTGGCTTGGAGGGAAACTTATACAGTCAGAGAATCATACAGCACGGAAACAGATCCTTTAGGTCCAACTTGTCCATGCCCATATCCCTCTAAACCCTTCCTATTCATATACCCATCCAGATGCCATTTAAATGTTGTAATTGTACCCTCCTCCACCACTTCCTCTAGCAGTTCATTCCATACACACAGCACCCTCTGTATCTATAAATTGCCCCTCCATTGCCCTCTCACCTTAAATCTATGCTCCCTAATTTTAGACTCCCCTATCCTCGGAAAAAGACCTTGGCTCTTCACCTTATTCATGCCTCTCATGGTGGCGTACCCACATATCTGCTACCTGTGTCCTTCTACATGGAAGTGGTTATGGGTTTGGAAGGTGCTGACTAAGTAGCTTTGGTGAATTTCTGCAGTGCATCTTGTCAACGGTACACACTGCTGCTACTGAGTGTTTGTGGATGTGGTGCCAATCAAGCGGGCTGCTTTGTCCTGGATAGTGTTGAGCTTCTTGAGTGTTGTTGGGGCTGCACCCATCCAGGCAAGTGGGGAGCATTCCATCACACTCCTGACTTGTGCCTTGTAGATGGTAGACGGGCTTTGGGGAGTCAGGAGGTGAGTTACTCGCGGTAGTATTCCTAGCTTCTGGCCTGCTGTTGTAGCCACTGTGTTTACTAGCCATGGCTGGTCACGTTCTGTTACCCTCCGTTATGTTTTATTGTTAAATGTGTACTGTACATATTCACACAAGGCTGTCAATGACTGACACCACAGCAACAAAGACCTTGTTTTTTGAAATAGCAACCAGGTTTCACTGTGGGATCTGAGTTGTCTAGTACTGGCATCAGCTACGTTTGTAACACCATAGCATGTTCCTTGTCAAGTTATAGACCACTCTGACTTGGAATTACATCGCTGTTCCCTTCAGTGAAACCGTTTACTGGAGCTCCCTCTGCAATAACACAGTGGGTGTCTCTACACAAGTGACACCAAAGGTTCCAGCAGCTGCTCAGTACTACCTCAAGGCAACTGGGAGGAGCAAGGAATCAGGTCTAGCCAGCAACATGAAGTAGCTCTGATAAGATCACATTTAATGTACTAAATACAATTATGATCACAGTACGGGATGGATGTGAGATTAGTCGAGACAGTGCAGAGGAGATTCTTCAGAATGTTGCAGAGGTGAAGTGTTTTATGAACAAAAACAAAGTTGCCGGAAAAGCTCAGCGGTCTAGCAGCATCTGTGAAGGAAAAAAAGAGTTAACGTTTTGGGTCCGGTGACCCTTCCTCAGAACAGCTTCATCAGGGGCTGCACTGATGATGTTACCCAGCAGGGTAATGAAATGTCTGTGGAACAATGAACCAGCTCGGCGAGCCAACCAACCACAATATCCATAACCCGAGCTACAAATCTACTCAAAACCCTTGGTGAAGTATTTTAGTTACAAAATTGAATTTGGGGTTGTCCTCCTTACAGCAAAGGAGATTAAGGGGAGGTTTGATTAAGGTGTAAAAGACAGTGACAGATTTAGATAAAGTAGGTAAAGAAAAGCTGCTCCTGTTAGTTGATTGTACACAGACTAGAAGACATAAATTTAAGATTTTGGGTAAGAGATGCAGGGACCATGAGAAAGAACTTTCTTATGCAGTGCCTGGTAATGACCTGGAACTTGCTGTTCATTAGCATGCTGGAGGTAGAGATGATCACTGATTTCAAAAGGGAATTGACGTGTACTAGGAAGGCTACAGGGATTTTTTTTGGGGGGTGGAGTGTAGGCAGGATTGGGACTGACTGGATTGCCTCAGAGGGCCATATGCCTCCTTCTAGGCATAGATCTTCCCCTTGTCACCCCAGAAACATGCAGCAGGGAGGCTCTACTGTCTAGTCCAGGGGTCAGCTTTCTGGGATATCATCATTGGATCAAACATTCTCCTCCTTTTCGAGCTGTGCAGGTCAACTGCTTAGTACAATAAACAACATGCAGCACACATTAGCTGGCAATTTGGAGAAGGCTCATACTAATTGGTGTACATTAAATTTCATATGCTTTGGTGAGAGTATTATTTACGCTCCCTCCCCATGGCATCCAGACACTCCAGAGCTGCTGCCTATTCTCAGAGTCTCCAGGAGAGCGCTTCAAGACAGAAATGTTCTGTGTGACTTGATAGAGTCATTAAAGCACATCAACACTGGGGCAGCACAGTGGTTAGCACTGCTGCCTCACAGGGCCAGGGACCCGGGTTTGATTCCAGCCTCGGGTCTGCGTGAAGTTTGCACATTCTCCGTGTCTGCATGGGTTTCCTCCGGGTGCTCCGATTTCCTCCCACGGTCCAAAGATGTGCAAGTTAGGTGGATTGGCCATGCTAAATTGCCTGTAGTGTTCAGGGATGTGTAGATTAGGTGGGTTATAGGGGGATGGGTCTGGCTGGGATGCTCTGAGGTTCGGTGTGGACTTGTTGGGCCAAAGGGCCTGTTTCCACACGGTAGGGATTCTACGACTCTAACACGGAACTTCTGCAGAATGACGCTAGTCCGTAAACAAAAACAAGGATTTATTTATTCATAAGCAGAGTGATTTGTTTAATCAACACCGAGACAATCTCGCCAACTCATTTCTTACACATTCAGATGTTCTTTAAGGTTAAATAATCCATGAGAAGGCAGGTTATGGGCTGTTGTGGCTGTGGGGTGATTACAAATTGATTGGCGTTATGTGGGTATATTACAGTAAAGAATGGCTAATCAGTTCAGAGCAAACGATGATCTCTCTCGTGTCTGTTCTGTCGAAATAGAAGAGCAGCACATTCCCCTCCAGAGGTCAATCCACGCCGCTTCCTTTATGTTAAACTGTGGAAGACAAGGAGAATTAGGGTTACCCCAGCAACCACTGCAGGTTAGCTCATTTTCAGAGGTCTATATAAAGGTAGCTCTGGACCAGTGATACCGCTCTGAAAAATAAAGCAGCCTCTAAGCGATCAGTAAGAGCATCAAGTCCTGGAACGGTGATGTGTGGGTGTGGGTGTGGGTGAGGGTTGACACTAATCCGAAACTATCAACCCTCCACACCCCTCCCTTCACCACAATTTACTACTGACACACACCAACACTCCCCTGGGGACTAGCTCCCTTGCAATATGGGACCTTGGCTGGCTGTGAACGTACCTGTACCTGCTCCCCACTGAATGTGCCAGCTGTGATTGGCAGTTCTCATGGGATACAACCTCAGAAAGACCAGCCTCTGGCCAATTAAGTGCCTGATTGGAAAAGAATTTGGCAGCCCTTCCCAACACGAAGTTCTCAGTGGGTCTTCAGCTGGTAGACAAGGCCCCAGTCACCTGTCCCAAATAATGACCAACAAATGGACCTGACCTCGCTAACTTAGTAACAGCATCCGCCAATGGTGCAGACCCACAGCTTAGCATCAGCCTGGACACTGATGATTGGTGCCCTCCCCTGATCTCACTGACCACTTCTTTCATCAACGCACAATAGCAGCAATGTCAACTGCAGCAAATTGTCAAGAACCCTCAACAGTACTGTACAACACCTCAATTAGAGCAGAGACAGAAATGTCAATGTCATCAGGATGACTACGAGAAAGGCAGAAAGCTGACCAAAAGCCAGAAGCAATGATTGGGGGTGGACATGGAGTTATGGTCGTCTGTTAATGCAGATACATTGCTTTTCCAACAATTAGGAAGAATCTGTTTGTGGTGTTGGTTCAAGAATAAATATTAGCCTGGGCACTCCTCTTCCAAAGCGTGGAATTTCCATCCAGTTGGAAGAGCCTCAGTTCAACTCTTTAGAGAGACAGCCCTCCGATAGCGCAGGGCTCCCTCAGTGCTGAGCGTCCCCACCCAGTGATCACTCTGCGCTCTCGCTCTGACAGTACAGCTCTGTCTCGGCATGTCTGCAGTAATTAAGTGCCCCAGTAAAAGGCAGTGAGAGCAGTTAGTAACTTGGGAACTGGTCCCCAAACGTTTTTACACTACTGGGTCAGATTTTCATGAACTATTGTGAAACAAACATTTACATAAATAGTAGGACAGTGGAAGTAGGTGAAAACTCAACTGGCCTGCGCATCTCTTAATAATGAAATGCCACTTTAATTAGTGACACATTTGCTTCTTGGTTCCGATATCCTGACCCCACGTGAGGGCCCTGTGCCAAGGGGAAAGCAGGCTGTTTATGGAGCATGAATATAGGCTAATAAAGGATTTGCAGAAATGGAAAAAAAACACTTGCCAGTGCATTAATTCGATGCTGCTGATCAAATTTACTGTTAGAGATTACTGCACATTTCTCAATCAGCTGTGGACTTTCCCTTCAATCCCATTTTCTGCTTGAATGACAAAATATTTTTTCTCAACATTCTCATTCTTAACACCCACCTAATGGCTGCAGAATACATTTAGTACTGTCTTTCCTTCATAAGAATAAATCTTTATTATTTTCTAGTCTCCTAACTAACATCACTAAATACACATTTACCATATTTTATTGCTGTTTGTTGGAGCTTGCTGTGTGTAAATTGGCTGTAGCATTTCCTACATTACAACACTGACTACACTTTAAAAATTCTTCATTATCTGTAAAATACCGTGTAATGTGCCAAGTTTGTGACTAGTGCTACAGACGTGAAAGCCTCCCTTTTTATTATTATAAATGTGTTATTGCTGATGCAGCAATTAGAGAAGTAGATGGATTCTCTAATAAATGAAATATAGGTAAGGCAGCAAGTTGTGTTAGACTGTTTTACCTTGAAACAGAAAGGTTATGGATTGTGGGATGACAGTAGGATTACTGGAGAGGAGCGCACACTAGGATTCCACCTATTATCTCCCTTTCCAAGTGGACTATTCAGCCTGTTCTAATTTTTCTGTGTTTTGTACCTACTAGGGCTGCAAGGCAGTAGCAGTCATATAGAGACTTATTGTGCACAGACTGCATGTTCACCACTTTGCTGCTAATGAGGTGCATGGCAAAGCAGAGCTGAAACCATTGCTGATATATAGTCTGTTCTGCTCCCACTGGGAATGATGCCAGTTTAGTCAGGCATTAGGTATTGCTTTGGAACAGTTGGGATCAGAACTCTATCCCTTACATTGACAGGAGTTGCTGCAGAAGGCTGGCTTTTCCCAGCACTAGACAGTGGGTCCAGGCAATAATCAGGGGCCCTGCCAAGAGATAAAAATGAGGACAAGGGAATGGTTCTAGTAAAAGGAGATTCAGAAATCTAAAGGCAAACATAGATACATAAGAACAGTGTGCTGATTAATGAAAAAACAAGCAGAAAGAGACAGGAAGAGACCTAATTTATTGGTAACAATGCATCACAGTAAGAATCAAGCAACTATCCATAAAACAAAGTAAAGTTTCTGAAATGCAATTGTAAATAAGTAAGTGACATGAAGAGGGAAAAATGGTTTCAACCTAATTGCTATTACTGAAATGTGGAGACAGATACATTACTGAAAGTTGATCGTAATGTTTAGGTAGAGAACAAAAACTAGGTGGAAAGATGAACTATGAGCAGGACAGAGAAGCTGGAGTCAGATAGAGACAGTGCAAGTGGCAGCAAGGAGACAGGTGGAGCATAATGTGGACAAACAAGTAAAACTTAAATAAGTAGAATTTTTTAAAAAAGGTGTGAAACGTGAAAATGTTGATGTTCAAGGGATTTGGGCATATTCATACAAGGAACACAAAGGTTTGCTTGTAGGAACAACAAGCAATTAGGGAGATAAAATACACTTGGTCTCTTTTGATGTAGAGTGAGAAAACCAGAGTCACTGAAAATGGTGATGTTTACTCCCTACAATGTCAGGTATGAATGTTATTCCCTCTGCAGTCTCCAGTCTAACATTCCATGGGAATCTGCTGCTTGTTATCACCACAACTAATGGCCATTCTCAGAGTGAGATCAGATGGTGATAGGGCCAACAGTTCTGTCAATGTTTCCCTGATTGAAGATACTTCACCTGGAGTTAAAAAATGCCTAACTGCCAGATCTGAGGAGACCCTTAGACGCTGTCCTAAGTATGATGCTGAGTCAGCCAACACTAAACAAGTTAATGATTTTGTTACCTGTCCCTGTACTTAGCACATGCAGCACAATTTCACAAAGCACCGAGACACTGGATAGATGACAGTCACCAAGTAGCCCCCAGACCTGCGTTAGCTCAATATCAGTCAACACAATCTTTTATTTTCAAAAGAATCTGGCCATTATAATTTTAATGCTAGTAATGAGATGTTTAAACAGTTGTGTCTCTCCCGAACATTACTGATTTCCAGTAGCTTCTAAATGGGGTTATGAAGGCACTGGTTAAATACACATGGCTCGACTGTACTATGCCTGAACACAGAGGTCTGCATGTTTTGCAGTTCTTAAGAACAGTCAGACTGAAATCAAAACATTAACTCTGTTTCTCTCTCCACAGATGCTGCCAGAGCTGCTCAGCTTCTTCGGCACTTTGTTTTCATTTCACACTTTGCAGATATTGTTCAGGGTGGAAGGTTCCCACTGCCTTCTAGCATCCATGAATGTCAGTGTAGATATGTACACAATAAAGGTATCTAGAGAGCTATCCTGTGAATGGTGAGGCACAAGCTGTCGAGGAGCAGAGTTTTGGACGCCTGTGTTCACGAATCATTAAAAAGCTAGATCACAGGCACAAAAATCAATCAAAAAGTTTCATGGGATATTAGTATTATCTTAAGATTGGATTTCAGAAGTCAGGAAGTTAGGTTTCAGTTGTAGCACTCTAGACAGACTACATTTGGAATTAACGTCAATTCAGGGTTCTGCTTCTCAAGGAAGAAATTGGTCTAGGAGACGGGGCAGTGTAGATTCACAATAACAGGGTTAAGTCACAAGGAAGGCTTCATTGAATAAGGCAACAGAAAATTACTGTGGATATTGGAAATTCTTCGCAGGTCTAGCAGTATCTCTGCAGCATGGAACGGGAGGAATGTTTTAGGTCAATGACCTTGCATTAGGACGGATATCGGTGAATCTGGTGGTTCTTTACAAAGTTCTCCTTTCTCCCAGGAGAGGCAAAGGCCTAGATGTATTATCACTGGACTGTTAATTGAGAGATCCAGATAATGTTCCAGGGACCTGGGACTGAATTCAGCTATGGCAGATGGTGGGCTGTGAACTGAATAAATATCTGGAATTAAGGGTCTAATGATGACCGTGAATCCATTGCCGATTGTCGGGAAAAACCCATCTGGTTCATTAATGTCTTTTAGGGAAGGAATCTGCCATCCTTACCTGGTCTACATGTGACTCCAGACCCACAGCAATGTAGTTGATTCTTAACTGTCTTCTGGGCAATTAGGGATGGGCAATAAATGCTGCCTGGCCAACGACGCCCTCATCCCGTGAATGAATAAAAAAATTCCCAAAACCAGATGTATTCAATTTAATTTTATTATTTGCCCAATCAGGAAATGAAACTGAACACACAACCTGATCGAGTTCTTTGATAAAGTAACAGACATTCCAATGATGAATGTTCAAAATGTATTTGATAGAGGTATCTCACATCAGACTTTTTAGCAAAACAAGCAGAGAGATGGCACAGACAAGACAAGTGGAATGGGCTTCTAACTGTTTGGAGATTGTGATTAGGCTGATGAACAAAACTGAAGCCTATGGGAGTAAAGAGTGTGGAAACTTTAATATGGAGTTGGCAAAGGGACAGAAAGCAAAGATTTGCAGTGAATGGTTATTTCTCAAGTATCAGAAACTGGTGTTAACATTGCTGCTTGTTTTCATAGATTCGCCTGGATTTGGAAGTATGAGGCATCATTTCACAGTTTGTAGTTAATATACAAGTCTGAAATGCTGTAAACAGTGAGGAGGAGAGTATCAGACTCCAGGGGACACAAACAGGCTGGTGTAAGGGACAGACACAGCAGGTGGAATTAACAGAGAGAAATGCAAAGGGATTTGTTTTGGTTGCAAGACAGAGACAATATAAACCAAACGTTACAATTGTAAAGATGGACCAGGAACAGGGACCAGGAGGTGAATGTACTCAAATGTTTGAGGACAATTGAGCAGGTTGTAAAAATGATTACAGGATGCATCTATTTTTAAAGTGAGGTACAAAGTAATAAAGTCAACATAATTTTAAGCCTTTACAAATCCTAAAAACCCAGAAATTGCTGGAAAATCTCAGTAGGTCTGGCAGCACCTGTAGACAGAAAACAGAATTTACATTTCGGATCGAGTAACCCTCCTTCATAACTAGTTCTAAGGAAGGGTCACTGGACCTGAAATGTTAACTCTGATTTCTGTCTGCAGATGCTGTCAGACGGGCTGAGATTTTCATTCAATTTTTGTTTTTCTTTCAGATTTCTAGCATCCACAGTTCTTTTTTTTAAAAATTAACTGCTTTACAAACCCTGCTTAGGCCAGTATTCAATTCTGGACCCTACACTTTTGGAAAGATGTCAAGGTCTTGAAGAGGCTGCAGAGAGGATTTACTGTAAAGAATACAAAAGCAAAATACTGTGAATGCTGGAAATCTAACAAGAACAAAAGGTGGAAACACTCAGCAGGTCAGGCAGCGTCTGTGGAGAGAAACAGAGTTAACGTTTCATGTCAATGACCTTGCAAAAGCATTGGATTGATACTGTCCTTTTACTCTTTGGCCTCTAACTTTACGTACAGTCCCGTTACGTTACATTTTATCATAGGTCCATATTCACCACATTAAATGCATTACCATCATCAACCCTCTGTTAGCTCACCAAAAGCTCAACCAAGTTAGTTAGACAAGGTTTGCCCAAATTGGCGTTTATGTTTAATAACTGAAACCAGCCGCAAACAAATGCTGGAGTTGGAAATATAGATCTTCTGATAAGCTGGACCAAGTTATGATGCAGATCTCTACAAAGCTTGACCTGACTTGGGCAGAAAGACATCAGTAAGGTTAGTATAGCATACAGCTAATCTCTGCAATGACAGGAGTCAGAGTTGCTGCTTCTCTGTACTATGGCCCTGGACTGGAAATATGTTCAAATCCAGGTTGACAAATTCAACAAGCATAGTACTTGGGAATGAAACCCCCTCTGCTCTCCAAGTGCTAGTCGTTCACTTATATCTTCCAAGGGAACACATTACTTTTTGGCCTCCATGTGCTCAAGCTCTATGTGGGATGCATCATAACCTTCAGGCTAACTCAGGATGAACATTAAATCCTGGCACACTACATCACATCACTAAGACTGCAGTGTGGACAGGCTGCTGTGTCACACTGGGACTGTCCTGCTGGAAAATCCAGCAATGTGAACAAGTCTGGTGTCTCAGATTGGACACAGACGGTACGCTCATCGTTAACAACAACATGGACACTATAATACTCAAACATCCACAAAAACCAAATAGAGAACATTGCTAAGTAGTGATGTCCTGGTTAAAACATGATCTCTCTCTTTCATAACCTAATTCAAATGTTTCATTTTGCATCATTGTGTTTTTCCAAGAGCAGTACTCACCTTTCGATCAGCGAATCTCTCATACTTGTTGCAATTGCACTGGGCTGGGCTTCATTTAGTCGAAAAACACTCTCAATAACCGATAGCTCAGTGCTGGTCGTGTCAAGTCCACAAAAAGCACACCAATCATTCACCACCATCCCGCTGGCGATAACCTCACTACCACGATTCACTGTACCAGCCTGGGGCAAAGACAAAGGGAATAGAGAGTAAAGTCAGGCCCTGCCTCCACAGTCATCACCAGCTTCAAGTAGCTTACCTGAGAGCTGCACTGACTTGGCAGGGTTACATTACTTAGCCTATCAGGCTATTTTGGTTGGCCTGACAGTGAAGCAGGTAAAAGTTGCAGCAAGTTCAATGATGATAAGCATCACCTGCCTTTTAGCAGCATTAAGCGGTCCTGAAACACTGAATGTAACAAGATCTAAACAATATGGTTTGGTCAGGTAAATGGCAGGTAATGTTCATGTTGGAAGTGCCAAGCAATGATCATCTCTAAAAAGAGAATCTATTCATCACCCCTTAACATTCAATGGCATTACCATCACTGAAACCTCCGACTAACACACTGAGATGTGGGGGCAAATACTTCTGTATATTTAAGGCTAAGATAGATAGATTCTTGATCAGTCGTGGAATCAAGGGTTATGGGGAAAGGGGCAGGGAAGTGGACATGAGGCATGTCAGATCAGCCATGATCCTATTGAATGGTGCAGCAGGATCGAGGAGCTGAATGGCCCCCTTCTGTTCCTATTTCTTATGGTCTTATAACCCTAAACTTTTCTCAACAATGAGATAGTCACCTCAAACCCCTCCTACAACCTCCAACATTACCTTCCACCCTACTCCAAAATGGCTCCTATCAAAGCCACAAATGATATCCTGTGTGAGTTACTGTGACAAAGCTAAACTTTCACTCTCTGCCCTTCTTGACCTGTATGTGGTTTCTGACAATGTAACCACACCATCCTCTTCTACCATGTCTTGGTTACCAAAACTAACAGCAAGGCCTACTCTCCTGTTGCCACACTGTCACTTCCGCTGTCTTGTGGCAACCCCAACCAGATGGGTCTATTATTGATCCCTCCTATTTGCATCTATATTCTGCCCTTGGAAATCATCCAAGAAAAAATATGTTTGTTCTTACACATACACCTCATCACCACCTCTCTCTACTTGCCCATCGTCTCTCAGTTCTCAGACTGATTCTTTGGCATACCAGCATTGGATTAACAGCATTCCCTTCCAATCCAATACAAAGAAGCAATTGTCTTCAGTCCCTGCTCCAAACTCCATTCCCTACCAAATGACTCCATCCCTTTCTCTGACAGAGACATTAAGTCAGTCTCGCAATTTGCGTCACATTTAATCAGGAGATGAGCTCTGACCTCATATTCATGGCACTACTGACACAGAATTTCCTCCTCCATCCATACCATCACCCACTGATATCTCTGTCTCAGTTCATTTACCGCTGAAACCCTCACATGTGCTTTGTTACCTCTGAAGCATCTATTCCAATAATCTCTTGCCCGATTCTCCAACCCACTGTAGCTTTCAGCCAAATGCTCTGATGCCTGTGCTTTAACCTGCAGTATATCCCATTTACCTATCTGTGCTGGCCGACATACAATGCTCAAAGAAAAGCCTCAAAAAATTATCATCCTGTCTTTCAAATCTCTCCATGGTCACACCCTCCCCTTCCTTGTAATATCCTCCAGCCACGTGAGACATTTATGCTTCTCAAACACTACACTCATGTACAGCTCCCACTTTAAAGGTTCCAGGCCCTAGATTTCCCTTTCTGCATCTCTTCATGTCTCTAACTCACATTTTTTCTTCAATTCAAACTTAAAATTGATCTCTTTGACCACGATTTTGCTCGCCTGACCCAATTCCTCCTTGTGGCTTGCTGCTATCTGTTGTCTTATAAATCTCCTGTGAAGTGGTTGGTCACATAAACACGTTATTATCCTAGGGGGTAACACAATCAACACGAAAGCAAAGTGGGGGAGACGGTGGACACACACAGGCACAGTCCCCACGTTGAGATTTCTCCTTGTCCCCAGACCTGGGGATTGAGAGACTCAATGAATGGTTGCAGCCTGATCTCAGGGTCCATGTTGAAGAAAGCTGACAGTTCCTTCAGTATAAACCCCGAAACGTCACTCACGTCCCCGAAACGTCACTCACATCCCCGAAACACAGTGCAATGAGCAGATTATACCATCACTGCTCTAAACAGAAAGGCTGCTCTGCTCAGTTACCATGGCAACAAGTTGAACTGATACAATTAATTAATGTTAGCACAGAGCCAGAGATTCTAACAAGGGCACTGGCTTCACCAGCAGCTGACAAAACAAGAGAAATTCTTCAGGGTTGCAGTTTGAAATACTGATTTGGCAGTGGGTTCAGTGGGACAGGGGATTAGGTTACAGATCAGGTCAACACAGGGACACAGGCTAACAGCGCAGTGTGTAACCTATCTGTCACGTGTGGGAAGTCATGGACCCCACCAGAACCCAGGATGACAACATGTGCCAGAAGTGCTCCCAACTGCACAGACATGAGCTGTGCATTTTGGAGCTCGAGGGGCAGCTGAAGACACAGTGGCACATACATGAGGCTGGGAGTTACGTGGATAACATAGTAACAGGTGGGTATACTGCAGCTTAAAGGGCTGGAGGGAAGAAGGAAATAGATGACCAGCAGGCAGGGAGGGAGGGAGGGCAGGAATCCCTGGGGTCCCATTCTCAAACTGGTTTTCCATTTTGGAAGCTGATGACGGATCTGATTCCCCAAGGGAGTGCAGAGAGAGCCAAGCTTCTGGTACCACCAGCAGCTGGACTGCACAGGAGGGGAGGAAGAAGAAAGCAGGAGTGACAGTGAGTGCAAATCAGGAGTTAGGGGAACAGACTGATGTTTCTGCAGCTACAGACATCACACCCCAATAGTGCGGTGCCTCCCTGGTGCCAGGGACAGATGTCACCGAGCAGCGTCAGGACCTCCTGAAAGGGGAGGGTGCTAAGACAGAGGCTGTAAGCTCTGGGTTCCCTCCAGTGTCATGGGCCAGCAAATACAGGAATAATTCAGCAGATAAACACGTGGCTCAAGAGCTGGTACAGGAGGGAGGGTTTCAGACTCCCTGATGATTGGGACCGTTTCTGGGGAAGGTCAGACTCCCTGTAGAAGCAGGATGGTCTGCACCTGAATCAGAATGGGACCAACATGCTCATAGGTGATGGGGGTGGGGGGGGGGTGTTGTTGCTATTTGCAGGGGGTTAAAGTAGCTCAGTAAGTGGAGGGAACACAGTGCTAGGAAAATAGGGACACAGCAGACTTGAGTAAAGAAACCAAGGCAGAGGGAGTTCAGCCATGTTGGGTTTCCAGAGGGTAAGGTGAGGCTGGATGGACTCTAATGTGAGGAGTATTAGAGATAAAACTGAGGAGTTAAAGGTGTAGATTAACACTTGGAATCGAGATGTTGTTGCCATCACAGTGAGGTGTTTGAGGGAGGGTGAGTACTGGAAACTTAAGGATCATTGGTGAGGGTGTAAAAGAGGTGGTGGTGTCACAGTATTAATTGAGGAATCAGTTACTGCAGTAAGGAGGGAAGATATCTTGGGAAGGTTGTCAAGTGAGGCTTTGTGGGCAGAAGTTAGGATTAAAAATGTTGCATTTACACTGTTAGGAGTGCATTCTAAGAAAATATTGATGGGTAAGACTGGGGAGAATCAGAGATATCATGTAAGTATGTCAAGGAGAAGAGGACAACCAGGGAAGCATATCTCCTATTAAGACCAAGGCAGTAATCTGTGGGTGGGGCTGGAGGATATTGGTAGGGTGTTAAATGAGTATTCACATCTGTCTTCACTTTGGAGGAGGACCCTCCCTCTCCCCTGCACACACTGACCCTCCCTCTATCCCGCACACACAGTCTCTCTTTCCTCCGCGCGCGCACACAGTCTCTCTCTCCACAGCGCGCACTCACACTCTCGCACAGACATTAATCTTTGGGGTGAATTTATATTTGCAGATACATTGTATTATGTTCAAAAAGCACATAATTTATAGACCCTCAGTCAATGTGGCATTTCATAAACTCCTATTTTAGAAATAAAACTAGTCTGACTCCAAACCAAAACACAAAAAGATTCTAAACAAGGCCTGACAACCGTAATGCATTATCTGACCTAAAATATCACCTCTTTTTTACACTGATAAAACCTTTTGTTCCCTCAGGATAGTGACCTGAAAGGAATTTGGGGATTTACATATACAGACTAGTCAATTAAAACTTTCTAACTGATTAAAGATTTAACAGCATCTTAGTTTTGTTTAATACATCTTCATCTGTGGTGTGACCCTTTGATCTTTTACCTATAAATTCCTTGTCTTATGCCACCTCTCTCACTTACACTTGAGAAGGAGTGAAGCTCCAAAAGCTGGTGTTTTCAAATAAACCTGTTGGACTATAACCTGGTGTTGTGTGATTTCTGACCTTGTCCACCCCAGTCGAACCCCGGCACCTCCATCTCATGGTTATATCAAGGTAGTGGAATGCCATCACAATCTCACCATAAAGCTCATTCAGTTCATCCTGGCCCCTTCCTTTCTCCATATTGGTAAAGGTCCAAATGACAGGAAATCAATCAAACCAGTCATTGGGCCAGAGATGAGAACAAAATCTGAGTATGATCAAGTCTACAACGTGAGGCCAGGACAACTTTCACAGCTTCAGTCAAACACCCATCAAGCTGTTGGTCATCATCTTCAGAATACGAAAAATAGAAATGTCACATGGGCAGAGGAGTACAAAAACAACATCATACCACCAATGGAACTTGAAGCAGCGATGAAAGTTCATCTTGGTCTTCAATGGATGTCTTTGGATGTACTAAGCCTCCCTGGTTACTGAAAGCACAGTAACTGCCCACTAGAACCTGCTCAGCAACAGTCTGTCGGAAAACCTCCACCTTCAACACATCAGCCAAGATCTCCTCTGTATCCTGTACAGCAAGGAAGGAAACAAAGATGCTTAGAATTTGCAGAAACAGAAAGTGAAGAGGTAGCTTGGTTCAGTTACTCTGCATCATTGGTCAATAACCAGTAATATTAACGACAACCTTTGAGTTCCCCTCCTCCATACATATTAAAGACACATCCTCTAGCACATCTGACAGTGTGTACAACATCAACGGAGTTTTTCATTTGAGTCTAAATTATCATTTAACTACTGCTTAAAAATGGGTTCAGCAACACCATTCAGATGCAGATATTACTTGTAGCCCAGGGTTTGGTGATGACACCAAAATTGGTGGTATAGTCAACAGTGAAGGTTTTAAAAGATTACAAAGGGTTCTTGATCAATTGGGATAATGGGCTGAGGAGTGGCAGATGGAGTTTAATTTGGATAAATGCAAGATATTGCATTTTGGTAAAACAAACGAGGGCACCATTTGTACAGTTAATAATTGAGCCCTGGGTAGTGTTGTCAAACAGAGAGACCTAGGGATTCAGGTGGATAGTTCTTTGAATGTTGCATCACAGGTAGACAGGGTCGTTAAGAAGACGTCATGTTGAGACTGTACAGGACATTGGTGA
The DNA here is from genome assembly GCA_024137785.1 of Ginglymostoma cirratum. Taxonomy (NCBI): domain Eukaryota; kingdom Metazoa; phylum Chordata; class Chondrichthyes; order Orectolobiformes; family Ginglymostomatidae; genus Ginglymostoma; species Ginglymostoma cirratum. The sequence goes on along the minus strand of JAHRHZ010000149.1, from coordinate 989,006 downwards.
GGCCACTTCTGGAGTACTGTGTGCAGCTCTAGCCACTCTGCTATAGGGGAAGCATATTATTAAATTGGAGGGGATTCAGAAAAGATTGACCAGGATGTTGCTGAAACTGGAGGGTTTGAGTTATACAGAGAGGCTGGATAGGTTGGGACTTCATTCACTGTAGGATAGGAGGTTGAGGGGTGAACATGTAGAAGTTTATAAAATCATGAGGGGCATAGATAAGGCGAATAGCAAAGTCTTTTCCAGGGTTGGGGGGTGGGGGGTGGTGGAGGGTGTTGGGATTCAAAACTAGTGGGCATATTTTTAAGGTGGGAGGAGATAGATTTAAAAAGGACCTGTGGGAAGCTTTTTCACACAGAGGGTGCTGTGTATGTGGAATGAACTACCAGAGGAAGTGGTAGATGCAGGTCCAGTTACAACTTTTTACAACATTCGGGCAGGTACATGAAAAGGAGAGGTTTAGAGGGATAGGGGCCAAATGTAAACAAGTGGGACTAGTTTAGGAAACTCAGTTGGCACAGATGAGTTAGACTGAAGGGTCTGTTTCTGAGCTGTATATTTCTATGACTCTATGCTTGCCTTTCTATTGGTTGACTAAATCTTTCCACTGTGGAAAGACCGGAGGAGATGATGTATCCACCATGTAGATAATGGTGGCACCTGGCACTCCTGGAAGTGAAGGAATACTTGTTGAAAGAATGGCTTAGAGACTGTGCTTACCTACTGAGTCATTAACTTTGTAAACTTTGTCCTTAATATGCCCTATGTTGTGGACATGAAGAAAACTAGGGTTTTCAAAAGCTTTTGTTCTACAAATTCCAAATAATACATAAGCGATTAACCAAGAAGGGAAAGAAAAGTGGAAGGGTCAACTCAAAAGATTACTATTTACTAGCAGTACACTGAACATGGTAGCACCCCAGTAGAAGAAAGTTATTTCATTTTTTATATTTAGTAGTCCCATCAGGTCAGAGAAACAATCGGATGTTGTGAGCACCCGCTCCTTTGCCAAGAGTGTTTTTAAACAATCCAGTTGTAGGAACAGCAATGTAATACCAGGATACCGCTGAGAGCATTTCAGATTTTGAGGCTTTTAGTCACTAACAAGACTGTGTTTTGCTACATTACCAACAGGCGATCTGAGACTCAAAGTGTAAGATTAAAATTTCAGAACCTGATCTACCAGAAGCTGCTCAAAGAGTTTATCAATAACAAATCTGGTTCATGAGAAGGGAAAGATAATTTCTCACTGACAATATATAAACATTATTAATATCAAAAATTGAAACAGGTTTGACCTAGTCTAAACATTATTCAATAACTGGCTCATTGCTTTACAAACACACAATAGAAATTATGCTAAACAGATATTGCAGTGCTTACACATACAGAACTGGAGGAAATAGAGCTTCACTATTCCAGAAATTAAAACAAATATTCAAAAATAATAGCCAGAGATGTCAACACATACATATGCAGTGACAATGTCACTAGGAGAGTAATACAGAAGCCCAGGCTAATGCTCTGGAGACATGGGGTTGAAAACAAAAAATCTAGTTCATTAATGTCCTTTGAGAAATTTGCCATTCTTAGTTGGCCTGGCCTAGATGGGACTGCAGATCCACAGCAATGTAGTTGATCCTAACAAGCAACACAGGTCAAGCATTGGCACCAGCACTGGGGAAGGGTGGGGGGAGCTGTTAAAATTGGACGAGCTGCACCTGAATCAGAGACCAGAATCCTAGCGAATCACAGCACTAGGGCAGTGGATAGGGCTGTAAACTAAATAGTTGGAGGGTGGATTCAGTTGCATGGAAAGTTATGGAAAAAGGTAAAGGCGGGAGTTGCTTAGCAGAGGTTATTAAAGTTTCCAGAACAAGCAATAGGACAGAAAGTACAGGAAGCGTTAGCAATCTTAAACTTCAGGCACAACAGATAAGGGGACAACTATGACAAGGGTGGTGGGTAGGGAGTGAGGGGCAGGGTGGTCAACACAGGACTGAGGGTGTTGTACTTAAATGCACGCAGTATACAAAACAAAGTAAATGAGCTTGTAGCACAGATTGAAATTGGCAGGTACAATGTTGTGGGTATCACAGAGGTGTGGCTGCAAGGGGATCAGAGCTAGGAGTTAAATGAGAATAAGGGGCTAGTAATATAAAAGAACACTGCAAGAGTCTTTTTTAAGATTTGTAAAAGTTAAGAGAGAGGCAAGAATGGATATCAGACCATGGAAAGTAAGGCTGGAGAAGTAGGAATAGGGAAAAGAGAAATGGAGGAGGAACTGAATACGTACCTTGCATCAAATTTCACAGTGAAAGCAAATCAGGAATCACTGGAGTAGGGAGGATGCCAGAGGACTGGAAAATGGCTAATGTCACACCACTGGTTAAGAAGGGAGGGAGGCAGAAGACAGGAAATTATTCACTGGTTAGCCTGACTTCAGTCATTGGTAAGATTTTAGAGTCCGCTATTAAGAATGAGATTGTGGAGTAGTTGAAAGTGCATGATACAATAGGGCTAAGTCAGCACAGCTTTATCAAGGGGAGGTCATGTCTGACAAATCTGTTAGAATTCTTTGTGATGATAATGAGCAAGTTAGAAAAAGGAGAGCTGGTGGACATGATCTATTTGGATTTTCAGAAGGCCTTTGACAAGGTGCCACACGGAGGAGGCAGCTAAGTAAGATAAGAGCCGATGGTGTTAGGGGGAAGGTACTGGCATGGATAGAGGATTGATAGAATGGCAGAAGGCAGACAGTAGGGATAAAAGACTAATTCAGGATGGCAGCCGGTGACTAATGGAGGTTTGCAGGGGTCAGTGTTGGGACAACTATTCATCTTAAGAACGTAGAACAGCACAGCACAGTACAGGCCCTTCGGCCCACGATGTTGTGCCGACCTATTATCCTCCTCTAAGATCAATCTATCCTAGATTGTACAATCATCCATGTACCTATCCAAGAGTCGCTTAAATGTCCCTAATGTATCTGACTCCACTACCACTGCTGGCAGCGCATTCCACACGCCCACCACTCTCTGTGTAAAGAACCTACCTCTGACATCTCCCCTATACCTTCCTCCAATCACCTTAAAATTATGCCCCCTTGTAATAATCATTTCCGCCCTGGGAAAAAGTCTCTGGCTATCCACTCTATCTATGCCTCTATCAAGTCACCTCTCATCCTTCTTTGCTTTAATGAGAAAAGCCCAAGCTCCCCCAACCTTTCCTCATAAGACCTACCCTCCAGTCCAGGCAGCATCCTGGTAAAGATTCTTAATTCTAGATATTTATTGTATTCAAATTCCACCATCTGCCATTGGATCCCATCTCCACCATCGGATTCGAACCAGTGTCCCCAGAACGTTATCTGGGTCTCTGGATTAACAGGCCAGCGATAATACCACCATTCCATCGCGTCCCCAGTACCACAGACTTAGCCAGTATACATTAACAATTTGGACAAAGGAACTGAGGGTATTATTGCTAAGTTTGCAGATGACACAAAGATAGTTGGAGAGACAGGTAGTGTTTAGGAAGCAAAGAGACTGCAGAAGGATTTGGACAGTCTAGGAGAGTGGGCACAGAAGTGGCAGAATACAATGTGGGAAAGCTTGAAGTTATGTACTTTGGTACGAAGAATAGAGATGTAGACTAATTTCTAAACAGGGAAAGACTTTAGAAATCTGAAACACAAAGGGATAGAAACCTAGTTCGGGATTCTCAAAGGTTAACATGAAGGTTCAGTTGATAGTTAGGAAGGCAAATTCAATGGTAGCATTCATTTGAAGAACCAGAGATGTACTACTGTGCAAGGCTCTGGTCAGACTATATTTGGAATAGTGACAGCAGGTTTGGGTGCTGTAACTAAGCAAGTATGTGAGGAAGTTTACAAGAATGACCCCAGGGATGAAGGGCTTGTCATATGAGGAAAGGCTGAGGATTCTGGGTCTGTACTCGATGGAGTTTAGAAAGATGAGGAGGATCTGACTGAAACTTAGAATACTGGAAGGCCTGGATAAGTGGACATGGAGAAGATGTTACCACTGGTGGAAAAGACTAGGGCCCAAGGGGACAGCCTCAGAGTAAAGAGGCGACCATTCAGAACTGAGATGAGGAGGAATTTACAGGGAGGCAATGGCCTAGTGGTATTATCGCTGGACTATTAATCCAGAGATCCATATTGTGTTCTGGGAACCCAGGTTCAAATCCCACCATAGCAGATGGTGGAATTTGAATTTAATAAAATATTTGGAATTAAGAATCTAATTGTTGAAAAAACCCCACCTCATTCATTAATGTCCTTTAGAAAAGAAAACTGCCGTCCTTACCTGGTCTGGTCTACATGTGACTCCAGGCTCACAGCAATGTGGTTGATTCTTAACAGCCCTCTGGGCAATTAGGAATGAGCAATAAATGCTGCCTAGCCAGCGATGCCCTCATCCCATGAATGAATAAAGGAAAAAAAAAATTCTTCAGCCAGAGGGTGGAATGAATTGCCGCAGACAGCTGTGGTAAGTCATTGAGTAATTTTAAGACAGAGACAGATTAGTCTTGATTAGTAAGGGGGTCAAGAGTAACAGGGACAAGGCAGGAGAATGAGGCTGAGAAACACATTAACCATGATCGGATGGCAGAGCAGACCTGATGCGCTGAATAGCTTAATTCTACTATTTCTTATAATTTTAAGGTGAAAGGCAGGAAGTTTAGAGGGGATTTGGGGAAACATTTATTTTCACCCAGAGGGTAGACAGAATCTGTAATACACTGCCTGGGCAAGTAGTTTAGACGGGAAACAATGTAACTTTTAAAAAGTACACAGATGATCACTTGCATGTCATTACATTCAAGGTTCTGGGCCAAGTGCTGGAAAGTGGGATGAGTATAGCTAGGTCAGTGCAGATTCAGTGGGCTGAAGGGCATGGACTCTATGAATACATCGGGACTCGATAGAGGGACACCAGAGGGTGCCTGGTACTAATGAAATCAAAAGCAAAAGTAGGAATCAAGCTCTTGGGAACAGAAAAAAAAAAGCCTGCACTGCTTTCATCTAAACTCCTGGAAATCACACCACTACTTGCCTGAAGCATAAAACATTAATTTTTAACAAGTGCAGTACTTTGACTACTAGAGAGAATGAACAAGAGAGTTATTATGGGCTGCAATCTCAGCAAGCAATTGAGATTACGCCATAAACTGTGATAGTAAAGTCTGTGCCAATTTTAAAACAACAGCTCAACCAGGAATCTGTCATTTCTAGATATCTGTTCTGCTTTATTGCTGTAAGAAAACTGTGGTATAGCTCCAAGTTGCAGACACACTCCTGCAAGACTGGGGACAGGGCCAGGGTGTTGTCAAGGGGAGCAGGGGAGTGCCATTGAGAGAAGTATATCTTTTCACATTGGACAATGGAAGAACAAATTTATTAAACTGTGATCTCCCAGCACTGCTACAAATGAAACAATTACATCTTCTTGTAACGTATGTTTTTAGAAACAAGATAATCTTGTAGATTCTTGGTTACAAGAAGCTCTTTGAACACCCTTTGTTCCACAAGGAATTCAAACATTTTATGTAATACGTGATTTGAAGTTTCTCTCAAAAAACATTGAAGGTTAGGTTGGAATTGCTGCAAATAATTATAACACTGGCTTGTTGCTACTGACATTTATCAATAATCATCTAAATCTTGCTACACTGTCCTTTATTACAGAGGGATTTGAGCATAGGAGTTAAATATGTCATTTTGTGAATACATAGAGCCTTAGTGAGATCACACTTGGGAGCATGGTATGCAGTTTTAGTCTCCTTACCCAAGGAAAGATGTTTGCTAGAGAGAGTGCATCGAAGGTTCACTAAAGTAATTCCTGGGATGGTGGGACTGCAATCTGACGTAACATTAAATAGACTAGGCCTTTAGTCCCTGGAGTTTAGAAAATATGATCTCATTCAAATTCCTTGGAATTCCCTACCCCAGAGTACTATGAAGACTCAGTCTTGAATGTATTTCAGACAGACGGCAATAGATTTCTACACATTAAAAACAAAAGGGTATGGGAATAGTGAAGGAAAATGGTGAAGCAGAAAGTCACATGTGATCTCACTGAATGGTGAAGTAGGCTTGAAGGGCTGCGAGACCAGCTCCTGCTCCCATTTCTTTAGTGGGCATGAGTCACCTCAGTATCTGAAGAGTGACGAATGGTGCTGCGTATTGTCCAGTGAACAACATCCCACTCTTGACTTCATCATGTGGGAAGGTGAAGAAGTAGCTGAAGATGGTTGGGCCTAGGGCATTACCCTGAGCAACAAGGGGTTTTGTGGTGCAGTCATAGTATCTCTTCTGCTGAGCTAGGGGGCCAAGGTTCAAGTCCCACCTATTCCAGAGGTGTGTCATAACATTCTTGAACAGGTTGATTCTTGAACCAATACTAAGCTCTTGTGACATAGTGGTAATGTTGACCTATCTGGGCCAGAAGACCTGGATTAAAGTCGCAGCTGCTCCAGAGGTGTGTCATAACATTTCTGAACAGGTTGATTAGAAATGTGCTGAATCTCAGATGATTGGCCTCCAACAACTAACACATTGGTGCAGTGTATAACTCCAATTAGTGGAGCATTTTCCCTCATTCCAATCCACTCTGGTTTTACTCAGGCTCTTTGGTGTCACAGTCTGTGAAATGTGGTCAAGGGCAGTCACTGTAAGCTCCCCTCAAATTCACTTCAGCTCTTCTGTCCATGTTTGAACCAAGGCTGTATAATGAGGTAAGGAGCTAAGGATTTCATTCGATGGTATTTTAAAGTTGACACTACAGTGAATCCATGTCAGTAATATATAACACTAGAGGGGAATCACCAGTTAAAGTTCTAGCAAAATCCTTGCAAAAATTCACATTACTGCTACCACTTGCCATCTCTATTTGATTTCTGATATGTTTCAAAGCTACAACTTTAATTCAAATGCACATTTTAGTAGCAACATTGAACTCTGTCAACTCTAACTCCACTAAGTGGAATTAACACACTAAGTCCAATTACAGCAGCACATGTCTCTATTATATACTGTTTGATTCCCAGCTCACCTTTCACAATGTCTCATGGGGGAGATGGTGACATACAGAGCACTGAGACAGTAACTGACAGCACCAAGGTTAAGGCTCTCGAACATGGGTTCATGGGAACATGGCAGCTGGTGGATTTGAATTTTAAGTTAAAATTTAATTTTAATACCCAATTAATTAATTGGAAATGGAAAACTGAACACAGTCATGGTGACAATAACGTCTATCATTAAGTATGGTGAAAACTCAGCTGATTCACTAATGTCCTTTAGGGATAGGAATTTGTCGTCTAACTTGGCCTAATACAACTCTGAACGTCATGTAGTTTGACTCAAAATAGGCCTCTGAAACGAACCAGCTAGCTACTCCATTCAAAGACAACTAGGGATGGGCAACAATTGCGAGGCTTTCTGATGATGCCCACATTCCTTGAAAGAATCAAGAAAAAAAACAATAAAACTAAAATCAGAGAAAATGCAGAACAAATTATACCAGACTGAAGTGGAAACAGTAGAGGTGCTGACTGTCCAGGTTAGCAAGCCTTCACATTGAGCAAACCATTCATCGTGCTCTGTGGTATTACCACCATGTAAATGGGGCCAAATCTAGCAACTCAAGACTGGGCATCCATGAGTCAGTGTGGGCCATCAACGAGAACAGAATCATACTCCAGCTCAATCTGCAACCTGATGGCCTGACATATCCCCCACTCAACCATGACCATCAAACCAGGAGCAGCACCAGGCATATCTGAAAATGAGGTGTTAAACCTGGTGAAGCCACCAAACAAAACTATTTGCATGCCAAACAGCAAATGACAGGCAGAATTAAGCAATCCCACAACCAATGGATCAAATCTAAACTCTGCCACATCCGGTCATGGTTGGTGGTGGACAATTAAACAACTTGGCGGAAGAGGCCCCACAAATATCCTCATCCTCAGTGATGTGTGGGCCCAACATATCAGTGCAAAAGAGAAGGCTGAAGCTTCTATAGCAATCTTCAGTCAGAATTGCCAAGCGAATGATCTATCTTGGTTTTCTCCAGTTGTTTCCAGATACCAGTCTTCAGTAAAATGTTATTAGGTGTAGGCAGGAAAATGGATTTGAGTTTACAATCAGATTAACCAATATCATATTCAACAGCTGAGTAGGCTTGAGGGGTCAAATGGCTAACTGCTGGTCCTTGCTTCACATACTTGTACGATTGATGCTAAAGGTGATAATTAGCTGAATCTGGTATTGCCTCAGTACTGAACAACTATGCAGCTCGTATGAAACATAGAATCAATCAAGTATTGCAATGGCTGCTTTGATGTCTTATTCCTACATGAGACTGCTATTATCTTTATTGACCGGCAACATAAACTTTCTCAGTCAAACCTATTGTCAGCTTAAAAGCTCAAATGAGAAATTTCAGATCATTAAAGGGACTTTGTTATTATTTTTAAATCAGCAATAGACTTGGTCCTGTGATGAGCTGTCTTTTCCCCCACGAGTTTTCAAATCAGCAAAATGTTCTCAGGATAGAATCTATCTAAAGGTATATTGTGGCAGAAAGAGATTCTTTTGAGTTTACCAATATCAGCACTTAGAATTCTAAGATATTGTAACCTAGATGTGAACTCATGAGGATTTAAGTACAAGATGAGTAGGATACTTATAAATATTTATTATTAAGAATCTAATCTAAATTAGATTTTAATATTGTAGAATTTCAAAGAGTTATAACATGAATATTCTATTTTAAATTTAAATACAATGTTTAAATCCATCTTAAAACAAAACTTCTAGATTAGCAAATAAGTAAGCTTTAATTAAAACTGAATTTACAATCCAATTTCTTTAGATTCTCTGTCTCAAACTTTAAAGGGAGTTTTAGTGGCAAATATTACCCTGTAATGCTTTAAGTTGACTGCCTGCCTTTGTTCATTGTATGCCCACATAAGTCAGTCTCATCACCTTCCTTACTATGTTTCTCTAATGACTTCTTACTGTTCAAATAGTTCTCCCATCTGTCACAGTTGTTTGGCTACCTTCCAAGGTTGCTGAAAGTCTTGCACTTTTCTATACTGGTTTTCCTACTGATTTCTTGTCACTTATTCAAATACTGAATACAGTGCATTTTACTTAAAGTAATTGCTATTAAGTCAATTAATTTTGTCATTAATTTGGTTAATTCCTTGATAATACCAACTATGCATGACAAATATAAATAACTTCTTTGACTGTAAAATGCTTTAGGAAGTCCTTTGCTTCTTTCCAGATATTGTATTTATGTACAAATGATTAGCAGCAAGAGGCCACTTAGCTCATTGAGCCTGCTCCACCATTCAAGAACATCATGGTTGATCAGATTACTCCCTTTCCACCTACCGCTGATAATCTTGAGAGAGTCCACAGCTCCAAAAAGTGGCTTGGTATCAATTGCGTGGTGACTGTAATTTTCTTTTAACTTTCCCTCCCATTGAATTTCTAATGTACAGCTCTTTCCAGTGAAGACTAATGCAAAGTACCTATTCAATTAATCGGTCATCTCCTCCTTGTACATTAATTCCACTGACTCCTTTTTTAAAAAATAGGACCAACGCTCACCACTTTTTAAAAACGATCTGTAGAAACTCTTACAATGTTTTTATACTTCCAGCTATGACCACTTGTACTCTAATTTTCTCTCGTTAATCTTTTAGTTATTTTTGCTGTTTTCTACATTCTGAACAATCTTCTGATTTGCCATACAATGTTCTACAACATTTTGTTTTTTTTTCTTTGAGTCTGATACTAACTTTTTAATTTAACCAAAAATGGGATGCCTCTCCCTTGGAATTTATCTTCTGCTTTGGAACATATTCTGTATTTCTCTTCCTAACTGCACTGAGTTGCTACACCACAAGCTCATTCATGTTTCAAGGAAGCAGCTTACTTCAAGGGTCAATAGGGATGGACAATAAATGCTTACTCGGCAAGTCCATATCGCATGGGGGGATAGAAAAAATAAGACTGCCACTGCATCTGTACTGACCTTTCCCTGAACCCAATTTGCCCATCACTTTAGGTAGTTCCATTCCTAAAAGTGTCCTTGTTTGACTCTGACTCAACAAATGTAAAATTCGATGATAATGAGACTTTGTTTCCCTGTAACTTTTTGGTGAGTCATTTTATTTAAATTGTTAAATTTTAATGACTATGGAATTCATAATTTCTTTGTTAACAGACTATCAGGCATCATGGATAACCAAGGGAAAGGAATCAGTAGACATTTATCAGCAATGATTCATAAAGGTGTCTCAAGATTGATAATGGACATGTCACCTTCACCTTTGATCTCAACACATTTGTCAAATTAGATCAGGTTTCACAGCCAGAACTGTGCAATGAATCATTTGTGGCCTAAGTGTATCAAACACTCTGAAAGGAGTACTGCAATCAAAGGGTTAACACTGATCTTGTGCCCAATCCTGTTCGGAATGCAGTCTCTCTTGGCATTAGTACAGAACACAACCACTTTCTGCAGGCTTACAGAACAAGAGACATTTCGGAAACAAGCTTAATGAAATTATAATATTTACATTTGCCTTCTCATTACCATTGAGTAAACAGCAAATTATATCTCAGCATATGGACTCAGATTATCATCCATACTTTCTGGGGAGGGAATCCAAGTTGCGGGGAGGAGAAAGCAAGAAATATGAATATTTATATCCAGCTCTATGTCAGACTTCAAACATTTTAAAGGTCTTCACATCCCTTGGAACAGAACATGTAAAAAGACAGCAGCCATTTTGTGCTTAGCAACACCTCAGAAATAGAACAGTAATGAGTCAATCCATTTTTCAGTAGAACTGACTTCAGAAGGATTAGCACAACATTCAAAGGATAGCAGCTCTGATCAATGTCTTCAGTACTCAACTGGGGCATACCTTCAGGTCACTATGTGAGGGTTTAAAAACAGATTTCAGACTCAGAGCCAACAGCATTACCAACACAGCCAAACTCACCTATTTAGTCCAATTAAATTTAGACAGTGTTGCATAAAATCTATAACCAGTAAAGTGGTCAATCTTTCAGATGTCCAGTGAAATGTCTGGAAAAGGAGATCACTCTGGTGCAATGGAATTTTACCCTGTTTTCAACATCCCATTGAGAATAACAAGGCTTTCTCTGGCCAAATGCAGAATGGAAACACAATTTATCCAACCACAACGACGGCCGTATTCTCCAAATACACTGCACTCCCAGAACACCTATCCCACAGTAAGCATCTGCATGTCTACAGGTGAGCTCACCATACTGATGGGGCTGCTAGTCAGAGGCCATGGACTTCCATTTGTTGATATGTCTGCTAGTAGGTCAGGTGACCTCTCACCTGGCAAACATGGGATGACCAAATGCTAAATTGAACCACCTACACCGCGGCTGCCAATGTTCCAATTTTCCAGAGGAGTGGGGACAAATCCAGGGAGAGGGTGGAGTGTGGGAAAGATGCAGAGAAGGGAGGGCGAGAAAGAGTAAGTGGCAGAGATAATGGAAAAGAACTACATTATTCTGATTTTCCCAGAAACCTGTACCACTGGACTGAACCAATGAAAATAATCCTCAAGTTAAAAATGTAGCTCTGTAAAGAACTAGCCGCAGCTAGTATTTGGAAGATCTGGCATGCCCATTGGGAACAGCAGTCCAGCTGGTGGCTGCTGACAGTTCTGCGTATTGATCCTTGCAAATTCAACACAGATAACTGCCAATGCTCCAACACAATCCACTCTCCTACCATATCCAATCCAAAGTAGGCTCTGGCTCTGCATTCTGCCCTGTACTAGATATTTCCCCATTGATCCATTCACGTAGGTGTGTTGCCAGGCCAGGCTCCATCCCTCACAGAGCTCTACTGACAATGAGTGAGTGAAGACAGACAGAGCTGCTCTAAGCATCCAGCGTCAACTTTAAAAACTTCCTTTCCTTCATCTCCAGCCTCTCTTGGCATGCCAAGTAACTGGTGCACGAAGGCAGATGAAATATAATACAAATAAATGTGAGGCTATCCACTTTGGAGAAAAACTGGTAACGCAGGTTATCTGAATGACAACAGAGTAGGAAGAGGGGAGGTGCAACGAGACCTAGGTGTCCTTGAACACCAGTCGCTGAAGCCTGCACATGCAGCAGGTAGTGAAGAAGGCACAGAGTATGTTGGCTTTCACAGTGAGCGGATTTGAGGACAGGAACAAGGATGTCTTGCTGCAACTGTACAGGGCCTTGGTGAGGTCACACCTGGAGTGTTGTGTGCAGTTTTGGTCTCCTTATCTGAAGAAGGATGTTTTTGCTATTGTGGGTGTACAGCAAAGACTTACCAGACTGATTCCTGAGATGGCAGGGCTGACAAATGAGAAGAGGTTGAATTGATTAGGATAAATGTTTGCTGGAGTTCAGAAGAACGAGAGAGGATTTCATAGAAACCTATAAAATTCTAACAGGACTAGAATGGGTGTTTGAATGGAGAATGTTCCCAAATGGCAGGAGAGTCCAGAACCAGAGGTCACAGTCTAATGATACCTGGTAAGCAATTTAGTATTCAGATGAGGAAAAATTTTTTCATCTAGACGGTACCGAGCCTGCGGTATTCTCTCCCACAGAAAGTAGTCGAACCAAAACATTTCAATGTTTTCAAGGAAGACTTAGATATAGTTCCTCGGGCTAATACAATCAAAGGATATGGGGTGAAAGTAAGAACAGCGTACTGAGTTGGATCATCAGCCATGATCCTATTTTCTATGATTCCATGTAGATCCACTGGAATGTGGAGATTTGACATTCAGCAGTAATCTTCGATTTACTTAGAACATAGAACATAGAACAGTACAGTACAGCACAGCACAGTACAGGCCCCTCGGCTCACAATGGTGTGCCGAACTTTTACCCTAAACCCAAGGTCTCTCTAACCTCCACCCCTACCGTATACTATCATCTATATGCCTATCTAATTGCAGCTTAAATGCCCCTAATGACTCCACTACCCTCTCCAGCAATGCATTCCACGCCCCTGCCACTCTGAGTAAAGAACCTACCTCTGATGTCTCCCCTATATCTACCTCCACTCACTTTAAAACTATGTCCCCTTGTAATACCTACCTCCACCCTAGGAAAAAGTCTCTGGCTGTCTACTCTATCTATACTTCTGATCATGTCACCTCTCATCCTTCGTCATTCTAAAGAGAAAAGCCCTAGCTCTCTCAACCTTTCCTCATAAGACCTTCCCTCCATTCTAGGCAACATCCTGGTAAATCCCCTCTGCACCTTTTCCAACTCTTCCACATCTTTCCTGTAATGAGGTGACCAGAACTGGACACAATACTCCAGTTGTGGCCGAACCAGGCTTTTGTATAGCTGGAGCATAACTTCACGGCTCTTGAACTCAAATCCCTCTATTAATGAAAGCTAACACACCATACGCCTTCTTAACAACTCTATCCACCTGGGTGGCAGCTTTCAGGGAACTGTGGACATGAACCCCGAGAACCCTCTGCTCCTCCACACTCCCAAGAATCTTTCCGTTAACCCTGTATTCTGCTTTCAAATCTGTCCTTCCAAAATGAATCAGCTCACACTTTTCAGGGTTAAACTCCATCTGCCACTTCTCAGCCCAGCTCTGGATCCTATCAATGTCCCTTTGGAACCTAGAACAGTCCTTGGCACTATCCACAACTCGACCCACCGTCGTATCGTCCGCGAACATACTAATCCACCCTTCCACTCATTACATCCAAATCATTTACAAAAATCACAATCACTTGAACATGCACTGGTGTGTAACTAATGTACAATTCCAGTTGATCTTGAACTCACTGATACAAGATCTCACCCAGTAATTCTTAGTTTCATGAGCTACACTGGAGTTTCAGCTAACATTTGCTACAAGCATTGCCAATAGGTTTTTAGATGAGCGGAGAACAGGGATATTAACAACTGCTTGCTTCATTCTACTTCCAGTAAAGAGGACAGCTCTCGGGAGATAAAGCAAACCTGGAGACGCAAGCAATGAAAAATCAACATTTCCATCGGCATTCAAATTACAGAGCAATTTAAAGATATTTCAATTTGATACTGTGAATCAGCACACTTTGAGAAAGTCAGGAAGAATTGTGTTACAGTTAAGTAGAGGAAGTCCTTTCTCTTGATCGGAGCTGACTACTTTAAACCATCTCCTCCAGTACCCATTCACCCCAGCTTCTAATCCTGCCTTGGTTAAATTAATTACAAATTCCCACTAATCTCTGATCCCATTGACCATGAACCGTCCCAGTCTTCATACGCCTGCCTACAATGTACCATTATCAACTTGCTTGTGATCCATTATCAATCCCATTCTCTGACAGGAGATTGACCAAGTGGGTGCAGGAAGGAGGTTTCCCTAGCTGTGGAGGTCTAAAACTAGGGGACAGGGTCTCAGAATATGAAACAGGCCTCTTAGATCAGGAGGATTGCATTTACTCACTGGATAGTGAATCTTTGGACCTCTCTGTCACAGAGGCAGGAGAAGCTCAAACACTGAGTGTACTCAAGGCTTAGATCAATACACTTCTAAATGTTAAAGATATCTTAGGGATAAAGGGGATAGTACCGGAAAATGACACGAAGGTAGATCAGCCATGATCTGGTTGAATGGTGGAGCAGACTTATGGGGTCAAATGTCCTTCTCCTACTTTTATTTTCTATTACCTGTTCTTTTAACACCCCCACTTCAGTCAGGTCCATTAGGGTTTTGAGGTTGGTTTGCTTGCCGAGCTGGTTTCTTGTTTTGCAGACGTTTCGTTACCATGTTGGGTAACATCCTCAGTGCAGCCTCTGACGTAGAGTCGGTGTGTTCTCCTGCCTGGTTTTTAAACTCTGGGGTCCGTTGAGATGGATCACCTCACTTCTGGGTTTCCTTCATAGTGGAATGTATATGGGGTCGAGTTCAATATGTTTATTAATAGCATGATTCGTGGAGTGCCAGGCTTCTAGGAATTCTCGTGCCTGTCTCTGCTTTGCTTGTCCCAGTCGAAATGGTAGTTCTCTTTGTCCATGTGGATTGAGATGAGTGAGTACTGGTCCTGCCTTTTTGTAGCCAGTTGCTGTTCATGTACTCTTGTTGTTAGTTTCCTTCCTGTTTGTCCGATGTAGTGTTTCCCACAGTCACTGCAGGGGATCTCGTAGATGACACTGGTCCTGTCCATGGAGGGGAATGGGTCTTCAGTTCCTGTAGTTTAGACAGGACCAATGTCATCTATGAGATCCCCTGCAGTGACTGTGGGAAACACTACTTCAGACAAACAGGAAGGAAACTAACAACAAGAGTACATGAACACTAACTGGCTACAAAAAGACACAACCAATACTCACTCATCTCAATCCACATGGACAAGGAGAACCACTATTTTGACTGGGACAACACCAAAATCCTGGGACAAGCAAAGCAGAGACAGGCACGAGAATTCCTAGAAGCCTGGCCCTCCATGAAGCATGCTATTAATAAACATATTGAACTCGACCCATATACATTCCACTATGAAGGAAAACCGGGAGTGAGGCAATCCATCTCAACTGACCCCAGAGTTTAAAAACCAGGTGGGAAAACACACCGACGCTTCATCGGAGACCGCACTGATGATGTTACCCAGCACGGTAACGAAACGTCTGCGAAACAAGAAACCAGCTCGGCGAGCCAACCAACCTCAACACCCACAACCCAAGCTACAAATCTACTCCAAAATCCATTTGCGTTCTAAAATCACTTCCACAGAAAGTGGGCAACACTGGTTAGCTAATGTTACCCATCTACAACTGCTTGAGAAGGTGGTGGTCAGCTGCCTTCTTGAACCGCTGCAGTTCATGTGCAGTAGTGTGATCCACAATGCTATTAGGGAGGGATTCCAGGATTTTGACCCAGAGGCAGTGAAGGAACAGCAATATATTTCCAAGTCAGGATGTTGAGAGGTTTAGAGGGGAACTTCCTGGTTGTGGTTGGGTTCCCATGTTTTTCTCAGATTTTCTTATGAAATAGTTTAACAGTGAAGTCTCTACTTTGTAGCACACCTACACGCAGACTGGATATTTTTCTGGATTTGTTTCCGTCTTGGTAGGCAACAACTCAATTTTTCCTTTACTTGGCCCAATGAGTCTACTTCAGCATTCAATGAGATCATGGCTGATTTGATAATCCTCAACTCCACTTTCCTGCCCTTTGATCTCTTACTGAACAAAAATCTCTCAGCCTTGAATAGGTTAAATGGCCCAGCCTCAACAGGCTTCTGTGGTAAAGAACTCCACAGATGTACTATCCTCTGAGAAATTCCTCTACATCCTTGTCTTAAATGTGCAACTCCTTACACTCCCAGCTAGACACTCTCAGACGGGGAAACAACCTTCCCGCACCTATCCTGTCAAGTCCCTTAACAGTCTTACTGTCAGCCTGAAAATGCCCCTTCACCAACATCGCAAGCACTTAACTGATTATGGAGCTTTACGTGCAGTGCCTTATTGAATGCCTTTTGGAAATCCAAATATATTACACCCACTATTTCCCCTTTATCTATTATGCTCATCACCACCTCGAATTCTAGCCAATTTGTTAGGCATGATTTTTCCCTTCATGAAGCCATGCTGATTCTGCTTAATCATATTAAGTATTCATAGGAACATAAGAACTAGGAGCCGGAGTAGGCCATCCGGCCCCTCAAGCCTGCCCCACCATTTAATAAGATCATGGCTGATCTTTTTGAGACTCAGCTCCACTTACCTGCTCACTCACCATAACCCTTAATTCCTTTACTGTTCAAAAATTTATCTAGCCTTGCCTTAAAAACATTCAGTGAGGTAGCTTCAACCACTTCACTGGGCAGGAAATTCCACAGATTCACAACCCTTTGGGTGAAGAAATTCCTCCTGACCACTGTCCTGCATCTGCTTCCCTTTATTTTGAGACGATGCCCTGTAGTCCCAGTTTCACATGCTAGCGGAAACAACCTCCCTGCCTCCACCTTATCTATTCCCTTCATAATCTTATATATTTCTACAAGATCTCCCCTCATTCTTCTGAATTCCAATGAGTATAAGCCCAGTCTACTCAGTCGCTCCTCATAATCCAACCCTCTCAACTCTGGAATCAACCCAGTGAATCTCCTCTGCACCGCCTCCAGTGCTAGTATATCTCTTCTCAAGTAAGGAGACCACAACTGCACACAGTATTCCAGGTGTGGCCTCACCAGGACCCTATACAGCTGCAGCATAGCCTCCCTGTTTTTAAACTCCATCCCTCGAACAATGGCAGACAAAATTCCATTTGCCTTTTTAATCACCTGCTGCACCTGCAATCCTACTTTTAGCAATTCATGCACAAGGACACCCAAGTCCCCCTGCACAGCAGCGTGCTGCAATTTTTTACCATTTAAAACATAGTCTATTTTGCTGTTATTCCTACCAAAATGGCTGACCTCACACTTATCAACACTGTACTCCATCTGCCAGACCTTTGCCCACTCACTTAGACTATCTATATCCCTCTGCAGATTTTCAGTGTCTTCTGCACACTTTGCTCTACCACTCACATTAGTGTCATCTGCAAATTTTGACACACCACACTTAGTCCCCAACTCCAAATCATCTACGTAAATTGTAAACAAATTATTCCCAAATGTTCTGCTATTATATCTTTTATAATAGATTAACGTTTTTACAATGAGATGCTAAGCCAACTAACTGGCTATTAAATTGCTCTTCCTTCCTTTTTGAACAAGGGTGTTACATTGGCAGTTTTCCAATCCTCTGGGCCTTTATCAGCTTCTTGGAAAATCGCTACCAGGCATCCACTGTCTCCTTGGTACTTAATTTGTTACCATAGGGCGCAACCCATCAGACCCAGAGGACTTTCTGGCCTTTAGCTTCCTGCCCTTTTTCCTCTCATGATAGTTATTTTAATTAGTTACTCCCCACAGTTGTCCCTTGATCATTCAGTACTTTTGGAATGGTACAAGTGTCTTCTATCGTGAAGAATAATGCAAAATATTTATTCAATACCTTTGCCGTTTTATCGTTCCTCAGTTTCATTCTCTGTCTCCTATCTCATCCTTTTTATATATTTAGAGAAGCTCTAGTTAATGAATATCCTTTTTAATATCACTTGCAAGTTCACCAAAGTCTATTTTCTTCCTCTATTTTGTGGATCACCATGTTGTTTTATTTTTAAAAGCTTTCCCGATCCTCTGGTTCATCATTAGTTTTTATTCCCGTTTCTCTCAAACTGAATGCTAAATTCTACCATGTTACGGTCACTGTTTCCTGGGGATCTCTTCTTTAGATCATGCTAGGAAACTGCCCCAAATATACTCAATGAATTCTTCCTTACAGCTACCTCTGCCAACTTGATTTTCCTAATTTCTATGAATAGAGTCATATCCATGATTAATATGCTGCATGTTTAAATGTCCTCATAATATCCTGATTTATTCCCTGTCCTTCAGTACAGCAACTGCTAGGGAGCCTGTAACTACTTCACCACTGTCTTCTTCCCCTTTTTAATTCACATCTCTGGCCACATGAATTCCGTATCTTCCAATGCAAGACCATTTCTTGCTATTGTACTAATCCTACTTCAGTAACAAAGCTACCCAACCAGACTTCCCTAGCTGCCTTTCCTTTTGAAAAGTCACATATCCTTGACTAAATTAGTTCCCAGCTCTGATCATCTTGTAATCATGTCTCCATTATGGCTGTATAATCATTCTCATTAACCTCTACATGCACTGTTAATTCATTTTTTTCCCCAACCAGATCATAGAATCCCTACAGTGTGGAAACAGGCCCTTCGGCCCAACAAGTCCACACCGACTCTCAAAGCATCCCACCAAGACCCATCCCCCTATAACCCACCTAATCAACACATCCCTGAACACTACGGGCAATTTAGCATGGCAAATCAGCCTAGCCTGCACATCTTTGGACTGTGGTTAGAAACCGGAGCACCCGGAGCAAACCCACACAGACACGGGGAGAATGTGCAAACTCCACACTAACAGTCACCCAAGGCTGAAATTGAACCCGGGTCCCTGGCGCTGTGAGGCAGCAGTGCTAACCACTGGGCCACCGTGCCACCATTTAAGTAAAGAGCCATTCATTTTGCCTTTTTAACCATTTCCTCTCACTCCAATTCCCCTTTAAATCCTGAACAGATATCTATAACCCTGGCAGGGAACATCACCTTCAGTACATTCTCTCACAGCTGCAGAGAACAGTATTGATTCCTCTAGTTATACCTTAGACCACGATTGTGTTCCTATTTCCTTCCCCCACTTGACTGGCTCCCTGTACCTAGGTGCCATAGCCAGTTTACTCATTGCCCCGACAGTCTCACTCTTGTCTGCACAACTGGCAATAGCCTCCTAACTGGCAACTGCAGGGACCAAGGCTCCTTGATGGCTGCCCATTGGATCCCAACAGCTGTCTCTCCCACAGTCAAAGACATTTGTCCTTGATCACAGGCCAAGACTGAATTAACTGATAGTAGATGTCTCCTGAAGCCAAGTGTCCATGTAGCTCTCTCTTCTCTGGTGGCTGAACGCCTGTAGCTCAGATGCCAGCTCCTCAGGTTCAGGCCCAAAAGTTCTCAAGCTGCAAACACTTACTAGCAACATGTTTCCCCAGGAGCACCTTCATGACCGGCAGCTGTCACATGCTTTATTAGCAAGACATCACTCATACTACCATGGCCAAAGTTTATGTAATTAATTAATTACTCTAGTAACCCTCCACTTTCAACTTGATTGAGACTTATGTAATACAGTTAGACGTTGGAAACACATTAGCCTAGCCTGCAATACAAGAGTCTGCAACTCCTACCGGTTTAATGAGTTTGTACTCTAATTTTGTCTGCGTTCTCATGGCAACTTTATTTTCTCGTGATTTGCACCTTCTTGTGAGAATTAGCAGTCATGGACCTGCACTATGCTTAAACAGCAGCTCCCGCAAGCTTTAGGCTGCATGAATTACCTCCCCAAACCAAATTAACATTGTAATTGTCATGGATATCAAAGCCTACTCTTTCCATTGAGAACATGAGATTTATCACACTTCAAAACGCTCTCCTTCAAGACTACATCAGCATAAGGGCAGGAATCGCAACTCAATTTAGTCCATTTGGCAAATGAGAAAATCAGCCCAATTGGGAAGTCAGACCACACAGCATGGTTGGAACTCCCACACAAAACCAGAGCTTCAGCTATGTGCAGGATGTTGGTTGTTGACTGCTCAGCTCCACACCATCTCTGCAAGAATTCCTTGACCCAAACATCTTCAATGGCCTGGCCTCCATCAGAAGATCAGAAGTTGGGGTGCACAATGATCATCACCATTCGCAACTCCTCAGATACTGAAGCATGTTACGTTCCAAAAGATAATTATTTAACCAGTATTAAAATATACACGAGTTTTATTACAGAATTAGCCCCGCTCCATAAAACACACCTTACTGATGACTAGCCGACATACCTCCGCCCACTGCCGACGCAACTCCGCCCACTGCCAACGTAACTCCGCCCACAGCTGACACCGACAACGCTCCGCCCACTGTCTCCACAGCCAGCAGCTCCAGAGGAGACAGCAACACTGAGCCCTGCTGAGTCTTCACCATCCCCCTAGACCTCCCCCTGACTGAGGACGAATGGTCAGTCCTCAGTAAACTGCTCACCTTTGTCCTCCTCCACCCACATATCAACAAATACCACTCGCACTTGGATATTGAGCAGTTTTTCCGCCGCCTCCGCCTCCACGCTTACTTCTCCAACTGCGAATCTAACACTCCCTCTACTGACCCCTTCTCCCGCCTCCAACACAAGCCCTCCTCCTGGACACCACCCCAAGGCCTCCTACCCTCCCTTGACCTCTTCATCTCCAACTGCCGTCGAGACATCAATCGCCTCAACCTCTCTACCCCTCTCAAACACTCCAACCTCTCCACCGCAGAACGTGCAGCCCTCCGCTCCAATCCCAACCTCACCATAAAACCCGCGGACAAGGGAGGGGCAGTCGTAGTATGGCGCATTGACCTCGACATTGCTGAGGCCAGGCGCCAACTCTCTGACACCTCCTCCTACCGCCCCCTGGATCATGACCCCATCCCCGAGCACCAAACCATCATCTCCCTAACCATCCACAACCTCATCACCTCAGGTGACCTCCCACCCACCGCCTCCAACCTCACCGTTCCCCAACCCCGCACCGCCCGCTTCTATCTCCTTCCCAAAATCCACAAACCTGAATGCCCTGGTCGACCCATTGTCTCCGCCTGCTCCTGCCCCACCGAACTCATCTCCACCTACCTAGACTCCATTTTCACCCCCTTGGTCCAGGAACTCCCTACCTACGTCCGTGACACCATCCACGCCCTCCACCTCCTCCAGAACTTCCAATTCCCCGGTCCCCAACACCTCATTTTTACTATGGACGTCCAGTCCCTATATACCTGTATTCCCCATGCAGATGGCTTAAAGGCCCTCCGCTTCTTCCTGTCCCGCATAACTAACCAATCCCCCTCCACCGACACCTTCATCCGCTCAGCCGAACTCGTCCTCAACCTCAACAACTTCTCTTTCAATTCCTCCCACTTCCTACAGACAAAGAGGGTGGCCATGGGTACCAGCATGGGCCCAAGCTATGCCTGCCTCTTTGTAGGTTACGTGGAACAATCCCTCTTCCACACCTACACAGGCCCTAAACCACACCTCTTCCTCCGTTACATTGATGACTGCATCGGCGCCGCCTCGTGCTCCCACGAGGAGCTCGAACAGTTCATCCACTTCACCAACACCTTCCACCCCAACCTGAAGTTCACCTGGACCATCTCCAACACATCTCTCTCCTTCCTGGACCTCTCTGTCTCCATCTCGGGTAACCACCTAGAAACCGATGTCCATTTCAAGCCCACTGACTCCCACAGCTACCTGGAATACACCTCCTCCCACCCACCTTCCTGCAAAAATGCCATCCCCTATTCCCAATTCCTTCGCCTCCGCCGCATCTGCTCCCAGGATGAGACATTCCACTCCCGTACATCTCAGATGTCCTCATTCTTCAAGGACCGCAACTTCCCCCCTACAGTGGTCGAGAACGCCCTCGACCGTGTCTCCCGCATTTCCCAGAACACATCCCTCATGCCCCGTCCCCGCAATAATAACCAAAAAAGAATCCCCCTCGTCCTCACGTACCACCCCACCAACCTCCGGATCCAAAGCATCATCCTCCAACACTTCCACCATCTGCAATCAGACCCCACCACCAAAGACATTTTTCCCTCCCCACCCTTATCTGCCTTCTGGAGGGACCACTCCCTCCGCGACTCCCTTGTCCGCTCCACACTCCCCTCCAGCCCCACCACACCCGGCACTTTTCCCTGCAACCGCAGGAGGTGCTACACCTGCCCCCACACCTCCTCCCTCACCCCAATCCCAGGCCCCAAGAAGACTTTCCACATCAGGCAGATGTTCACCTGCACATCTGCCAATGTGGTATACTGCATCTGCTGTACCCGTTGTGGCTTCCTCTACATCGGGGAAACCAAGCGGAGGCTTGGGGACCGCTTTGCAGAACACCTGCGCTCAGTTCGCAACAAACAACTGCACCTCCCAGTCGCGAACCATTTCAACTCCCCCTCCCATTCCTCAGACGACATGTCCATCCTGGGCCTCCTGCAATGCCACGGTGATGCCACCCGAAGGCTGCAGGAACAGCAAATCATATTCAGCCTG
>JAHRHZ010000149.1:936314-966082 GCA_024137785.1 Ginglymostoma cirratum | reverse complement strand
CTGACCCATCTCCTCCCTACCCCCCCACCTACGCTCACCTTTACTGGCTCCATCCCCGCCTCTTCGACTTGTCTGCCTCCTCTCCACCTATCCTCTCCTCTATCCGCCTCCCCTCTCTCCCTATTTATTTCAGAACCCTCTTCCCCTCCCCCATTTCTGATGAAGGGTCTAGGCCCGAAACGTCAAGTTTTCCTGCTCCTATGATGCAGCTTGGCCTGTGTTCATCCAGCCCCACGCCTTGTTACCCCGTATTTATACAACATTTCAAATCCAATTAACTCAATTCATATATCTATCACCTACAAAAGAACATAAGAACTAGGAGCAGGAGTAGGCCATCCGGCCCCTTGAGCCTGCCCCGCCATTTAGTAAGATCATGGCTGATCTTTTTCAGACTCAGCTCCACTTACCTGCCCGCTCACCATAACCCTTAATTCCTTTACCGTTCAAAAAATTATCTAGCCTTGCCTTAAAAACATTCAGCGAGGTAGCTTCAACTGCTTCACTGGGCAGGGAATTCCACAGATTCACAACCCTTTGGGTGAGGAAGTTCCTGCTGACCTCAGTCCTACATCTGCTTCCCTTTAAACATTAAACATTCTTCAGACCATATTAGATGATACCAAAGCAATTCATATCCAAATGCAGAAAGACCTGGACAATATCCAGCTTAGGGAAACCCTATTGCTGTCAAATCAAGCCATACAAGTGCTAGGTAAAGACAACCGGCAACAAGACAGAATCTAACCATCATCCCTTGACATTCAATAGTGTCATCATCACTGAATCTTTCACAATCAACATCCAGGGATGGGTGGGGGTTAACCATTAACCATTAATCAAAAGCTGAACTGGGCTAGCTGTATAAATTTTGTGGCAAGGAGCAGGTTAGACACTAGGAATCCTGGAGCAAATAACTCCCCTCCTGACTCCCCACAGCCTGTCCACACCAGCCACAAAGCACAAGTCAGGATTGTGATGGAACATTTTCCCACTTGCCTAGATGGGTGCAACTCAAGAAGCTTGACATGATCCAGGACAAAGAAGCCCACTTTATTGGCACCACATCCATAAGCTTCTACTCTCTCCACCACCAAAATTCAGTGGCAGCATCGTGTACCATCTACAAAACAAAACAGCAAAAATTCTAAGATTCTTAGATTGCACATTCCAAACACATAACCACTTCATTCTGGAAGGACAATGGCAGAAGATACATGGGAATACAACCACCTTCAAGTTCCCCTCCAAGCCAGTCACCATCCTGACTTGGAAATATACTGCCATTCCTTCGGTGTCGCTGCGTCAAAATCTTGGAACTCCCTCCCTAACATTATGAATCTACCTTCTCCAAATGATCTGCAGTGGTTCAAACTGACAGCTCATTCTCAACTTCTCCACAGCAATTAGCAATAAATGTTCACCAAGAAAGCAAGGTTCACATCATGGACAACTGAATAAAGGGAACAAGGTGAGGCAGGGAAAGGATATTTCATTTAAATAACCAACAGCACCTTGAAAGAACTGACAGCAATTACATGTAAACAGCTCTAATGGTTTAAGAAAAAATTAATGAAGGCGCATTTGCCGATCGGCTTGCTCAGGACAAAGGGGGAGAGGCAATGGCCATCCCTGGGCAAACTACAGGTTTACTGAGAATCTATCATTATGCACCTAGTAGAAAAAAAAGGTACATGCTACAGTTGTGGTGGTTCTGGAGTGCAAGCAGGGAATAGCTATGTAGGGGGCATGAGGTCTGGCAGATTCCAGTTCAGGTCTTAGGGAATGGGCCAGTTGGAATTGTTCTCACCTCAGGAGGTGGTGGTTGTGGTTTCCAGTCTCACTTCAGGACCTGAGTAGGTAATCCAATTGATACTGTCAGAGGGGATATCTTGGAATGAAACATTAACACAGAAAGCTCATCTAAATACTCCATAAACTGAGGTATTCTTCATTGCACTTTTCAATAAAAAACCCCTATAAAGCTGAGGTACAGCACACATACTCTGTCCAGGTCCGGGTGTACCAGGGCCACGTAGTCATTGCAGGCAATAACATTTCCAAGTGCAGAAAGACGCTCCTCAACTCTCTGGATGGCCACAGAGTCTGGCAAGGAATTGCGGATATGCTGTAACTCCTGATCTGTTGTGTTGTTAGGGACTAATAACCCATGTCGATTACCTGGAGAAGACAAATCCACCGATTAGACCAAGACCGAAAATGCACCATTTACTCTGAATAGGTTCAACCAAGCATTTCTCATGGTGTGGCCGACAACACAAATCAGGTTTGATGTTACTGTTTAATAGCTTCACCAGTTTATAATTATTGTGTTCATTTTCTCTTCCACTTGGGCCCCTTGATCATTTAGCAATTTTGGAATGCCATTAGGGTCTTCTGCCGTGAAGACTGATGCAAAATATTGATTCAACTCCTCTGCCATTATTTCCACGGCCACATTTTCCGAAGGGTCTGTGTTCTCTTTGGCCTTTCTTTTCCTTTGTACATACTTAAAGGAGCTTTTACTATCCATTTTAAATGTCTTGCTAATTTACCCACGGTTTATATTCTCCCTCATCTTTTGTTGGCTTTTAAAACTTGCCCAATCTTCTGATTTACCACTAATTTTGCCATGTTGTAATTTTTTTTCTTTCAATTTGACTCTATCCTTCACTTCCTTGCTTAACCATGGCTAGTTTATCTGCTTTCTAGGGTCTTTCTTGCTCACTGGGGCATAATATCCGGGTCACAAACTATCTCAAGGGCATTGGTTAGGCTACTTTTCGAATACTACATTCGTTTCTGGTCTCCCAGCTACAGGGAAAATGTTGTAAACTTGAAAGAATGCAGAAAAGATCTAGAAGGATGTTGCTGGGGTTGAAGGGTTTGAGCTGTAGGGAGAGGCTGAATAGGCTGGATCTATTTTCCCCAGAGCGTCAGAGGCTGAGGCGTGACCTTTTAGAGGTTTATAAAATCATGAGGAGCATGGATAGGGTGATTAGCCAAAGTCTTTTAAAACTGGAGGGCACAGGTTTAAGTTGAGAGGGGATAGATCTAAAGGCAATCTAAGGGCAACTTTTTCATACAGAGGGTGGTATGTGTACGGAATGAGCTGCCAGAGGAAGTGGAGTAGGCTGGTACAACTACAACAGTTAAAAGTTATCTGGATGGGCATATGAGTAGGAAGGGTTTAGAGGGATTTTGGCCAAATGCTGGCAAAAGGGACTAGATTAGTTTACGATATCTGGTCAGCATGGACGAGTTGGATTGAAGGGTTTGTTTCCATGTTGTACATCTATATGACTCTGCCATTGTTCTTCAGAAAAAATGGTTGAAATCCCTCCCCAGTCTACTCCAGCAAACCTGGCCATCATCCCCAAGTAATGATTCTCTTCCTAGCCTTGGAAATTCCTTTACTCTTTGATGGAGACAGGGGTGTTAGCAGCAAGGCCAGCATTTGTTACCCATCCTTAACTGACCTTGAACAGGGACAATTGCCTGGCCATCTCACACAGCAGTCAAGAATCAACTACTCCGATAAAAGCAAAGTTCAACAGATGCCAGAGATCTGAAATAAAAACAGCAAGCAAAGAAACTCAGCAGTTTTGGCAGCATCCCTTGAGAGAGAAACATTTAATGTTCAAACTTCAGAAGAAGAGTTGTTATTGGGCTGGAAACCTCAATTCTGTCTCTCTCCACGGATGCTGTCAGATCTGCAGGTTTCTCCAGCATTTTCTGTTTTTATTTTAGAATCAATTAGAATCAACCAGTGCTGTGGCTCTGGGGTCACACTGAGGCCAGATTAGGTAAGGACAGCAGATTGGGGTGGCACGGTGGCTCAGTGGTTAGCACTGCTACCTCTCAGTGCCAGAGACCCAGGTTCAATTCCAGTCTTGGGTGACTGTCTGTGTGGGGTTTTACACATTCTCCCAAGGTCTATGCTGGTTTCCTTCCAAAGATGTGCAGGTTAGGTGGACTAGCAATGCTATAGTGCCGGGGGGGGGGATCAGTGGGGACTTGATGGGCTGAAAGACCTGCTCCAACGCTGGAGGGA
The DNA here is from genome assembly GCA_024137785.1 of Ginglymostoma cirratum. Taxonomy (NCBI): domain Eukaryota; kingdom Metazoa; phylum Chordata; class Chondrichthyes; order Orectolobiformes; family Ginglymostomatidae; genus Ginglymostoma; species Ginglymostoma cirratum. The sequence goes on along the minus strand of JAHRHZ010000149.1, from coordinate 962,028 downwards.
TTCTATGATTTCCTCTCTGAAGGATGGGTGAACCAGAAGGGTTTTAAATAAAATATAATAACTTCATGCTCACCATTACAGTGACAAGTTTACTATTCCAGATATATCTTTAACTAGATTTAAATTCCTCTGGCTGCCATGGTAAGATTTGAACCCAGTTCCTTAGAGCATCAGTTTCTACTTATTTGTGGGTCTTGGGTGTCACTGGCTGGCCAGCATTTCTTGCCCGTCCCTATTGCCCTTGAGAAGGTGGTGGTGAGCTGCCTTCTTGAACCGCTGCAGTCCACCTACGGTGGGTTGACCCACGATGCCATTAGGGGAGGAACCGCAGGATTTTGACCCAGCGACAGTGAAGAAACAGCGATATATTTCCAAGTCAGGATAGTGAGTGGCTTGGAGGGGAACTTGCAGGAGGTGAAGTTCTCATATACCTGCTGCCCTTGTCCTTCAAGATAGAAGTGAGTTTGGGTTTGGAAGGTGCTGTCTAAGGATCTTTGGTGAATTCCTGCAGTGCATCTCGTAGATAGTACACACTGCTGCTACTGAGCATCGGTGGGGGAGGGAGTGGATGTTTATGGATGTAGTGCCAATCAAGTGGGCCACTTTGTCCTGGATGGTGTCACCTTTCTTAAGTGTTGTTGGAGCTGCATCCATCCAGGCAAGTGGGAAGTTTTCCATCACACCAAACTTGTACCTTCTGAATGATTGACAGGCTTTCGGGAGTCAGGAGGTGTGTTACTCGCCTCAGTATTCCCAGCTTCTTTCTTACTCTTGCAGCCGCTGTGTTTATGTGGCGAGTCCAGCTGAGTTTCTGATCAATGATAACCCCAGGATGTTGATAGTGAGGGAATTCAGCGATGGTAACACCATTGAATTTCAAGGGGTGGTGGTTAGACTGTCTCTTATTGGTGATGGTCATAGCCTGGTATTTGTGTGGCGCAAATGCTACTTGTCACTTGTCAGCCCAAGCCCAGATATCATCTGGACCTTGTTGCATTTGAGCATGGACTGCTTCAGTATCTGAGGAGTCGCGAACGGTGCTGAACATTGTGCAATTATCTGACCTTATGACGGAGGGAAGGTCCTTGATGAAGCAGCTGAAGGTGGTTGGGCCAAGGACAATACCCTCAGGAATGCCTGCAGAGATGTCCCGGAGCTGAGATGATTAACCTCCAACAACCACGACCATCTTCCTATGTGCCAGGTATGGCTCCAACCATCAGGGAGTTTGTCCGCTGATACCCATTGATTCCAGTTTTACTATGGCTCCCTGATGCTACACTTGATTGAATGCAGTTTTGATATCAAGGGCTGTCACTCTCACATCACCTCTGGAATTTAGCTCTTTTGTGCATGTTTGAACCAAGGCTGTAAAGAGGTCAGGAGCTGAGCGGCCCTGGCGGAACCAAAACTAGGCATCACTGAGCAGGTGCTGCCTGACAGCACAGGTGATAACAACTTCCATCATTTCACTAAATATTGAGAGTAGGCTAATGGCGCAGTAATTAGCCATGTTGAATTTATCCTGCTTTTTATTTACAGGACATACCTGGGCAATTTTTCACATTGCCAGGTAGATACCAGTGTTGTAACTGTACCGGAACAGCTTGGCGAGGGGAGAAGCAAGTTCGAGAGCACAAGTCTCCAGTACTATTGCTAGAATGTTGTCAGGGCCCATAGCCTTTGCAGTATCCAGTGTCTCCAACCGTTTCCTGATATCATGTGGAGTGAATCGAATTGGCTGAAGACTGGTATCTGTAATGCTGGGGAGCACTGTAGGAGGCCGAGATGGATCAGCCAGTTGGCACTTCTGGCTGAAGATTGCTGTGAATGCTTCAGCCTTATCTTCTGCGCTGATGTGCTGGGCTCTTCCATCATTGAGGATGGGGATATTTGTGGAGCCTCCTCCTCCAGAGAGTTGTTTAATTGTCCACCACCATTTGCGACTGGATGTGGCAGGACCGCAGAGCTTAGATCTGATCTGTTGGTTGTGGGATCCCTTAGTTCTGTCTATCACTTGCTGCTTTTGTTGTTTGGCATGCGAATCATCCTGTTTGGTAGCTTCACCAGGTTGATACCTCATGTTCAGGTATGTTCTGGTTCTGGTGCTACTCCTGGCATACCCTCCTGCACTCTCCATTGAACCAGGGTTGATCCCCTGGTTTGATGGTAATGGTCGAGTGGGGGTAATCCAGGCCATGAGTTACAGATTGTGCTGGAGTACAATTCTGCTGCTGTTGATGGTTCACAGCGCTTCACGGATGCCCATTCTTGAGTTGCTGGATCTGTGCGAAGCCTGTCCCATTAAGCACTGTGATAGTGCCACACAACACGATGGAAGTTATTTTCAACGTGAAGGCGGAACTTCATCTCCAACAGGACTGTCCGATGGTCACTCTTACCGATACTGTCATGGACAGATGCAACTGCAGCTGGCAGATTGGTGAGGATGAGGTCAAATATGTTTTTCCCTCATATTGGTTCCTTCACCACCTGCCCCAGACCCAGTCTAAAAGCTATGTCCTTTTGGATCCGACCAGCTCGATCTGCGAGCCACTCTTGGTGGTGGACATTGAAATCCCCCAACCGGAGTACATTCTGTGACCTTACCATCCTCCTCCAAGTGTTGTTCAACATGGAGCACTGATTGATCAGCTGAGGGAGGTCGGCATGTAGGCACGTAGTAAACAGCAGGAGGTTTCCTTGTCCATGTTTATCCTGAACTTCATGGGGTCCGGAGTCAATATTGAGGACTCCTAGAGCAACTCCCTCCCGACTGTATATCACTGTGCCGCCACCTCTGCTGGGTCTGTCCCAACGGTGGGATCGGACATATCCATGGATGGCATCTGGGACATTGTAAGGTATGATTTTGTGAGCTCAACTATATCAGGCTGTTGTCTGACTAGTCTGTGAGGCAGCTCTCCCAATTCTGGCACTAGGCCCCAGATGTTAGTGAGGAGGGCTTTGCAGGGTCATTAGGACTGTTTCTGCCATTGTCTTTTCCGGTGCCTTGGTTGATGCCAGGTGATCTGTCCAGTTTCATTTCTTTGAAAATTTGTAGCGATTGGTACAACCGAATGGTTTGCTAGGCCATTTCAGAGGGCAACTGGGAGTCAACCACATTGCTGTGGGTCTGGAGTCACATGTAGGCCAGACCAGGTGAGGGTGGCAGATCTTCCTTCCCTGAACAACACTGCTAGAATATCCCACCTGGTTCATTAATTGGCAATAATTTCATGGCGATCAGTAGATTTGTAATTACAGACTTTTTTCTATTGAATTCAAATTCCACCATCTGGCGTTGTGGAATTCAAACCCAGGTCCCCAGAACATTAGCTGGGTTTCTGGATTAATAGTCTAGTGATAATACCAGTGACAACACCACAATGCCATCATGTACCCAAAGGATTCAACATCAGCCACCCGTCTATGTAGATCCCAAATGCATCAGTGATACTTAGCACAGTTTCTTATAACCCAAATTTGTTAATGACAGATTGATGTGAAGGAATTGATGTGTCAGGTGATACAGATTATGAAAATATAGAATTTTGCTGTTACTCAAGGCAGAGTTCGTCAGATACTAATATCTAGCCTCTGGTCTGTAATGGCAATGCCAAATTAAACAGCCAGCATCAGTTTTCACAAGGAGTATGCAGCGACCAGTTCCATCAATGCCATCCTCAAGACCTCTCCACACCAAGTATGTCAGGGAGGATGAGGCCAAAGACATTCTGTGGATTTACTTCTTCCCAGGTAATGCTTAAATGATGTTCAACATAAAGCACTGCCAGGAACAGGGAATTCCCTTGAAGCAGCAGCATAGGTTTAAGGTGACATGGGAAAGATTTCGAAAGGGACCTGAAGGACAACTTCTTCACACAGAGGGCAGGATGTATACCGAATGAACTTGAAGAGGAAGCGTTAGAGGTGGATACAATTACAGCATTTAAAAGACATTGGAACAGATATGTAGATATGGTCCAAAGTAGGCAAATGAGACTAATTTAGTTTGGGATACCTGGTTGGCAGGTATGACTCCAGCTAGTGCTGTTTTAAGCATTCGGAGAAAACTTTGATAGCTCTCTAGACTATCACATCATATCTGGGCTGCTGATCTTACTTAGGCTAGTGGGTGTAGGGTGCCACTGTCGGCCAGCTCATGAAACTGAAGTACAAATGGGGGAGGCAGACTGCTTAGCATCACCAGAGCAAGCAGTTACAATACTAATAATGCCAGTTTTCCTGTTTAGCAGCATGAGGGTAGAAAAGTCAAACCCCTCACCCTGGATAAGTATTGAAATAAAAAAAAATCAGCACACGAGATAATAATCTTTATTAAAGTGACATGTTGAAAAGAGAAAGAAAGAATCCAATTCTGATCACAGCTTGGAGGAGAATTCATATATGCAGCCTCGCAACATACCTTCCAAGTCAGCCACTGAGCCTTGTAAACAGAACTGATAAAATATTCATGGCTGTCACTTCCATCAGCTCCTGATCATAGTGCTGTAGTCGGCAGGAATAAATTACACAACAGCAAGCCTGGCTAGATAGAGCCACAGAGTATACAGTGATCCTAGAATATAGCCTAATGGTATTAATCGCTGAACTGTTAATTCAGAGACCCAGATAATGCTCTGGGGACCCGGGTTCGAATCCCGCAATGGCAGATGGTAGAATATGAATTCAGTAAATATCTGGAACTAAGAACCTAATGATGACCATGAATCCATTGTCGATTGTCGGAAAAACTCATCTGGTTCACTAATGTCCTTGAGGGAAGGGAACTGCCATCCTTACCTGGTCTGGCCTACATGCGACGCCTGACCCACAGCTGTTGTTGACTCAACTGTCCTCTGGGCAATTAGGGATGGGCAATAAATGTCAACGATGCTGTCATTCCATGAATGAAGAAAAAAAAACTGCCACAGACATAGGAATACAACCTTAGCACCAGATCCTGACAGGGCATTAGTGAAAGTTTGGCTTTAGAGGGGAAAAAAAACATTAGTCCTTATGCTTTCAAAATTAAAGAGAACTAAATATTCATGTAAAAGGGGAAAATCTGTAAGGATATGGTGAAAGGTGAGGTTGTACACCTAGTACTTTCAACTACATGGTATAAAAAAACCATTAAAGAAAGATAATTTCCCCACTATCACAGGAAAACAAATTCTTAATTCACTGGCAGAGCGTGCTGTATTATCAGCCTTCAGACAGACAGGCAGGTTCAAATTGGAGGTTACTCATCTATTATTGAAGATAAAATACAGACTAAGCAGCTGCTTCATGTGGGATCAAACCCTGGAGAAGGTGACCTCAATTCCACAGCCTGCCTGGCAGCAATAACTGGATCCGATTTCAAACCTTTGTTGAAAGGTTATTTGAACCTGCAATTTTCCACCCCCAAATTACTAAATACATTATTGAATTGTTAGCGTTTCTGAAGGACAACATTCTTCAAGATTCTGGCTGGGAAGAACTGACATTCACTATCCAGGGGTCATATTGGAGAGACTGTAAAGGACAGATAGTGCAGATACACACAACATCCTCATCATGTGAATAATTGCTCTGTCTAGCAAGAGGCCTTCATGCCTGCAGGCGCATTCAACCATCGATCTGAACCTATGCAGACCACGTCAACACTCTGCTTCCCCTCAATCAATGAACTGTCATTGATTTGATCCTTTAAACCTGAAAAGGTCTCAGCTGAGATACAAACTACCTGGAGTGATTTAAAAGAAAGGATTTATACTATCATAGTACAGAAACTGACCATCCAGCCGGGTAGGTATATTATGATTCTGCTCTGTGTGAGCTACGTCCCAACCATTAACAGCATATCAAGTAGGTTGTACAGAATCAGAGTTGTTTAAGGATTAAAGGATTTCCTTGCCAGATTATAGATTCAGAACGAACTGACAAAACAGCATTACTAGAGAGATCTCACATGCAGATACGAAAGATTGCAAAGGGAGGTATTTTAAAAGGTTAAGTTTTGAAGAATTCCAAGTTCCACAGTGATTTTTTAAAAAAAAAAATCAATTCAAACAATTCAATTCGAGTCAGTGTGTAGTGCAGGCAATATGAAACCCTCTTTCTTCATCATACTGGTAAAACCCATTACATTTTTCAGTAACAGAGCAGAAATGTCACTTTTAAAATGCAAGACATTGAGTGAAATGAGATATTCTCATGTAAATTTAAAGTTGATACAATTAAATACCCGATTTTATCTCACTACATTTATTTTATTCATTCACAAGATGTGGGCGACACTAGCCAGGCCAGTGTTTACAGCACATTGTAGGAGGGCAATTAACAAACTTGTAATGGTGAGCAATAGGAAAGCGATTGGAAATGCAGACATCACTTGAGTGGGCCTCAGAATCAGCACAGGAAGTCAGCTGTATTCAAATAGGCAGCTGTGCTTCCTCCACTACGATATTTACCATGCTTCAGAAACACTTCACTAGCCATAGGAAATTCTGGGTCATCCTGGTTTTATAAAAGGCACTACAAAACCCTTCTTTCCATCCCCTTAAGCAAGATCGACATGCAAGTGCAGAATGTCACCAGTATCAGTCAAGCTTACAACCCAAACAGCACAAAATGGAATAATAATGATCACAGAGCTATGATATCAGATCATAGCTGTAACCAACAGGATGATTTCTAATACCCTTCCTAGGGTAGAATGCTTCACAGTAATCACCAGGCTTATTATATAGCACAACACTAACTGCACCTGGCCTGAGAGGCATACTCTCTGCACCATTTATGTTTCTACAAATTATTAAATACAAGCAGAGTTTACCCACATTCAAAAAAAAAAGGACAGTAAAACTTATTCCAGTGCATCACAGTGAATTACTGTCAGGAATATGGGCAGTCATCAGGTGGGTAACCAAATTAACCAGTGACTGGTGAAAAGAACGCAGGCTGATGGCAAATCCGGGCAAATGTGAGGTGATGCATTTTGGAAGATCTAATTCAAGAGCAAACAATACAGTAAATGGAAAAGTCCTGGGGAAAATTGATGTACAGAGAGATCTGGGTGTTCAGGTCCATTCTTCCCTGAAGGTGGCAACGCAGGTCAATAGAGTGGTCAAGAAGGCATACGGCATGCTTTCATTCATCGGACGGGGTATTGAGTACAAGCGTTGGCAGGTCATGTTACAGTTGTATGAGACTTTGGTTTGACCACATTTGGAATACTGTGTACAGTTCTGGTCGCCACATTACCAAACGGATGTGGATGCTTTGGAGAGAGTGCAGAGGAGGTTCACCAGGATGTTGCCTGGTATGGAGGGCGCTAGCTATGAAGAAAGGTTGAGTAGACTAGGATTATTTTCACTAGAAAGACGGAGATTGAGGGGGGGACCTGATTGAGGTCTACAAAATCATGAGGGGTATAGACAAGGTGGATAGCAAGAAGCTTTATCCCAGAGTGGGGGACTCAATTTCTAGGGGTCTTGAGTTCAAAGTGAGAGGAGGAGAGTTTACGGGAGATATGTGTGGAAAGTTCTTTACACAGAGGGTGGTAGGTGCCTGGAACACGTTGCCAGCGGAGGTGGTAGACGCAGACACGTTTATGTCTTTTAAGATGTATCTGGACAGGTACATGGATGGACAGGGAGCAAAGGGATACAGACCCTTAGAAAATAGATGACAGGTTTAGACAGAGGATCTGGATAGGCGCAGGCTTGGAGGGCTGAAGGGCCTGTTCCTGTGCTGTAATTTTCTTTGTTCTTTGAATGTTAGTGAGGACAATCAGGCAATGACAATTTCTGACAATGAAAATCTCACCAGATGAGAAAAATAGATGAGGAACTCAGATCATTGTGGGGGAATCAAGTGCACAGCATGGAGGCATCAGCACCACCACATAAATTAATCTGAATTTCAAGAGAATCAGGAGCAGAGGTGAGTGCAGTGGCCATTATTCAGGAGGTGGTACAGGGGAACCTGAAAGGACCAGACTGATTACACCCCAGCGTTCTGAAGGAGATAGCAGTGGAGAGATTGAGGAGACATTGTGGTGACCTTTCAGGAATAACTGTTGTCAGGGATGACCTACCCTTGATGAAGCTGTGCTGACTCAGCGTTATATTACCGCGCACTTCCAAACACTCTGGTGTCAGGGAGAGTCTCAGAGGACAGGAAAATGGCTAATTTAACATCCCTATCTAGGAAGGAAGGCAGAAGACGGGAAACTATAGGCCAGTTAGCCTGACCCCTATCATTGGTAAGATTTTAGAGTCCATTATTTAGGGTGTGATTGTGGAGTGCATGGTAAAATAGGATGGAGTTAGCATGGCTTCATTAAGGAGAGGTGATGCCTGACAAACCGGTTTGAATTCTTTGAGGTAACAAGCAAGTTAGACAAAGGAGAGTCAGTTGAAGCGATCGATTTGGATTTCCAGAAGACCTCTGACAAGGTGCCGCACAGAAGGCTGCTAATTAAGATAAGAGCCTTTGGTGTTAGAAGCAAAGTACTGGCATGGGTAGAGGATTGGCTGACTGGCAGAAAGCAGAGACTAAGGATAAAGGGGAAGGTTTCTGAAATGGCAGCCAGTGATTAGTGGAGTTCCGTAGAGGGCAGTGTTGGAACCACAACTGCTCACTATATACATTAACGATCTGGATGAAGGACGGAGGGAATTGTTGTTAAGTTTGCAGATAACACAAAGATAAGCAAAGATACAGGTAATATTGAAGAAGCAGGGAGGCTGTAAAGGACTTGGACAGGCTTGGAGAGTGGGCAAAGAAATGACAGATGGAATAGTGTGGGAAAGTATGAGGTTATGCACTTTGGCAGGAAGAATAGAGGCATAGCCAACTTTCTAAATGGGGATGGGCTCTAGAAATCTGACGCACAAAGGGATTTGGGAATTCTAGTTCAGAGTTCCCTTGAGGTTAGCATGCAGGCTCAACTGGCAGTTAGGAAGGCAAATGCTATGTTAGCATTCATTTCAAGAGGGCAAGAAACAAGAGCAAAGATGTATCACTGAGGCTGTATAAGGCTCTGGTCAGACTACATTTGGAATATTGAGAGCTGCTTTGGGCTCCATATCTGAGGAAGAGGTGTGCTGACTTTGGAGGGCTGGGGGGTCCAGAGGAGATTTACAAGAATGATCCTGGAGATGAAAGGCTTGTCACATCAGGAGCAGTTGAGGGCTCTGGGTCTGTACTCGATGGAGTTTAGAAGTAAAGAGGAAACCGTGTGACTAATGGACCAACTGCCTGAAGCTCGTGTGAAGAAGTGAAAAGAATGCGGACAACAGAAATTCAAGAATGGAAAATCCTGACAAGCAATAGCAGCATTCAGTGAACCCTGTAATCTGGGGCCATTGAATTGCTTCCCACACTTTTTCCCCTCTTCCACCCATAGCACCAATTTTCCCATGCCTGTGCCATTCTGTACGTGATTGTAGAGGGAGAGGGTTTAGAAGAGGGCCAAGGTTTTAACTGGTAGCTGACAATTCATTTGCTTTCTTATGGTTAAAGTTGTACTAATGCTGCACATAATCCTCCTGCCATCATACTGTATCTCATGGTATGGAAAACAGTAGCTCTTGTTAAGTACAGAATTGTGACCCATGTTTTCAGCTAGCCTGGGTCTAACTAACAGGTAAATTGGGGTCTCTGTAAACTTTGATAAACGCTTAACTTTTGTGATGACTCTGGGGCTTGATTTCCAGAGAGCTATCCTCATGAGGGGTGACATTGACAAATCAGTGTTGGGCAGAATGAGACAAAAAAGAAAATTAATGTTTCTCTCAGACTATGGCATTTCACTATATTGCACAGGGATTCATTTTTTTGCAGAGCTGTTAACCTACAGATGGAGACTATTCAGCCCATCATGTCCATGCTGGCTGTATACAACCATCCAGTCAAAATATTTCCCAGCATAACCCCCATACTCCTGCAGGTTCACTTCTCTCAAATATAAAAATGTAATTTCCTTTTGAAATCATTTCTCATCTCTGTTTCCAATAAGGTCAAAGAATCTGAAGAGGCACCTGATAAAGATGTGCAAAGAAGAAAGGATTCAATAGGTTGGAGACTTCTTCACTTGTGGGAGAGCCCAGAAGTCAGGTGCATAAATCCAAGACAGTCAACAATGAAGACAAGGGTGCACTGACAGGGTGAGATACAGTATGATGGCAGGAGGTTTAGACCATTTGGGATGAATGAACCAATTGATTTGTAATACTTAGCAAAAACCAAACTTGCATATTTAAAAAAAAAAGCTTACCGACACACATTCTTCCAATGATTCTGCATCCCGCAATGGAAGCATGGACCACAGGAATAGTCTCAGATAACTCGCCTTCAAAAACTCTGAAAGAAAAACAGTTTGTTAGCAGCAAGCTCTCACCAGCTTGATTCACACAGTTTTCATGCAAACAGAGACTAGAAAAGGGATTTGTGTAGATTTGTAGATCAGGTTGTGGATGTTGAGGTTGGTTGGCTCGCCGAGCTGGTTCGTTGTTCCGCAGACGTTTCGTTACCATCCTGGGTAACATCATCAGTGCAGCCCCTGATGAAGCGCTGCTGTGTTTTCCCACCTGTTATTTAAACTCTGGTGTCCGTTGAGCTGGATTACCTCACTTCCGGTTTTCCCTCATAACGGAGTGTAGATGGAGTCGAGCTCTATGTATTTGTTGATGGCTTTCTTCATGGAGTGCCAGGCTTCTAGGAATTCTCTGCTTTGCTTGTCTCAAGATCTTGGTGTTGTCCCAGTCGAATTGGTGGTTCTCCTTATCCATGTGGCTGGAGGTAGTGAGTATTGGTCATTTTTTTTTGTAGCCAATTGATGTTCGTGTACCCTTGTTGTTAATTTCCTTCCTGTTTGTCCGATGTAGTGTTTGTCACAGCCTCTGCAGGGAACCTTGTATATGACATTGGTCCTGTCCACAGCGGGTAGTGGGTCTTTGGTCCAGGTGAGCAGTTGGCGTAGGGTTGATGTGAGTTTATGTGCTACGCTGATGCCGAGTGGTCGTAGGAGTCTTGTAGACGAAGGATAGGGGGAATTGTTGCTAAGTTTGCAGGTAACACAAAGATAAGCGAAGATACAGGTAATATTGGAGGAAGCAGGACAGGCTTGGAGAGCAGACAAAGAAATGACAGATGGAATAGTGTGGGAAAGTATGAGGTTATGCACTTTGGCAGAAAGAACACAGGCATAGCCAACTTTTTAAATGGGGATAGGCTCTGCTCTGGGGGATAACACACTGCAGCAGCACAGAGCTACGGCAAGAAGAAGAGTACCTCTTCCAGGTACTCAAAGACAATGGATACCCAAAAAACTGGGTCAGAAGATGCCTATTACACGAACGACACCAGGAAGATACTACATGTCTTGGCACACTCATCAAGCTAACTTAAATCAGGAACACATCTGAACTGACCACAAGACTCCTACGGCCACTGGGCATCAGAGTAGCACATAAACCCACATCAACCCTATGCCAACTACTCACCCAAACCAAAGACCCATTACACACTACACTCAGGACCCATGTCATATACAAGATTCCCTGCAGAGACTGTGACAAACACTACAAACAGGAAGGAATTTAACAACAAGGGTACATGAACATCAACTGGCTACAAAAAAAAGTGACCAATACTCACTTATCTCTATCCACATGGATAAGGAGAACCACCAATTCGACTGGGACATCATCAAGATCCTGGGACAAGCAAAGCAGAGACAAGCACGGGAATTCCTAGAAGCCAGGTACTCTACGAAAAAGCCATCAATAAACACAGAGCTTGACTCCATATATACTCCATTGAGAAGGAAAACCGGAAGTGAGGTAATCCAGCTCAATGGGCTCCAGCGTTTAAATAACAGGCAGAAAAACACAATGGCGCTTCATCGGAGGCTGCACTGATAATGTTACCCAGCAGGATAATGAAACGTCTGCTGAACAACAAAGCAGCTCAGCGAGCCAACCAACCACAAGAGGCTAGAAAATACAAAGAAATCATACTGTGCACAAAGGGAAATCTTTTGATCAATCTTGTGTCACAATCAGGCCTGTGAAAACTTAGGCACGCTGCACTGCAGAGCTGAAGGTCAAAGCCTATATTCTATCCATGAGACTGCTACTGCTAGCAAGCATAATTTCTGGAGTCAACCTTTTTTCCTTTCACCCAATACTCAATCTAGGAAAGGATCTTGGCCCTGAGAACCAAGGAGTAAAATTAATATGGGTGGAGACAAGGAACAAGCGTCAGAAAGCATTGCATGGAGAAGTTTATAGATCCCCTAACACTAGCTAGATCACTGGACAAAGCATTAAAGAAGAAATAATTGCATTTTGCACAGTGACGTGTAACAATTGTGGAAGGTATTCATCTTCACACATGGTACAAAAACTGAAGATGATCCAGAAGACGAGTTTGTAGAATGTTTTTTGAGAGTTTCTTGGAGTAAAATGTTGTTGAACCAGCTAAGGATAAAAATATTTTAGATCTAGCATTGTTCAATGAACGTGGATTTATCCCTTAATGTCAACAAATCCACTTGTGAAAGAGCCAATGAGAAATAGTGATCCTATTACAATTGAATCCTATGAGAAGTTTGAAGTGATTTGCTCAGTTAGATACAATTCTTAAAATTTAAACAAAGCCAGTTACATCGTCAGGAGGAGGAGGAACACAGCAGGCCAGACAGCATCGGAGGAGCAGGAAAGTTGATGTTTCAGGTCGGGACCTTTCTTCAGAAATGGGGGTGAAAGCTGGCCTAGGTTGATTTTAGTCTATTGACTCAAAGTATCACAATAATTAAAGCAGTGGGAAACATTCAACCTATTCAACCAAAATACATTCCATTAAAATACAAAAATTCAAGAGATACACCATTGGTTTATTAAGACAATTAAAGACTCAGACAAGATTGAAAGAGGCTTATAATGTTGCAAAGAATAGGAACAAATCTGAGGACTGGAATGTTTCAGAAAGCAGCAAAGGTTGGTAAAAAGGAAAACATAAACATGAGCATAAACACCCAGGCCAGGAATACAAAAACAGACTGTGAGAGTGCATACATAAAATAGAAAGTAACTAAAATAAAGATTGGTCCCCTGGGAGCACAGATAACAATTCATTGCAAGGTTCAAGGAAATCACTGACATTGATGAGAGAGACCAGATAGGTTAGGGTTATTGTACTTAGATCAGATCTGATCGAGATGCAAAGATCTGAGGATGGATACGGAGAAGCCTTTCCCCGTAGTAGAGGGGTCAATAACCAGAGGCACAGTTTTATGGCAGGGCCTTAGAGGGGATTTCAGAAACGAATGTTTCACCCAGAGTGTCGTGGGAACTCAAACGAACAAAAGAGAAGTACAGCACATGAACAGGCCGTTTGGCCCTCCAAGCCTGTGCTGATCGTCATGCCCCGACTAAAAATAAAAAACAAACCTTCTACCCTTATTTGGTTTGTAGCCCTCTATTCCCTCCATATTCACGTAACCACCTGGATGCCACTTAAATGTTGCCAAAATGCCTGCTTCCACCACCTCTTCTGGCAGTGTGTTCCAGGCTCCTTTGCATGAAAAACTTCCCTCTCACATTTACCTTAAACTTTCCCTGTCTCACCTTGAGCCTGCTTCCCCTTGTAATTGAAATTTCAACACTGGGAAAAAGCCTGACTATTCACCCCACCTATGCCTCTGATAATTTTGTAGACCTCTATGAGGTCTCCTCTCAGTCACTATCTTTCCAGTGAAAGCAATCCTTGTCTTTTCAACCTTTCCTCGTAGCTAAAGCCCTCAAGACTGGGCAACATCCTGGTGAACATTCTCTGCATTTTCTCCAAAGCTTCCACATCCTTCTGGTAACATGGTGACCAAAACTGCACACAATACTCGAAATGCGGCCTAACAAGGGTTTTATATAGCTGCAACATGGTTTGCCAACTGGTGTACTCCATGCTCCGGCTGATGAAGACAAGCATGCCATCTGCCTTCTTAATCACCTTGGCCACCTGCATTGCCACTTTTAGGGAACGGAGGACCTGCAGACCCAGATCTGTCTGAATGTTAATGTTCCGAAGGGTTCTGCCATTTACACTATAATTCTCACTTAAATTTGATCCTTCAAAAAGAAAAAACCTCACATTTGTCCAGATTAAACTGCACCTGCCATTTCTGTTCCCAAGTCACCAATCTATATCCAGTTGTATCCTTTCACAATCATTGGCGCTATCAGCAACTCCACCAATCTTCGTGTTATCTGCAAACTTACTAATCAGACCCACCCACATCTTCCTCCAGATCATTTAGATATACACTACAAACAGAGGACCTAAGACTGATCCCTGTGGAACACCACTAGTTAACAGCCTCCATTCTGAAAAAATACCCTTCCACTGCTACACTCTGTCTTCTGTGACCAAGCCAGTTTTGTATCCATTGAACCAGGCCACCCCAAATCTCACATGATTTTTGTACCAATCTGCCATGGTGCTAGTAAACCTGATTGGCCTGAAGGTGGATAAATCACCTGGACCAGATGGACTACACCCCAGACTTCTAAAGGAGATAGCTGGAGTGATAGTGGAAGCATTAGTGGTGTTCTTTCAGGAATCACTAGAGTCAGGGAGGGTCCCAGGGGACTGGAAAATCACTAACGTGACACCCCTGTTTAAAAAGGCAGTAAGGCAAAAGACGGAAAATTACAGGCTGATTAGCCTAACCTCAGTCATGGGTAAGGTTTTGGAGTCCACTGTAAAGGATGAGATTTCTAAGTATTTGGAAGTGTATGGTAAAATAGGGCAAAGTCAGCATGGTTTCAACAAGGGGAGGTCACGCCTGACAAATCTGCTGGAATTCTTTGAGGAAGTAATGAATAGGGTAGACCAAAAAGAGCCAATGGATGTTATCTGCCTGGACTTCAGGAAGGCCTTTGACCACACAGGAAGCTGCTGAGTAAGATAAGGGCCCATGGTGTTAGAGGCAAGGTGCTAGCATGGATAAAAGATTGGTTGTATGGCAGAAAGCAGACAGTGGGGATAAAAGAGTCTTTCTTAGGATGGCAGCCGATGACAAGTCATGTTCCACAAGGGTCAGTGTTGGGACCACAATTTTCACTTTCTACATTAATGATCTTGAAGAAGGAACTGTAGGCATTCTGGCCACGTTTGCAGATGATACAAAGATAGGTGAAGGGACAGGTAGTATTGAGAAGGATTTGGACAGGTTAGAAGAATGGGCAAAGAAGTGGCAGATGGAGTACAACATGAGAAAGTGTGAGGTCATGCACTTTGGTAAGAAGAATAAAAGCATGGACTATTTTCTAAATGTGGAGAAAATTCAGAAGTCTGCAGTGCAAAGAGGCTTGGGAGTTCTCATCCAGGATTCTTTCAAGGTAAACTTGCAGGTTGAGTCAGTAGTCAGGAAGGCAAATGCAATGTTGGCATTTATTTTGAGAGGACTTGAATATAAAAGCAGGGATGTACTACTGAGGCTTTAAAAGGCTCTGGTCAGGCCACATCTGGAGTATTGCGTGCAGTTTTGGGCCCCATATCTCAGGAAGGATGAGAGATAAGATGTGGAGCTGGATGAACACAGCAGGGAGGCTGACATTTCAGGCCTAAACCCTTCTTTAGAAATGGGGGAGGAGAAGGAGGTTCTGAAATAAATAGGCACGGGAAGCAAAGCGGAGGCCGGCTAAAAAATGGATAGAGGAAAAGATAGGTAGATAGGTGTCTGTCTCCTCTCCACCTATCTTCTCCTCTATCCATCTTCTATCCGCCTTCCCCACCCCCCCAACCCCCATTTGTTTCAGAACCTCCTTCCCCTTCCCCATTTCTGAAGAAGGGTCTAGGCCCAAAACGTCAGCCTTCCTGCTCGGCCTGCTGTGTTCATCCAGCTCTACACCTTGTCATCTCAGATTCTCCAGCATCTGCAGTTCCTACTATCTCAGGAAGGGTGTACTGGCCCTGGAGCAGGTTCAGAGGAGGTTCATGAGAATGGTCCCAGGAATGAAAAGCTTAACATATGAGGAATGTTTGAGGACTTTGCGACCACACTCATTGGAATTTAGAAGGATGAGGGGGGTTCTGATTGAAACTTACAGAATACTGAATGGTCTGGACAGAGTGGATGTTGGGAAGTTGTTTTCATTTGTAGGGGAGACTAGGACCCAAGGGCACAGCCTTAGAGTAAAGGGAAGACCTATTAGAACGGAGATAAGGAGAAACGTCTTCAGCCAGAGAGTGGTGAATCTATGGAATTCACTGCTGCAGAAGGCTGTGGAGGCCAGGTCATCAAGTATATTTAAGACTGAGGTAGATAGGTTCTTGATTATCAAGGGTTACAGGGAGAAAGCAGGTGAATGGGGCTGAGCAACTTATCAGCCATGATTGAATGGCAGAGCAGACTCGATGGGCCGAATGGCCTAATTTCTGCTGTGTCTTATGGGGGACTTTATCAAATACCTTATTAAAGTCCATATAAACTACATCCATATGAGATGTTAATGGGTTAACATCCCATGAATTTTTATGCTCCTTATACAGGGGTATGTGAACACTGTCTCAACTTCCTGCCCGAATAGAATTGGTGTGAAACATTTGTAAACACAAAAAGCATTAAGCTCTGTAATCTTTATGGCTCTACCCACACTGCCGCCTACCCCTGTTTCTGCTGAAATGGCCAGGTCAGTGATCTTTGATCAAGCCAAGCAGTTGTCACCACTTGAAATCGCATCCTGTTGTTATCATACACTTTGTGACGATCAAAGCTGTATCCTGCTCTCGTTATCGCGGTGTGACCACATGCTCGCGATGTTTCAGATGTAGTAATTGTTTTATGTATCTGCCAATTCCAAGGGTATAAAAGTGGGGACTGTCCCCTGTTCGGGGAGAATCACTCACGATACTCAGCATCTGTGCCGGGTTGCGTACAGCGATCCTCTGCAGCTTGTACTTGCTTAATAATAAAGGATTGTGTTTTTGTAACCAGGTCAGTGTCTTGCTCTTGCATCAAGTCCGTGAGGGTCTCTGAAAAATGAACCTAACACATAGCCCTTCCCTCATCGATTACCTTTGAATGTTTTGAAGAGGTGACAATCAGGTTGGTGACCTTCCCCATACAAAATCAAGCTGCCTGTCACTAACTAGTCAAATGTGCATATATCCTGTGCCTCAGTATCTTCTCCAAGAGTCTGCATACCAGAAACGTCAAGCTCATTGGCCTATATAATTTTCTGGATTATCCATGCTTCCTTTCTAAAGCAAGGGAACAACATGGACTAATCTGCAGACCTCTGGAACTTCAGCCGTTGTCAAAAAGCATGCGAAGATATCTGCTAATGCCCCAGCTATTTCTTCCCTTGTCTCTCGCAGAAACCTGGGACAGATCCCATCTGGCCCCAGGGACTTGTCTACCTTAATGCAATTTAGGACAGCCAAAACTTCCTCTTTCAATATATTTACATTCTCTAGCGTATTCACACACTCATCCCTGACCGCAGTCATGTCCTTCTCCTTGGTGAATACTGATACAAAGTACTCATTCAGGATCTCCCCACTTCCTGTGGCTCCATGCATAACTTCCCTCCTTTGTCCTTCAGTAGGCCTACTCTTTCCATTGCTACCCTCCTTCTCCTAATATATTCATAAAAAGCCTTGGGATTATCCTTGACCCCGTTTGCTAGAGACATTTAATGTCCCATTTTAGCCACCACCACAACTATCCTGCTTTTTCCACACCTTTCCAGTATCTGACTACATATCTGCTCCTCTGTCTCCCATGGGCTTTTGGGAGTTCTGTAGAAAACTCACAGCATTGTGATTTCACCCTTCCTATTCCTGAACTCCACCCATGATGCCTCACTGCAAGATCCCTCCAATGTGTCCTCCCCCAACACAGCTGTGATGTGATCCCTAATCAGCAACGCAGCTCCCCCACCTCTTATTTCCCTTTCTGTCCCATCTAAAACAGCAATATCCTGGAATGTTAAGCTGCCAGTCCTGTCTATCCTTTAACCATGTCTCTGTAATGGCAATAACATCATAATTCCATGCAGTAATCCATGCTCTTAATTCATCTGCCTTATCTGTTAAACTTCTTGCATTGAAGTAACTGCACTCCAGACCTCCAGCCCCTCTGAGCCCTGCGACTTCCCTCTGCCTGTTCTTATGCACCATTCTGTATATCACAGTCTCTCTTTTGTCTCCAGTCCCTGCACTTACTGGCCTGTTATTCCAGTTCCCACCCCTGTGCCACATTAGGTTAAACCCTCCCAAAGAGCTCTAGCAAACTTCCCGCGCAGAATATTGGTACCACTACAGTTCAGGAGTAACTTGTCCGTGTATGCATCCCACCTTCCTCAGAAGGCATCTCAATGATCCATATATCTAAAGCCTTCCCTCCTACACCAGCTCTGTAGCCACGTGCTCAACTGTACTCTCTCTTTGCTCCTAGCTTCACCAACCCCTGAGATTACTACCCTGGTAGTCCTGCTTTTTATCTCCCTACCTAACTCCCTGAATTGTCATCGCAGGATCTCTTCCTTCTTCCTACCTATGTCATCTGTGCCAATGCAGACGATGACTTCTGTCTGTTTCCCTGTTTCAGGATGTCCTGTATCCACTCAGACATCCAGGACCCTGGCAGCAGGGAGGCAACACACCATCCTAGAAATAGTAGGAACTGCAGATGCTGGAGAATCTGAGATAGCAAGGTGTAGAGCTGGATGAACACAGCAGGCCAAGCAGCATCGGGGAGCAGGAAGGCTGACGTTTCAGCTGAAGAAGGGTCTAGGCCCAAAACATCAGCCTTCCTGCTCCTCTGATGCTGCTTGGCCTGCTGTGTTCATCCAGCTCTACACGTTGTTATCACACCATCCTAGAGTGTCATTTATGGCCACAGAAATGCCTGTCTGTGCCCCTGACTATGGAGTCACCTACTACTATCGCTCGCCTGGATTTTGCACCAACCTGCTCTATAGCAGAACCAGTTGTGGTGCCACAGGCCTGGCTGCTACTTGTACCGAAATGCTATCCCTGCAACAGTATCCAAAACAGTATAGCTGTTTGAGAGGGGTATATTCGCAGGAGGGTCCTGCACTACCTGCCTGCCTACCTCTACTAGGAGTCATCCAACTATCTGTCTGCACCTGTGGTGTAACCACCTTCTAAAGCTGGTGTCTATCACTCTCTCTGCCCCCTGTATGCACCAGAGTCTGTCCAGCTGCTTCTCCAACTGAACCACGTGGTCTGAGGGGCTGCAGCTGGTTACACTTCCTGCAGATGTAGTTGTCAGGGACACCAAACTACTCCCTGATTTCCCACTTCTGGCAGGAACAGCATACCACTGCCCTAACTGCCATCTCCACCCTCATTGCCTGAAAGACTGGCAGGTACAGGAGGTATTTAAGGTAGAAACGTAATAGCAGATTAGACTATGGGTCAAGTGCAGGTTGAAATCAGAATAGCTGGATGTTTGGTGACCAGCACAGACACGATTAGCTGAAGGACCTCACTGTGCTGTAAAAACTCTCTATTGTGTGTATCTGTCTTTACAGCAAAGACATAAGTTGCATACTAGATAAAGAGGGTAACCAAGAAACAGCACGAGAGAAAATGGGGAACTACAGGCCAGTTAACCCGACAGCAATATTCAGGAAAATGCTGGATTTTTTTTAAAGGAACTCTTAATCATACTTAGAAAAATCAGTATAAACAGATAAAGTTAAACTGGCTTTATGAAAGGGAAACACTGTCTGGGGTTTTGATTCATGTGGTAGACAAAGGAGAACTAGTAGATCTCAGAAGGGTCAGGAGACCTGAAATGTTAACTTTGCCTTTTCTCCATGGCTGCTGCCAGACCTGCTGAGTTTTGCCAGCAATTTCTGCTTTGTTTCTATATACGCATTTCTTTCAGTTTAAAACATATAATTTTACTAGTTAAAACTGCACTCCTTTTTAAAAATCCTTCCCCCACAAAACACACACACACACAGAAAAATCACTGCATTAGCAGCGAAGGAAAGAATACTGAGGAATACTGGTTCAATAGCACCAGTTCACATGCTTCAAGAGGTACTCTTCTTTCTTCCACAGATCTTCTATTCTCTGATCTACTTCCTTTCAGGCTCTTTCTTACACGTAATTGTTCATTCTCCCAGTCCATGTTTGGAGACAACAGGTTGTACCAAATGGTAGGAGGCAATAACTGAATGCCTCCAGGTCTTAGTGACTTAAAAAGAGATAAAGACAGATTCTGCTCTGCAGATCTTTTAGACATTGCGAAACAACTTGTTCAGAGAGGTTATGACCTCTGGAGCAGGTTGGACTTGAACCTGTGCCTGCTGGCTCGGTAGGGATTCTGCACCACAAGGGTGCAGAATGCTTAATTATAGACATTTTTAATCACCCTGATATTGCACATTGCAGGAGCTGGTGAGATATGAACTCAGACCTTCTAGATGAGAGGTAGGGACACTACTACCACACCCACTGTCTGGTAATGAGTTACTATTAGGTTGATGAGCTCGACCAACTACAACTTGTGTCAACTGCACAAACCAATCAGCAGTCCCTCCCTGGCTGAATCACACTCTGCCCAGTACCATGCCATTTTATCACACCTCTTACTATGCTTGCAAATGCTTGTTGTAAACACAACACAACGAGGTCCAACAACTTGTTTTCACAAGTGCAGCAATGCCATCCACAGTGCTAGTTGGTGAAACAGTAATTTTCCCATTATAATCCACCATCAAGAATACAGAATAAAAAACTATCTTTATACTTACCTGCTCTGGTCTACACATGTCTCCAGACACAGAGCAATGTGGTTGATTATTAACTGCCCTCTGAAACTGCTTTGGAAGCCACCCAAGTTCAAGGACAATAGGGGACAGCAAACAAATGCGGAACCTGGCAACAACACTCTCACCCCATCAAAGAATAAAGAAAAGGCCATGAGTTGGGGGGGGGGGGCAATGGCAGACAAACAGGAGGCTGGAAGAATACAGCAAACCAGGCAGCATCAGAAGGAAAGGAGCTGTCAACGTTTTGGGTATTACCCTTCTTCAGGGATGGATATCGGGTAGGGGGAGCTGCAGATAAAGGGGGAGTGGGGAAGGAGTGGAGGAGGAATGGTGGTGATTGGTGGATACTAGCGGTAGGCATGGTGGCTGGTCGATGGGAGGCACGACTCCAGTTGGTGGCTGGAAGGGAGGGTCAGAAGGTGGAATGGAAGGGAAGCCAGGCAATGGGTGGGAAGGTTGTTTGAAATTGGAGAACTCAGTGTCCAGTCCTCCAGGCTGTAGGGTGCCCAGGTGGAAGATAAGGCGTTGTTCTTCAAATATGAGTTCCGAGTCGCTGCGATACTGGAGGAGGCTGAGGATGGACATGTCAGAGGGGGAGTTGAAATGGACGGTGACCGGGAGGTTAGGCTGGCCGTTACGGGCCAGGCAGAGATGCTCAGCAAAATGGTCACCGAGTCTACGTTTGATCTCACTGATGTAGAGAAGACCACATCGGGAGCATTGAATATAGTAGGCTAGGTTGGAGGAGATGCAGGTGAAGCTCTGTCTCACTTGGAAGGATTGTTTGCGGCCCTAAATGGAGGAGAGGGAGGTGGTGCATGGACAAGTGTTGCATCTTTTACAGTTACAGGGGAAGGTACTGGGCAGGTTGGAGTGGTTGGTGGGGAGTGTGGCACATGGCATGAACTAAGATGTAGCAAAGGGAACGGTCCTTGTGGAAGGCTGGGGATGTGGGGGGGGGGCGGGGGGGTGTGCAGTGGAAGATGTTCCGAGTGGTGGGGTCTAATTGGAGTTGGCAGAAGTGTTTGAGGATGATACATTGGATGCAGAGGCTGGTGGGGTGGAAAGTTAGGGGGTAATGTCGGTTAATGCTTAGAAAATCGGTTAATGGATAGGCAGCAAAGCAAAAGTAAGTGGGGCATTTTCAGGCTGGCAAGCTGCGACTGGTGAACTGTCACAAGGATCATCATTGGGTTCTAAATCATTTCCAAATCTATGGTAATGGCTTGAATACACCGCTGTCTGTCAAAGTTTGGTGATGATCCAAATCTGAGGTGAGAATACAAGCTGGGAGGAGGACACAGAGGTTGCTGCTGGGGCTACAAATCTATATTTAAGGAGTGTGTAAAAAATAAACTGAAGATACTGAACCATTTGGACACTTTCTGGACTTTTTGTATTCATTAATGGGATGCTGGCTTGGCCAGCATTTAATGCCAACTCTAACTGCCTTGAAAAGCTAGTGCTGAGCCAACTAGGATTAAACAAGAATAGTAAGACCTGCCAATGCTGGAGTCAGAGACAACACAGTAGGCCAGGCAGCATCAGATGAGCGGGAAAGCTGACGTTTTGGGTTGGGACCCTTCTTCAGAAAATGAAGAAGGGTCCCAACCCAAAACGCCAGCTTTCCTGCTCCTCTAATTCTGCCTGGCCTGCTATGTTCCTCCAGCTCCACATGGTGTTATCTAGAATTAAACAGGGTTTGTCAAGGAAAAAGGCTAGGTTTAATATAGCTATATGCAGATTAGAGAAAGTCGAGAGACTTCAGAAAATTGGTAAAGCTTTTAGGAGGATAAAAAAATAGGATTTATGGCCATTAATTGGCAGAAAGCCTAGTTGGAAGAGATTATGGGGTCCTGTGCTGGTGTTTTTGCCTTAGCAACCATCTAAGGTCTTGATTTCCGTTTCAAAAACCTCAAGCGTTAGAAAGAAGCAACCTCTAAAGCTTGTCGCAAAGGCAAGTTTCTCTCTCTCCCTCTATTCCCTGCCTCTCATTCTTTCTTGTTGAAACTTGAGGAAGCCTGACAAAGTTCTTACATCTCAGCTTCATGACTACATTGTAACGTTAAGAAGCTTAACTGCAACCAAAGTCAATAACCTCACATTTAGCCACATTATATTTCATCTGCCATGCTTTCACCCACTCACTCAACTTGTCTAAAATCACCAACTCTCTGCAGCCTCCTCATATTTCTTAGAAACTCAACCAGTCTCAGAGGAAACACTCCATTGTAGGAAAAAGAGATTTTGGGATTATCATTGGCTCTTCAACATTTTGAAGTCTACGTCTGACATGATTGTAATGAAACATTAATCCAAATAAATCATAATCATGAGCGTCCATTGAAAAGTTTAAAACTTGCACGGTGATATTGTTCAGATGGAGTTTACTGATACAACTAATAAAAGGATTCTTTGCCAGTGACGTAAACAACGCGAGATAGCAAAAGCATCATCCATAAAAATGATGGAAGAAGTTAAGGATTTAAAGACAAAGATAATAAAGGCTGCACAAAAGTTGTACAAGAGAAGACTGAGAATGAATGGACCAAGTATCACGCACTGTCATCTGCATCATAAACCTTGGGGTGAAAGGCATTTTTTAAACAGTGTTTCATGTCTCCCAAGAGTGCAAGCATGTAAAGACTATTATTTTTGGAATGTGCAAAATGGAAAAGATAATGATTTTGTGGAGGTTGGCTGGGCGGGGTGGATGTTATGGACAACTGTTGTCTGTGCACATCCTCAGGGCAGTCCTTTGATCAGTTTTCAATTGCACTGCAAGCTCTGCATAGTAACCACCTCTTGACTGGTTCCTGAGAATGTGGCAACAGCTGGACGTTGCCAGGGTTGGAGGGTTTGAGCTATTGGGAGAGGCTGAACAGGCTGGGGCTATTTTCCCTGGAGCTTCGGAGGCTGAGAAGTGACCTGATAGAAGTTTATAAAAGCATGAGAGGCATGGAAAGGGTGAACAGCCAAGGTTGTTTCTCTAGGGTAGGGGAGTCCAAAATTAGAAGGCATAGGTTTAAGGTGAGGGGGGAAAAGATTTGAAAGAGACCAAAGAGCAGATTTTTTCAGAGGGTGGTGTGTGTATGGAATGAGCTGCCAGAGGATGTAATGGACGCTGGTACAATTACAACACTTAAATTCACTTGATTCACTTTGGGAAGAATAATAGGAAGGCAGAATACTGGGTCAATGGAAAGATTCTTGGTAGTGTGGATGTGCAGAGGGATCTTGGTGTCCAGGTACATAGATCCCTGAAAGTTGCCACCCAGGTTGATAGTGCTGTTAAGAAGGCATACGGTGTGTTAGGTTTCATTGGTAGAGGGATTGAGTTCTGGAGCCATGATGTCATGCTGCAACTGTACAAAATGCTAGTGCGGCCTCACTTGGAATATTGCATACAGTTCTGGTCGCCCCATTACAGGAAGGATGTGGAAGCATCGGAAAAGGTGCAGAGGAGATTTACCAGGATGTTGCCTGGTCTGGAGCGAAGGTCTTATGAGGAAAGGCAGAGGGACTTGGGTCTGTTCTCATTGGAGAGAAGGCAGCTAAGAGGGGATTTAATAGAGACCTACAAAATGATCAGAGGATTAGATAGGGTGGACAGTGAGAGTCTTTTGCCTAGGATGATGACGTCGGCTAGTACGAGGGGGCATAGCTGCAAATTGAGGGGTGATAGATTTAAGACAGATGTCAGAGGCAGGTTCTTTACTCAGAGAGTGGTAAGGGCGTGGAATGGCCTGCCTGCCAGCCAATGTAGTTAACTCAGCCACATTAGGGGCATTTAAACAGTCCTTGGATAAGCATATGGATGATGATGGGATAGTGTAGGCGGTGGGCTTAGATTAGTTCACAGGTCGGCGCAACATTGAGGGCCGAAGGACCTGTTCTGCACTGTATTGTTCTATGTTCTAAAGGGCATCTGGATGGGTATATGAATAGGAGGGGTTTAGAGGGATATGGGCCAAAGGCTGTCAAATGGGACTAGATTAATTTAGGATCTTTGGTCAGCATGGTCAAATTTGACCAAAGGTCTGTTTCTATGCTGCACAGCTCTATAACTCTGTATCTGAACAAACCAGGAAAAGCCATAGTTTGTACAGATGAAGCATTTGAATCTCTCTCTCTCTCTCTCTCAATCTCCTACTTACAGTGCAGAAAATCTCCTGGTAGCTGTTCTCACTCACCATTTCCCCATAAACTGCTCCCTACAAACTCCCTTGTTAACAGGAAAAAGTGAAAAACCACTTTCCAAGATACTGAATGGGTAAATCTTTAACTAGCGAATGAAAGATATTGAATCAATGTACCGCCAACCTCATGTTCTCAAACTGAAAGGCGGAGAAAGAAGGTGGCTAATCGGTGGCTGCGATCTAAAGTAGTGCTAGAATTGTGTATCTCTGGCTTCACCCCATGCACCCCAATGCATAATACTTGGATCTTGTCTCTTTGCACACCTTGTTTGCATACGTTTGGGAATTAAAAAAGGGATAGAGTTATTGAGTCACGGTTGGGGCCAAATTGGGAAGGCTTGAATGTGGATTGTAGGCCATTGGGGATGATCTGGTTCCGTAGGCAGGTACTAAGAAAGGTGATGTGGCTGTAGTACCTGGTTTGCTTCAGGACTTGGTCGAGCAGTTTCAAGGCCGAAGAGATTATGAGAGAGTTGCAGTGGGAGAGAGATTCCCTGAGGTTTGTCCGGAGGGAGGAGGGTAATTTCTTCAGGGTAGGCATCCTTAGAAGAGGCTTCACAGTGGGGTTAAAATTGTATCAGAGATAAAAGGTACTGCAGATGCTGGAGAATCCGAGATAACAAGGCGTGGGGCTGGATGAACACAGCAGGCCGAAAACTTGACGTTTCGGGCCTAGACCCTTCATCAGAAATCAGATTTCTG
>JAHRHZ010000149.1:906036-935914 GCA_024137785.1 Ginglymostoma cirratum | reverse complement strand
AGCATCATAAGAGCAGGAAAACTTGACGTTTCGGGCCGAGACCCTTCATCAGAAATCTGATTTCTGATGAAGGGTCTAGGCCCGAAACGTCAAGTTTTCCTGCTCTTATGCTGCTGCTTGGCCTGCTGTGTTCATCCAGCCCCACGCCTTTTTATCTCGGATTCTCCAGCATCTGCAGTACCTTTTATCTCTGATAGAGTTATTGTGTTACTGGTTTGCAATTCACATTTCTTTCCTGCCATTCATTAAAAAGTTTGATTACAATAAATGGCAGCAGCACGGTGGCTCAGAGCCTAGCACCGCTACCTCAGTGCTGGGGACCTGGGTTCAATTCCACCGTTGAGTGACTGTGTGGAGTCTGCACATTCTCGTGTCTGCGTAGTTTCCCTCTGGGTGCTCCTGTTTCCTCCCACAGTCCGAAGATGTGGCTACGTGGATGGGCCATGGGAAATGCAGGGTTACAGGGAAGGATACTCTATGGAGGGTTGGTATGGACTCGATAGGCTGAATGGCCTGCTTCCACACTGTAGCAATTCCGTGAAATAATGACTTGTTTTGTTGAAGAAGAATCCTTGTGCGCACATTCCTTTAAGCTCAACAGGACAGTAAGGTAAAATGAGGGCAATTTAACAGTTAATCAAAATATCATATTGTGTCATCTCTAAGAATGGTGTGGCTCAATTTTCAGTACACTATCCCCATCAGCTGCAACAATTGTGTTGACTGTAGTTTCACCTGGCTGCCCATATGCATGCTCACACTGCACATGCTAATGCCATACCTACAGTTCTGCCTTTCCTCCATTCCCAAATAAAGATCATTCATCTGCAGAGGATGAAGCAGAGGTTGAGCACAGAACTCCTGAAGACATGCAAGCATGGGGCTGGATGAACACAGCAGGTCAAGCAGCATCATAGGAGCAGGAAAACTTCAGATTTCTGATGAAGGGTCTCGGCCCAAAACGTCAAGTTTTCCTGCTCCTATGATGCTGCTTGACCTGCTGTGTTCATCCAGCCCCATGCTTGTTACCTCGGATTCTCCAGCATCTGCAGTACCTTTTATCTCCTGAAGACATGTCGGTCACAGCCTTCCACTTGAGAACGTGCTCTCTACCCAGTTCTGCTTTCTCCAACAGAATCAGTTTACTGTTCATGCAAAGCTCCTTCCAATATCAGGAATCTCAGTTTTAGCTAGCCATCTATGAAAATACAAATCACAGAGCCTGCTCTCTGCAGCTGCGATGCCCTGTGGTTGAACAGAATAGGAAAATGAGCATCTACAAATCCACTATTTGGGGAGTGTTATCCTGACACATGCAGCAATAACAGGCGGATAAAATGGAATCTGCCAGATTAACAATACAATGTGCAATAGGACTGCAATGTTTGGACTGACTGAGCAGTCAGACTACTGATGACTCACACTGCACCACTGAGTCACCACTACAGGTCACAGGCAGACTCTACACAGTGTACTGCCATTAGATAATGAAGCTTGCTCAAATATACTACTGTTTGGTAAATATTTTAAAATTAGGGAGCCCCAGAAACAAGTGCTGGAGGAAAGAGGAACAGAGTCACAGTTTATCTACCAGTCTTAAGAAGCAGAAGTAGTTCATGCTCCACTCAGCCTCTACCTACATGCAGTCTCTGCTACAAAGGGCAGGGCATGTACAATTCCAATGGATTCAGATGACGAAGATCAGATCTTGATTTACCTTCTGTTCCCTGGGGCCAAACTCAGCTCACACTGTTAAAGAATGATGAGCAGGAGGAGGCCATTTAAGCCTAATAGGCTATATGCTCAATCAACCATGGCTGATCCATATCTGAACTCCACTGAGCCACCTTTGATATTGAAACTCAAAACAGAAGGCCAGTTCACAGAATCATCACTACTTGTCTAAATCACTTGAAGCCTCCATGCATCCAGCTAACAATTTAGAATCCCACCCACCGGGGTTTGTTTCATCAGGAAACTTGGAAATATCACATTTGGTTCCTACATTCAAGTCATTTATATATATATATTGTGAATAGCTGGGGCCTAAACACTAATCCCTGTGGTACACCATTACGCACCACCTGGAAAAAGAACAATTATTCTTCTTTGGTGTCAATTTTGTCAATGAATTCTCAATCCATGCCAGTATACCACACCTACCTTGGTGTTTTAACTTTGCCCATTAGCCTCTTATGTGGGACCTTATCAAAAGCCTTCTTAAAATCCAAATACACCACATCAACAGTTTCTCCCTATCTATTCTACCAATTCCATTCTTAAGTGTCTCCATTTGATCAGTTAACCTGATTTCCCTTTCATTAAACCCACAATGCCTTTGTCTAATCTGTTTATATTTTCCAAGTGTTCTTTTATCATGGCTTTTATAATGTGGAGGTGCCAACGTTGCACTGGGGTGGACAAAAATCACAAAACCAGGTTATAGTCCAACAGGTTCATTTGAAATCATGTTTTTGGAGTGTAGCCCCTTCAGGTGACAAAGCAGCTGTGATTTCAAATAAACCTGTTGGACTATAACCTGGTGTTATGTGACTTATGGTTTTTATAAGACTTGAGTATTTTCTCTACTACTGGTGCTAGGCTAACTTGTCTTGAATTCTGTTCCTTCTCTCTCTCAAATTGTTGGGATACATATGTTAACCTTCAGTCTATAGGAATTGATCTGATTCACTAATGTGGTTCAAGAAAGAACCTGCTGTCCTTACCTGGTCTGGCCTGTGCGAGACTCCAGACCTACAGTCAAGAGTTGACTCTTGGCTGCCCTCTGGGCAACTAGGAATGGGCAATAAATGTTGATCCAGCAAGTAACACCCTCAAATGAATAAAAAACAGTTCCAGAGTCTGTAGAATTTTAGAAGATGATCGCCAATGCATTCAATATTTCCAGGGCCATTTCCTAATGTATTCTGGGATACCTCCTCCAGCATCACAGAGAACAGTCTTCAGCCAATTTGTTTCACTCCATGTGAGATCACATAACAGTTGGAGGCACTGAACAATACAAAAGCTATGGGCCCTGACAATATTCCTGCAATCGTACTAAAGACCTGTGCTCCAGAACTTGCTGCTCCCCTAGCCAAGCTGTTCCAGTATAGGTACAACACTGGCATGTACCCGAAAATGTGAAAAATTGCTCAGGTACGTCCTCTACACAAAAAACATAGCAAGTCCAACCCAGCTAATTACCATTCCAGTCTACTCTCGACCATCATGTCATCAACAGCGCAATCAAGTAGCTCAACATGAACCTTCTCAGTGATGCTGAGTTTTGGTTCTGCCAGGGACACTCAGCTCCTGACTTCATTACAGCCTTGGTTCAAATATGGACAAAAGAGCTGAATTCCAGGGGTGAGGTAATGTAAAGCCTCCTGACATCAAATCCCCATCTGATTGAGTGTGACAAAGGGTCCTAGCAAAATTGGAAATGAATGGGGATTAGGGGAAAACTCTCTGCTGGCTGGAGTATTATCTGGCATATAGGAAGATAGTTGTGGTTGCTGGAAGTCAGTCATCTCAGCTTCAAGACATCTCTGCATGAGTTGCTCAGGGAGTGTCCTGGCCAAATCATCTTCAGCTGGTTCGATGACCTTCTGTCGATTATAAGGTCAGAAGTGGGGATGTTCACTGATGATTGCACGATGTTCAAAACCATTCATGACTCCTTAGATACTGAAGCAGTCCATTTGAAATGCAACAAGAAATGGATAATATCCCGGGTTGATCTGAAAAGTAGCAAGTAACATCCACGCCACACAAATGCCAAGCAATGACTATTTCTAATAAGAGACAATTAGGGACGGGCAATAAATGCTGGATGGCCAGCCACACGCACATCCCATGAATTAATTTTAAAAACTGGCCACAGACATTCAACAACGTTATTGTCACTCCGTTCCAAACCTAGCCCCTCTCCAAACACCTCAGGACCTACCATATAAATAAAGTAGCTCCAACAGTAGGGGAGAGACCAGGATTACTGCGGCGAGTAATTCAACTGCTGACTCCTCAAACCCTGTCCACTATCTACAAACCACAAGTTATCAGCGTGATGGAATATTCCCCACTTGCCTGGATGAGTGCAGCCAGCCAGGACAAAGCAGTTCATTTTATTCATACTACACTCACTCCCTCCACCAATGCTCAGTGGCAGCAGTGTGTACTAATTACAAGGTGCACTGCAGAAATTCAAAGATCCCTAGACAGCACCTTCCAAACACACGACGAGTTCCATCTGGAAGGACAAGGGCAGTGGATAATTGGAAATACCACCATCTTCAAGTTCCCCTACAAGGCACTCACCATTCTGACATGGAAATATCTTGCTATTCCTTCAGTGCCACTGAGTCAAAATCCTGAAACTCCCTCCCTAGTTGCACTGTCAGTCTACTGACAGTACACAGGACTCCAGTAGCTCAAGACAGTAGCTCATCACCATCTTTTCAACTGTAATTAGGGATGTGCAAATAAATGCTGGCCCAGCCAGCGATGCCCATGTCGCATGGGGGAATAAAAAAAGAAGAACAGTTTCAAGCCTGTCAAAGGAACACTCAGCTAACTCGGAGCTTCAAATACTTGAAATCACTGAGCTAACAAATTTTTACAAATCACTGAATCATAGACTTTCACAGAAACAGGCTGTTCAGCTCACTGTAATTGAATACAAGATCTCCAACTTCAGGCTGCTGGGAGCTGCCATACAAGGAAAAACATGCTGGACACTTTTGTAAATAGCCCTGCATCAAATGCTAAATTTAAGTCGGAGATTGAGATCTGGGAAACAGTGAAAGCCATTGTAAAATGTGATGGAAACAAATTAGCCGTGACTTCATTAATCACAAAAGTGTGTTTTGGGTATTGGCTTTTTGTGGGTCATTTATTTTGAAAAGAAAAAAAATCTTTTGTTCCTATGTTTTCTTTTGCCAATACTGTGACATCTAGGAAATCAATAATTTCCATGTGTACCGTGGCCTTAAGTTTAATAGAGTCAGGAACCGGGAGAAGGAACATTCACGTGAAGTACATAAAAAGCGCCATCACTAAGGGGAGAAGCAGATGCCTTGACCAGAGCTGGAGAGACTGTAACCTACATGAGATAGTTTTCCAACATAAACAAAACGAACATCAAGTTCATCTACAGCTAATCTCTTCTCCAAGATGGGCTAGAACCTGTCAAAGTCAAAGCTCAGTACAGCTGGCAAGGCTTGGGCATGTTGACCATTCCCATACATATCATCATCGTGGCCAGCAGAGGCTCAAGGCTTGGCAAGGCCCGGCAGAAATCATTCCAGACATGCAAAGAGGGAAAGGAAACATCGATCTGGCTGAGATACTTTAAGCACCAACAGACTATCTAGTGACAGTTTCCTCCAGTGTCGCCATGACAGGGCAGCATCCTGCTCTTTCTATAAGACTGCGAGATATTTATTTAATACCCCCAGCCTCCATGTGTTAATGTACCCTCTATGGTCCTTCAGCGGCCTTGCGCCTCCCTGTGCTACTCCATGTGCCTGTACAAGGCTTTAATCTCACAACCGGGGCCTCGCCGGCGATGGCCCCCGCCCCGTGCCTGTCCCTCCGGGGGGGAGATTCTCTCTCCCTCATTCCCCACGGGCTCCCTCCCTCACCCCCACACTCACCCGTAGAAGTTCTCGGAGCCGCCCACCGCCACCAGGCAGTACGTGTTGGTGAGTTTGGCGAAGCAGCCGACCTCGTTGTTATTCTCGAAGGACGCTCGGACCGCCATCGCCGGAAGTCAAGGGTCACACTGAAGTCGCCCAGCAACGTGGACCGCACTTCCGCTTCCTGACAATCGGCCCCGCCCCAAAACAAAGCGGAAACTGACGCAGAGACCTTCCGGCCTGAGGAATCCCCGGATCCAGCCGCTCCAGAGTCAGGCAAGAGCCATAAGTAAATCAACCTAATCCTTACCTCAGTGATCACCGAGAGAGATCCCTATCGGTCACTCCGTATCAGGATAGAACAGATAGTATGTAGCGTTATTTACTAGAAAGTTCAGTCCCTATCGGTATAGCTCAATATACATCAGGATTTGAGTCATGCAGCACGGACACAGACCCTTCGGCCCAACTAGTCTCTGCCAACCATGATCCCAAACCAAACTAGTTCCACTTTACTGCATTTAGTCCATATACGTCCAAACCTTTCCGATTCAGGTATTTATCTAAATATCTTTTAAATGTTGTAACTGTACCTGCATCCACCACTTCCTCTGGAAGTTCTTTTCACACAGGGACCACTCTGTGTAAAAAAATTTGCCCCTCATGTCCTTTTTAAAACCTTCTCTTCCCTCCTTTAAGATATGTCCCCTAGTCTTGAACTCCCCCACCCTAGGGAAAAGACCTTTGCGAGATAACAAGGTGTGGGGCTGGATGAACACAGCAGGCCAAGCAGCATCATAGGAGCAGGAAAACTTGACGTTTCGGGCATAGACCCTTGCGATTCACTTTATCTATGCCCCTCATGATTTTGTAAACCTTGTAAACCCCTCAATCTCCTACACTCCAGTGAAAAGTCCCAGCCTATTTTTATAACTCAAACCCTCCATTCTCAGCAACATCCTGGTAAATCTTTCTGAACTCTGTCCAGTTTAGTAACATCCTTCCTATAACAGGGCGACCAGAACTGCACTCAGTACTCCAGAAGAGGCTTCACCAATATCATGTACAACTTCAACATGATGCCCCAACTCCTGTACTCAAATAGCTGAATGAAGACAAGTGTGCAAAATGCCTTTTTGACCACTGTCTCTACCTGTGATGCAAATTTCAAAGAATTAAGTCCCTGAATTCCTAGGTCTATCTGATTGACAACACTGGCCAGGGCCCTGCCCTTGTTTGGTTTTCAAAATGCCATAGCTCACATTTATCCAAATTAAACTCCATCTGCCAGTCCTCAACCCATTGACCCAACTGAGCAAGATCTCTGAAATCATAGATAATCTTCTTCACTGTCCACTATACCACCAATTTATATGTCATCTGTAAACTTACTAATCATGCCTTCTATATTCTAATCCAAATCGTTTATATAAATGACAAACAAAAGTGGACCCAGTACCGATCCCTGTGGAACACTGCTGGTCACAGGCCTTAAGTCCACAAAACAACCCTCCACCATCACCACCTCTGTCTCCTACCATCGAGTCAATTTTGTATCCAATTGGAAAGCTCTCCCTGAACCCCATGTGCTCTAACTTTACTAATTAGCCTGTCTTGTGGAACCTTTTCAAAGTCTTTACTAAAGTCCACGTAAACAACATCTATCACTCTGACCTCATCAATCGTTCTGACCACTTCCACAAAAAAAAATCAATTAAGCTTGTCAGACAGGATTTCCCCTCACACAAAACCACGCTGCCTAACCTGATTATTCGTTGCCTCTCCAAATGCATGTAGACCCTATCTTTCAGAATCACCTCCAACAACTTACCCACCACTAATATCAGATTCACAGATCGAGAGTTCCCAGGCTTCTCCATGAAGCCTTTAAATAAAGGCACAATCTTTAGTCATTCTCCAGTTCTCCAGCACCTTACCTGTGGTTATAGATGATACAAATGTTTCTGTTGGGGCCCTGCAATTTTTTTCCTTGACTTTCCACAATATCCTGGGATACACTTGATCAGGTGCTGGACATTTATTCAGTTAACATTGCAGAATAGGAGGTGTTTTCTAAAAGTTCAGCACCTCCTGTTCTGTGATGTTAACTGCCTTCCCTGAGTTCTCTAGCCTCCATTTATAGAGTCATAGAGATGTACAGCATGGAAACAGACCCTTTGGTCCAACATGTTCATGCTGACCAGATATCCTAAATTAATCTAGTCCCGTTTGCCAGCATTTGGTTATATCCCTCTAAACCCTTCCTATTCACATATCCATCCAGATACCTTTTAAATGTTGTAACTGTACCCGCCTCCACCACTTCCTCTGGCTGTTCATTCCATACACGCATCTCCTTCAGTGTGAAAAAAGTTGCCCCTTAGATCCCTTTTACAGCTATCCCTTCTCACCTTAAACCTATGCCCTCTAGTTTTAGACTCCCCTACATGGGGAAAAGAGCTTGTCTATTCACCCTACCTATGCCTCATGATTTTATAAGCCTCTATAAGGTCTCTCCTCAACATCCAGGGAAAATAGCCCCAGCCTTTTCAGCCTCTCCCTCCAACCCTGGCAACATCCTTGTAAATCTTTCTTGAACCCTTTCAAGTTTCTCAACATATTTCTTTCTCCACAGGAGAAACTGACGTGAAATGCTCATTTAGTGTCTCTCCCATCACCTGAGGCTCAACATGTAGACAAACTTGTTGATCTTTAAGGGTCCCTATTTTCTCTCCAGTTGCTCTTTTGCTCTTAATGTATACATAGAATCTCTTTGAATTATCCATAACCTTATCTGCCAAGGCTGTCTCTTATCCCCTCTTTGCCTTCCTGATCTCCCTTTTAAGAATGCACCTACACTGTCGATACTCTTCAAGAGATACATTTGATCCAAGTCGTCTATATCTAATTTTTGATTCTTTCTTATTCTTGTCTAGAACCTCAATATCTTCATTCATTCATTGTTCCCTAATCTTATCAGCCTTACCCTTTGCTCTAACAAGAACATAATGCCTCTGAACTCTCATTATCACACTTTTAAAAATCTTCCACTTGTCAGTTGTCCCTTTACCTGCGAACATTTGATCAATAGCTATCAGTAAAGAGCAATACTTATCAATATCTTTCAGTATAGATCAATATAGAGAGACACATGCAGCTCAGCGATAGCACGAGCTGCAGATGCTGGTTCGGCAGCATCATAGGAACAGGAAAGCTGACATTTCGGGCCAGGACCCTTCTTCAGAAATGGGGAGGGGGAGGGGAGCTGAGAAATTAATAGAGGGAGGAGGGGTGGGGCTGGGGTAAGGTAGGTGGGATGGTGATAGGTGGATGCAGGTGGGTGGTAGTGGGGATTGGTCAGTGGGAAGGGTGGGGAGGAAGATGAGATAACAAGGTGTAGAGCTGGATGAACACAGCAGGCCAAGCAGCATCAGAGGAGCAGGAAAGCTGACGTTTTGGGTCTAGGCCGGTGGTAAGGTGGTGGGCACAAAGAAAGAGATTGCAGAGCCTTACAGAAGCTCTACACAAGCACAAGGAGCTTCAGTGTGAGTTCCCCATCCCACTCTCCCAACAATCCCAGTTGTCCCTTACCAAACTCCAAACACCCAAATTCCTCCTCACCCCAATCCCCAATTCACTCCTTATCCTGGTTCCCCTCCCCCAATCTCATTGCCCCTATCCCAATACCCTCTCTTTCTAACACCCCACAATTCCAACCTACCACCCAATCCCCCTGCAAATTCCTCTGTCCACCTGCTAGAAGTAGATATTGAGAAGTGTCCTATTAGAGAGATCTAACAAAGGATGACAGGAGAAAAATTAGCCTGTTGTCTTGTGCTTACAGTGTTTCTGCTTTTAAATTTTAGAATTTTACAGTAATGAAGGAGGTCATTTGACCTATTATGTTTTGAAAGAATCACCCAGCTAATCCCACTCTCCAGCCATATGTCTGTAACCCTCTAACTTCATCACTTTCAAATATATATCCTGCTCTCTTTTGAAACCTCCTATGGAATCCGCTTCTACTCCTCTCCCAGGTAGCGCATTCCAAATCCTAACAATTCCCTGATAAAGAAGTTTCTCCTCATCTCACTCCTAACTTTCTTGCTGACAATCTTGAATTTGTGACCCCTAGTTACTGGCATAGCAACTGGTGGAAACAGAATATCTTTCTTTACCCCATCAAAATTGTTCATAATTTTGAACACCTCAATAAGGTCACCTCTTAATCTTGTTGAGTCCAAGGAGAACAAACCCAATCTCTCTCATTTGTCCTTGTATCTAAAATACCTCATTCCTGTTTCATTCAAGTAAATCTCCTCTGCATTCTCTTCACGACTTTAACATTCTTCCTTAAATAAGGTGACCAGAATGGAACACAATACTCCAAATGTGGTCAGACTAATGATTTGGGAAGGTGTAGCATCACTTCCTTGTTTTTATATTTTATGCCTCTATTTATAAACCCAAGGACCCTATAAGTTTTCTTAACAACTGTTTCAACTTGACTGGCCACCTTCAGAGAATCATACACGTGAGCCCTTGAACTCCATTGCTTCCATACTCCCCTCAAAGTTGTACTATTGAGCCTGTATCGTCTCTCCATGTTTCTTCTACCGAAATGCATTCCCTCACATTTCTTTGCATTGGATTACATCTCCCAGGTGTCTGCCCATTTGGCCAACTTGTCAATGGCCCTCTGAAGTCACTCAGCATCATCCTTACAAATCACTGTTCTCTTTAACTTAGTATCTTCTGCAAATTTAGAGATTTTTGACCACAACACCTGTCTTGAAATCGTTTATATAAATCATCGGAAACAAGGGTCCCATCACTGATTCCTGGGGGACACCACTCGCAACTAGTCTCCAATCTGAGAAATACCCATCCATACCTACCCTCTGTTTCCTATATTTTAGCCAACTTCTAATCCATGCTGCCAAGGACCCATCAATCCCAAACATTTCTAATTTGCTAACCAACCTGCAAGTGGCATTGTATCAAATGCTTTCTGAAAATCCAAATACATAACATCCATGGTATTACTCTCATCCACAGCCTGTGTCACCTCGTCAAAAAACTCCATCAAATTTGTCAGACATGACTTGCCCTTGACAAAGCCGTCAGAGATAGCAAGAACTGTGGATGCTGGAGTCAGAGATGACACAGTGTGGGGCTGGAGGAACACAGCAGGCCAGGCAGCATCAGAGGAGCGGGAAAGTTGATGTTTAGGTTCGGCACCTTTCTTCAGAAACAAAACTATGTGGACTGTCTAGTATTAATTTATTTTTCTCTAAGTGTATATTTACTGTATCTCATATTATGGCCTCCATTGGTTTTCCCACTATTGATGTCAAGAATTTTGACTTTTGTAAAATTAGTTGTATGTTTGAGAACAGACACATCAAAATTCAGTAGGATGTTGGAATAGATGTTGAGCTTGAATGACATATAAAGTCAACAGAGCATGAAGCAAACACTCTGTGTCTGTGGCATGGCTAATATTTCAGTGTCAAACTTCTGGAAAGAAATACATGCTAAAACATTAGATGATAACTTCTCCCTCATTGCAATATTTGTTATATTGAATTGCTTGAAAACCAATGGATAGAATTTTGGAGATTGGTTACTGATGAAAAATTAATTTCACTAGAGCATTGCAAACCCAGAAGTTACTTGGCCTGCACAGAAATGTTTTCTTGGTTACTTAGGGAAGTGAGGGTGGAAACCGGAGAGGCTCAGGCCAAAATCCTTGAATTCTCCTTGGATGTGAAGGTGAGGCTGGAGGATCAATATCTGAAATGTCACAGTCCGTTAAAACAAAGAAGAGAAAGAGAGAGATAAAGCAGCAAACAGTCTGTCACTGGAGGGCAAACCTTTAGAGACAATAATCTGGGACAAAAATGAACTCTCAGTTCAAATAATTGAATAAATGATGCCATGCATTTGCTGACTGACTAACTTATTTGAAGTCTCAGAGGGTTGTTGAGGGAAGTGGGTTGAATAGTGTATATTACCTTTCAATAAAATCTGGTTTACTACTGTCCTTTAGGGAAGGAAATCTGCCGTCCTTACCTGGTCTGTCCTTAATGTGACTCTAGATCCACAGGAATGTGGTTGACTCTTAACTGGTCTCTGAAATGGCAGTGTTGTATCAACTGCTAAAAAGTGTCACATAAATGAAACTGGATGGACGAGTTGGCATTAATCTAGGCACCAGAAACAGTAGCATTCTCAGCCCTGTCAACCTTACCAAGTCCTCTTTACCTACAGCTGGAAGGAAGTACCTAAATTGGGAGAGCTGTCTCACTAGGATAGTGGGATACAGTCAAGAGAGAGTTATCCTGGGCGTTCTCAACATTGACTCAGGACCCCCTGAATTCTCATAGCTTCAAATCAACACGAGTAATGAAACATCCTGCTGATCACCATGTGTAGCCTCCTCACTCCTCCTCAGCTAATAAGTCAGTGCTCCATGTAGAACAACAATTGGAGAAAGCACTGAAAGTGGCAAGGGTGCAGAATGTACTCTGGGTGGGGGATCTCAGTGTCCACCACCAAGAGTGGCTCGGCAGCAGTACTGCTGATCAAGCTGGTCGGGTCCTAAAGGACATAGCTGCTAGACTGGGTCTGCAGCAGGTGGTGAGGGAACCAACAAGAGGGAAAAACATACTTGACCTCATCCTCATCAATCTGCATACCACAGACATATCTGTTGAAGGTAGTATCAGGATGAATGAATATCCTCCATCGAGTTGTGTGGCACTATGACTGTGCTAAATAGGAAAGACTTCAAACACATCTACAAATTAAGTCTGGGCATCCATAAGTTGCAGAATCATACTATAACCTCAAGCCCAGCATATCTCACACTCTACCATTACCATCAAGCAGGGGATCAACCCTGGTTTAATGGAGAGTGCAGGAGGGCATGCCAGGAGCAGCAGCAGGCATACCTAAAAATGAGGCGTCAACCTGGTGTAACCACCAAACAGGACTACTTGCATGCCAAACAGCAAAAGCAACAACTGATAGACAGAACAAAGCGATCCCACAACCAATGGATCAGATCTCAGCTTTGCAGTCCTGCCACATCCAGTCATGAATGGTGGTGGATGTATGGAGTGATTGAGGAGAAAGTAGGGGTTAAGTCAGATAGGATGGACAGGCAGGGCCAGGTTAATACACACAGTTGGACTGGCAGTCTGAGTTTATTTATTTCAATGCAAGTATAACAGATAAGGCAGATGAACTTAGAGCCTGGATTAGTAGATAGGATACGATGTTGTAGGACTATGATGTTGTACCCATTACTGAAACTTAGTTGAGAGAAGAACAGGACTGGCAGCTCAATGTTCTAGCGTTTAGATTTTTTAGGTGTGAAAGAGAGGGATGTTAAAGGGATGGAGAAGTTGCATTACTGATTAAGGAGAATGTCACAGATGTACTGAGAGAGGGCATCTTGGAGGGCTCATTGACTGGGTTATCTCAGGCCTCTCAGTAGCCAGCAGGAATTAGAGGAACAGATACGTAAGCAGATTATGAAAAGATGAAAAATTAACAGGGTTGTGGTAGTGAGTGATTTTAATTTCCTCAATATTGACGGGGGCTCCCTTAGCGCCAGGGCCTTAGATGGGCCAGAATTTGTTGTTGCATCCAGGAGGGTTCCTTGAAAAAAACGTGTAGGTAGTCCAACTAGGGAAGGGATCATATTAGGCCTCATACTGGGGAATGAGGCTGACCAACTGATCAAGATTTCAGTGGGGGACCATTTTGGCAACAGTGATCATAATTCCGTAATTATAGAATAGAATCCCCTACAATGTGGAAGCAGGCCATTCAGCCCACTGAGTCCACACCCAACCCTTTCCCTGTCCCTGTCCCTGTAACCCATATTTCCCATGGCTAATCCACCTAGCCTCCACATCCCTGGACACTATGGGCAATTTAGCATGGCCAATCCGCCTAACCTGCACATCTTTGGACTGTGGGAGGAAACTGGAGAACCCGGAGGAACCCCATGCAGACACGGGGAGAATGTGCAAACTCCACACAGACAGTCGCTCGAGGGTGGAATCAAAGCCTTGTCCCTGGCGCTGTGAGGCAGCAGTGCTAACCTCTGAGCCACCGTGCCATCCCATAAGTTTTAAGACAGTTATGGATAAGAATAAGAGTAGTTCTCGGGTTAAAGTGCTAAATTTGGACAAGGCTGATTACAACAGTATTAGGCAGGAACTGGAGAATTTAGATTGGGTGCGGCTGTTTGAGAGTAAATCACCA
This sequence comes from Ginglymostoma cirratum, assembly GCA_024137785.1. Taxonomy (NCBI): domain Eukaryota; kingdom Metazoa; phylum Chordata; class Chondrichthyes; order Orectolobiformes; family Ginglymostomatidae; genus Ginglymostoma; species Ginglymostoma cirratum. The sequence continues at coordinate 921,995 of JAHRHZ010000149.1, read as the reverse complement.
TTAGACGTGTGGGAGTCTTTTAAAGACCAATTGATCAGATTTCAGGACCTGTTCCTGTGAGGATGAAAGATAAGGAGGCAAGATTTGGGAACCCTGGGTGACAAGAGATATTGAAAGTTTAGTCAAAAAATAAAAGGAAGGATATCTACGGTTTAGGAAACAGAAATAAGATAAGGCCCTTGAGCAATTTAAAGGAAGGAGGAAAGTACTTTGTAGTGATTGTAACGAGGTCAGCCAGCTGGACCTCATAGAATATGAGTTCCCTGATTGGTGCTGTTAACCTAGTCCAATCAGGGAGCCCTGGCTGACAAATGTATATAGGAATATCAGAGGTTCTGCTCATTCTGAGAACGGGCTCTGAGGAAACTGGATTAGTGTTGAGTACCATGCTTGTGTTAAAAAAAAAAAGGGTGACTTGGTGATGAGATACTGGCCTCTGATGAGTTATTTCATACTTATACAAGGAATTAGGAGGGCTTAAAGGGGCATGAAATGTCCTTGGTAAGTAGGATTAAGGAACGTTGCAATGCATTTTATATGTATATTAGGAGCAAGTGGGTAGCTAGGGTAAGGGTAGATTCAGTCAAGAACAAAGGAGGAATTTATCCATGGAGCAAGAAAGTGAGTGAGGTCCTTAATGAGAACTTCACATTGGTATTCACCAAGGAGAAGGACGTGGATAATGGTCAGATTAGGGAGGGGTATGTTGATATTCTAGGGCATGTTGACATTAAGGAGGAGGTGGCATTGGGTGTCTTGAAAAACATAAAAGTAGTTGGACCTGATCAGATCTATTCCAGTATACTGAGGGAGACAGGGAGGAGATTGCTGGAGCCTTGACAGAGATCTTTGTAGCCTCTTTAGCCATGGGCAAGGTCCCAGAAAACTGGAGAATAGCCAGTGTTATTCCTTTGTTTAAAAGGGCAACACAGCTAATCCAGGAAATTATAGGCCAGTGAGCCTTACATCAGTTGTAGGGAAATAATTGGACAGGATTCTTAGGGACCGGGATTTGGAAAAATATGGACTTATTAGGGATTGTCAGAATGGATTTGTGCAGGAGAGGTCTTGTCTCACAAATTTAATTGAGGTTTTTTGAGGAAGTGATGAAGATGATTATGAAGGTTGGGCAGTGGATGTTGTTTACGTGGACTTTACCAACTTGTGACAAAACCCCTTGTGGTAGGCTCAATCAGAATATTAAGTTGTATGGGATCCACATTGAGTTGGAAGTTGTAGTCAAAATTGGCTTGGTCATAGAAGATAGAGGAGGTAGTTATGGAGGGGTGTTTTTTTTGACTGGAGGTCTGTGACAAATGGTGTTCCACAAGGATCAGTGCTGAGACCTCTGTTGATTGTAGCATGGAGAAATGATTTAATGAAAATGTAGGTGCTCTGATTAGTAAGTTTGCAGACAACACAAAAATTGGTGAAGTTATGGATAGTGAGGAAGGTCATCAAAGGATACAGCAGGATATAGATTGGTTGGAAAGTTCGGCACTGAAATGGTAGATGGAGTTTAATCCAGACGTGCAGTTTGGGAGATCAAATGCAAGAGGAAAGTATACAGTAAATGGCAGGCCCCTTAGCATTGATATACAGAGGGATCTTGGGTGCAAGCCCATAGCTCCCTGAAAGGCAACACAAGTGGATAAGGCAGTAAAGAAGCTGTATGGTATGATTGCCTTCATTGATCAGGCCACTGAGTATAAAAGTTGGTGAATCATGTTGTGGCTATATAAAACAGGCCGCAGCTATTGTGTGCAGTCACCACACTATAAAGAAAATGTGGAGGTTTTGGAGAGGTTACAAAAGCGGTTTACCAGGAATGTGCCTGGATTGGAATGTATTAGCTATAAAGAGAGGTTGGACAAATTTGGATTGGCTCCTCTAGAGCATTGGAGGCTGAGGGGTGACCTGATAGAAGTGTATGAAATTGAGAGGCGTGGATAGCTGGAATCTCTTCCCCAGGATAGAAATGTTAAATAGTGGGACACTTGGGTTTAAGGTGAGAGGGGAAAAGTTGAAAGGAGATGTGTGAAGCAGCATTTTTACCCAGAGAGTGGTAGGTGCCTGGAACGTGCTGCCAGGGGAGGTGATAGAAGCAAATACAACAGCAGCATTTAAGAGGCGTATAGACAGACACACAGGCAGAAAATAGAGGGATACGGACGGTGTACGAGCAGACGGGATTAGTTCAGAATGGCATCGTGATTGGCACAGACATAGTGGGCTGAAGGGCCTGTACCTGTACTGTACTGATCTATGTTCTATATGAAATATTTGAAAAGGAGAAGCTTATAACAAATAGGGCAGTTAGCCTAAATGGAGAGATTTATTAAAGAACCAGCACGAGATGAAGGGCTGAATGGCCTCCACTAGTGCTGCACCTTTGTATAATGCTGTGAGAATCACACTGATCCCAATATTGCACAAATTCTACCTTCTATGGAATGTTTCCATTATTTCTTTGCCACATCTACCCATGTGTTTTTGAGGGACCTCACTATATCTTCATTAAAAATTTAATGGAAAGGAAGAATCACTATTAATATAAACATCTTCTCAAATACTCAACACACTCAGCAGTCCAAATACTCATATTTTCCAGTCTGCAGTGACCAGAGTTAGTGAGGGAGCGCCGCACTGTCGGAGGGTCAGTGCTGAGGGTGTGCTGCACTGTCGGAAGGTCTGTAGAGAGGGAGTGCCGCACTGTCGGAGGGTCAATACTGAGGGACTGTGTCACTGTCGGAGGGTCAGTGCTGAGGGAGCGCCGCACTGTCGGAGGGTCAGTGCTGAGGGAGCACCTCATTGTCGGAGGGTTGGTGCTGAGGGAGCACCGCACTGTCGGAGGGTCAGTGCTGAGGGAGCACATCATTGTCGGAGGGTTGGTGCTGAGGGAGCACCGCACTGTCGGAGGGTCAGTGTTGAGGGAGTGCTGCACTGTTGGAGGGTCAGTGCTGATGATGTGCCACACTGTCGGAGAGTCTGTACTGAGGGAGTGTGGCACTGTCGGAGCGTGAGTACTGAGGAGCGCCACACTGTCGGAGGGTCAATACTGTGGGAGCGCTGCAGTGTCAAAATGGTCAATACTGAGGGAGCACCGCACTGTCGGACAGTCAGTGCTGAGGGATCATGCGCTTTCAGAGGGTGAGTGCTGAGGGAGTGCCGCACTGTTGAAGGGTCACTGCTGAGGTAGTGCCACAGTGTCGGAGGATCTGTAGTGAGGGAGTGTCGCGCTGTCTGAGGATCTGTAATGAGGGAGTGTGGCACTGTTGGAGGGTCAGTACTGAGGGAGTGGGCACTGTCGGAAGGTCAGTGCTGAGGGAGTGCCGCACTGTCAAAGCGTCAGTACTGAGGGAATGCCGCACTGTCGGAGGGTCAGTGCTGAGGGAGTGCCGCACTTTCAGAGGGTCAGTGCTGAGGGCGTGCCACGATGTCTGAGGGTCAGTGCTAAGGGAGCACTGCACTGTCAGAGGGTCAGTGCTGAGGGATCCAGCTGTCTCGGAGAGTCAGTGCTGTGGGAGCGCCGCACTGTCAGAGGGTGAGTACTGAGGAGCGCCGCACTTTTTTTTTCCACAGCAGAGAGCGGCGGGAGCTGGGCGGAAGTGAGGTCGAAGCAGAGAGGCTGTTGGGAAGGTAAGTGATTACTATTTAAGCACATACCTCGAAGCCAGCAGTATTATATTAAGTAGGTGAAGGAACATGTTGCAGCACTGAAGAAAGAACTAGATGACCTTAGGCTCATCCGAGAAAACGAGAATTTTCTGGACAGGACCCTCAGCAAGGTCATTACACTGAGCGTACCAGAATAGAGAAGGGGGATGACGATGAGGAAGGAAGAGATGCTTGAAGTACAAGAGACCCCGGGGGAAGTACCTCTCGTAAACAGTTTGACTGTCTTGGAAACTGTTGAGACAGACGACAATGCCATTCCGAGAGGCGGACAGGTCTGCGAGTCGAAAATTGGCGTAGAGGCAGAGCCGAGGAGTCAGACATCATGCAGAGCTGTGGTAATAGGGGACTCCATAGTGAGAGGGACAGAAAGGGGTTTCTGTGGCAACAGGCGAGATTTGAGGATGGTGTGTTGCCTTCCTGGTGCCAGGATCCAGGACATCACTGACAGATTGCAGGCAATCCTCAAGGGTGAAGGTGAAGAGCCAAAGGTGGTGGTGCATGTCGGCACAAATGACGTCAGGAAATAGAGGAGGGACATTCTACAACGGGACTTCAGAGAACTCGGAAGAAGGCTGAAAAGTAGGACTTCCAGGGTGGTTATCTCCGGTTTGCTTCCAGTTCCTCTGGCTGGAGAGGGCCGGAATAGGGAGATAATGGACTTGAATGTGTGGCTGAGAAACTGGTGCAGGAAGCAAGGATTTACATTCTTCGATCACTGGGGTATGTTTTGTGGTCAGGATAAATTGTACAAGAGGGACGGGTTGCACCTTAATAGGTGGGGGACCAGCATTCTGGCAGGCAGGTTTGCCACTGCAACACAGGTGTGTTTAAACTAAGTAGTGGGGGGGAGGGTACAAACTGGAAACTTAAGAATGAAGTTAAAGGGAAAGTGAGAATAAGAGAAGTTAAGAAAGACAACAAAATCAACAGAGCAGAAAACCCAAGAAGGGGTCGTACAGTATGGCCAAGTGAAATAGGGATTGATAGGAAGGGTGAGGGGAGTAACGAATTAAAAGTATTAAACATGAATGCACGAAGCATAAGAAATAAGGTGGACGAACTTGAGGCTCAGTTGGAAATTGGCAGGTGCGATGTTGTGGGGATAACTGAGACATGGCTTCAAGTGGACAGGGCCTGGGAAATGAATATTCAAGACTATATGTGCTATCGAAAAGACAGACTGACGGGCAGAGGGGGTGGGGTGGCCCCGTTGGTGAGGAATGATATTCAGTCCCTTGCGAGGGGGGACATAGAATCAGGAGATGTAGAGTCTCCATGGATAGAGCTGAGAAATTCTAAGGGTAGAAAGACCCTAATGGGAGTTATCTACAGGCCCCCAAACAGTAATCTGGATGTAGGATGTAAGTTGAATCAGGAGTTGAAATTGGCATGTCGCAAAGGTATTACTACAGTTGTTATGGGGGATTTCGACATGCAGGTAGACTGGGAGAATCAGGATGGTACTGGACCCCAAGAAAGGGAGTTTGTGGAATGCCTCCAAGATGGATTCTTAGAACAGCTTGTACTGGAGCCTACCAGGGAGAAGGCAATTTTGGATCTGGTGTTGTGCAATGAACCGGATTTGATCAGGGACCTCAAAGTAAAGGAGCCATTAGGAGGTAGTGACCATAATATGATAAGTTGTAATCTGCAATTTGAGAGGGAGAAGGGAGAATCGGAAGTGTCAGTATTACAGTTGAACAAAGGGAACTATGGAGCAATGAGGGAGGAGCTGGCCAAAGTTCAATGGTGCAATACCCTAGCAGGGATGGCTGTGGAACAACAATGGCAGGTATTTCTGGATATAATGCAGAAGGTGCAGGATCAGTTCATTCCAAAGAGGAAGAAAGATCCTAAGGGGAGGCAGGGGCGGCCGTGGCTGACGAGGGAAGTTAAGGACTGTATAAAGATAAAAGAGAAGTATAACATAGCAAAGATGAGCGGGAAGCCGGAGGACTGGGAAACTTTCAAAGAGCAACAGAAGATAACTAAAAAGGCAATACGCGGAGAAAAAATGAGGTACGAAGGCAAACTAGCCAAAAATATAAAGGAGGATAGTAAAAGCTTTTTTAGGTATGTGAAAAGAAATAAAATGGTTAAGACTAAAATTGAGCCTTTGAAGACAGAAATGGGTGAATTTATTATGGGGAACAAGGAAATGGCAGAAGAGTTGAATAGGTACTTTGGATCTGTCTTCACTAAGGAAGACACAAACAATCTCCCAGATGTAATAGTGGCTGAAGGACCGAGGGTAATGGATGAACTGAAGGGAATTTATATTAGGCAGGAGATGGTGTTGAACAGACTGTTAGGTCTGAAGGCTGATAAGACCCCGGGACCTGATGGTCTGCATCCCAGGGTACTTAAGGAGGTGGCTCTAGAAATCGTGGACGCATTGGTAATCATTTTCCAATGTTCTATAGGTTCAAGATCAGTTCCTGCAGATTGGAGGGTGGCTAATGTTGTCCCACTTTTCAAGAAAGGAGGGAGAGAGAAAACAGGGAACTATAGACTGGTTAGCTTAACGTCAGTGGTGGGAAAGATGCTGGAGTCAATTATAAAAGATGAAATTACGACTCATTTGGATAGCAGTAATAGGATAGGTCAGAGTCAGCATGGATTTACGAAGGTGAAATCGTGCTTAACTAATCTTCTGGAATTTTTTGAGGATGTAACTATGAAGATGGACAAGGGAGAGCCAGTGGATGTAGTGTACCTGGACTTTCAGAAAGCCTTTGATAAAGTCCCACATAGGAGATTAGTGAGCAAAATTAGGGCACATGGTATTGGGGGCATAATGCTGACTTGGATTGAAAATTGGCTGGCTGACAGGAAGCAAAGAGTAGTGATAAACCGGTCCCTTTCGGAATGGCAGGCGGTGACCAGTGGGGTACCGCAAGGCTCGGTGCTGGGACCGCAGCTGTTTACCATATACATTAATGATATAGATGAAGGCATTAAAAGTAATATTAGCAAATTTGCTGATGACACAAAGCTGGGTGGCAGTGTGAAATGTGAGGAGGATGTTATGAGAATACAGGGTGACTTGGACAGGCTAGCTGAGTGGGCGGATGCATGGCAGATGCAGTTTAATGTGGACAAATGTGAGGTTATCCACTTTGGTGGCAAGAACAGGAAGGCAGATTACTACCTAAATGGAGTCAAATTAGGTAAAGGGGAAGTACGACGAGATCTAGGTGTTCTTGTACATCGGTCAATGAAAGCAAGCATGCAGGTACAGCAGGCAGTGAAGAAAGCTAATGGCATGCTGGCCTTCATAACAAGAGGAATTGAGTGTAGGAGCAAAGAGGTCCTTCTGCAGCTGTACAGGGCCCTGGTGAGACCGCACCTGGAGTATTGTGTGCAGTTTTGGTCCCCAAATTTGAGGAAGGACATTCTCGCTATTGAGGGAGTGCAGCGTAGGTTCACGAGGGTAATTCCTGGAATGGCGGGACTATCATATGTTGAAAGATTGGAGGGACTGGGCTTGTATACACTTGAGTTTAGAAGGATGAGACGGGATCTGATTGAGACGGATAAGATTATTAAGGGATTGGACACTCTGGAGGCAGGGAGCATGTTTCCGCTGATGGGTGAGTCCAGAACCAGAGGACACAGTTTAAAAATAAGGGGTAGGCCATTTAAAACAGAGTTGAGGAAAAACTTCTTCACCCAGAGAGTGGTGGATATATGGAATGCTCTGCCCCAGAAGGCAGTGGAGGCCAAGTCTCTGGATACTTTCAAGAAAGAGATGGATAGAGCTCTTATCTATAATGGAATCAAGGGTTATGGGGATAAGGCAGGAACAGGATATTGATTGTGGATGATCATAATGAATGGTGGTGCTGGCTCGAAGGGCCAAATGGCTACTCCTGCACCTGTTGTCTATTGTCTATTGTGAGTGCAGAGGGAGTGCCGCACTGTTGGAGCGTCACTACTGAGGGAGTGCCACACTGTCAGAGGGTCTGTAGTGAGGGAGTGCCACCCTGTCAGAGAGTCAGTACTGAGGGAGCGCCACACTGTCGGAGGGTCTGTAGTGACAGAATGCTGCACTGTTGGAGGGTCAGTACTGAGGGAGCGCCGCACTGTCAGAGAGTCAGTACTGAGGGAGTGCCACACTGTAGGAGCATCAGTGCTGAGGGAGCACCCCACTGTCGGAGGGTCAGTACTGAGGGAGAACCGCACTGCCGTAGGATCAATACTGTGGGAGCGCTGCACTGTCAGAAAGGTCAATACTGAGGGAGCGCCGCACTGTCGGAGGGTCAGTGCTGAGGGAGCGCCGCGCTGTCGGAGGGTCAGTGCTGAGGGAGCGCCGCGCTGTCGGAGGGTCAGTGCTGAGGGAGCGCCGCGCTGTCGGAGGGTCAGTGCCGAGGGAGCACCGTGTTGTCAAAGGGTCAGTACTGAGGGAATGCTGCATTGTCAGAGGATCTGTGCTGAGAAAGTGACTAATTGCAGGACAGTCAGTACCATTCTATAGTCTTGCAGCACTTAGTTTCTACAGTCCCAAATCCCTGAGTTCATACTGCATCACCTTCAATTTCAGCTGCCATCTGTCTTCCCATCTGTCCCTGTGCTCAGACAGTCTGTTAGTGCCTTCCTCACCAGTTGCTACTATTGTGTGTCATCTGAAAGCTGAAATCTTGTGCTGTACTCCAAATTTACTCACTTGGGCAATCATGGATTACTAAAGGAGAACGAAATGTTTGATTAATATGACAGGGAATTGCAGGGTAGCTGAAGTCATTGTAATAATGTTGGCCGTCTGACTGCTACAAAATTATCTGAAGAATTAAAAAAGGAACCATTGTGTCAATGACTGTTTTAGTGACCAGAGGAAGGAGAGTATACACTGGACTTCACATTCCTGCTGTTTTTAATAAATATAAGTGATTTAGACTTGGTGCAAGGCACAATTTCCAAACTTGCAAAGGATCCAAAACCTGGAAAATAGTAAAGGAGACAGACATAGACTTGAAGAGAGAGAAGCTTGATGGAGTGGGCAGGAAAGTATTCACTAATCTACATTGGCTCCCTGTTGAGCAGTTCTACGAATAGCAAATCCCTCTTAGCATTGCACCTTGCTGCCATCTCAAGCATCATAACCTCGTACAATATATGTATCCCTCTGATTCTGATTCTGGCACTTGAGCATTCCTGATTTTACCTGCTCTTTCTTCGATAGTCAAGCCTTAAGCTGTATGGACCCCAAACTCTGGAATTCTTTCAACACCCAGGCTCAGTAGGCTTTTAGGGAGAGACTTCCAGAATTCCATTCCCTTGTATGTAAGGAAGTGCTTCAACACCCCTCTCCCACCCTCCCACCCACACAAACATCCCCACATCACACACGTAGACACACAGATACACACACACACACACTCAGAAACAAATCTCTGTCCATCCTGTCAAATCCTTTAGAACAGAGAACAGTACAGCACAGTACAGGCCCTTTGGCCCACAATGTTGTGCTGAACTTTTACCCTAAGGTCTATCTAACCTCCACCCCTACCTTATACTATCATCCATATGCCTATCTAATAGCCGCTTAAATGCCCCTAATGAGGCCGACTCCACTACCCTCTCCGGCAATGCATTCCATGCCCCGACTGCTCTCTGAGTAAAGAACCTACCTCTGATGCCTCCTCTATATCTACCTCCACTCACTTTAAAACTATGCCCCCTCGTAATAGCTACCTCCACCCTAGGAAAAAAGTGTCTGGCTGTCTACTCTATCTATACCTCTGATCATTTTGTACACCTCTATCAAGTCACCTCTCATCCTTTGTCGTTCTAAAGAGAAAGGCCCTAGCTCTCTCAACCTTTCCTCGTAAGGCCTTCCCTCCATTCCAGGCAACATCCTGCTAAATCTCCACTGCACCTTTTCCAACGCTTCCACATCTTTTTTGTAATGAGGTGACCAGAACTGGACACAATACTCCAGATGTGGCCAAACCAAGCTTTTGTATAGCTGGAGCATAACTTCACGGCTCTTGAACTCAATCCCTCTATTAATGAAAGCTGACACACCATACGCCTTCTTAACAACCCTATCCACCTGGGTGGCAGCTTTCAAGGAACTGTGAACATGAACCCCAAGATCTCTCTGCTCCTCTACACTGCCAAGAATCTTTCCGTTAACCCTGTATTCTGTTTTCAAGTTTGTCCTTCCAAAATGATTCACCTCACACTTTTCAGGGTTAAACTTCATCTGCCACTTCTTAGCCCAGCTCTGGATCCTATCAATGTCCCTTTGTAACCTAGAACAGCCCTCTGCACTATCCAGAACTCGACCCACCTTCATATCATCCGCGAACTTACTAATCCACTCTTACATCCAAATCATTTACAAAAATCACAAAAGTAAGAGGACCCAGAACAGATCCTTGTGGTATACCACTCATAACTGAGCACCATCTTCAATATTTTCCGTCCACTACCATGCTTTGTCTTCTAAAGGTCAGCCAATTCTGAATGCAATCTGCCACATTTCCCCCTGTCCCATGCCTCCTTACCTTCTGCATGAGCCTACCATGGGAAACCTTATCAAACGCCTTACTTAAATCCATGTATACCACATCCATTGCTCTACCTTCATCCATGCGTTTGGTCACCTCTTCAAAGAATTCAATAAGGTTTGTGAGGCATGATCTACCCCTCACAAATCCATGCTGACTATCACGAATCAAACTGTGCTTATCCAAGTGATTGTAAATCTTATCTCTCAGAGCCCTTTCCAATAATTTGCCCACCACTGAAGTAAGACTAACTGGCCTGTAATTTCCGGGGTTATCCCTGTTCCCTTTTTTGAACAAGGGAATGACGTTTGACTCTCTCCAATCTTCCAGCACTATACTCGTGGACAGTGAGGACGAAAAGATCATCGACAAAGGCCCTGTGATCTCTTCCCTCGCTTTCCATAGAATCCTTGGATAAATCCCATCAAGCCCGGGGGACTTAACTATCTTCAACTTCCTCAAAATTCCTAGTACATCTTCCTTACTAACATCCACCTCCTCTAGCTTACCAGCCTGTTTCACACTGTCCTCCCCAACAACTAGGTCCCTCTCAGTTGTGAAAGCTGAAGAAAAGTATTCATTAAGGACCTCTCCTATCTCTTTAGGGTCCGTGTACAAACTCCCTTTGCAATCCTTGATCGGCTCTACCCTTACTCTGGTCATTCTCTTATTCATCACGTATGTGTAAAAAGCCGTGGAGTTTTCCTTGATCCTATTCGCCAAGGTTTTCTCATTCCCCTTATTGCTCTCCTAAGCCCTTACTTCAGCTCCTTCCTGGCTAACTTGTATCCCTGTAGAGCCTTTACCGATCCTTGTTTCCTAAACCTTATATAAGCGTCCTTCTTCCTCTTAACTCGTCGTTCAACCTGTCTCAACCCCTCACTCGACCACATCTTCTCTGCCTGCTAGGGACAAACATATCGAGCACATGCAGTATGCATTCCTTAAAACAATCTCCATATTTCTGTGGTGCTCTTCCCTGACAGCATCTGTTCCCAATTTATGTTACCCAGTTCTTGCCTAACTGAATTGTAATTACCCTTCCCCCGACTGTAAACTTTACCCTGCCATATGTACCTATCCTTTTCCATGACTATTGTAAAAGTAACAGAGTTATGATTGCTGCCGCCAAAATGCTCTCCTACCAATGGGTCTAACACTTGGCCCTGTTCGTTGCCAAGCACCAAATCCAAAGTGGCCTCTCCTCGTGTTGGTCTGTCTACATACTGTGTCAGGAATCCTTCCTGAATGCACTGGACAAAATCAGGTCCATCCAAACTATCACAACTAAAATGTTTCCAATCAATATTTGGAAAGTTGAAGTCACCCATGACTACAACCCTGTGACTTCTGCACCTTTCCAATATCTGCCTCCCAATCCACTCCTCTACTTTTCTGCAACTATTAGGGGGTCTGTAAAAAAAACCCCAAAGTGACTGCTCCTTTCTTGTTCCTGACCTCAACCCAAACTGTCTCTGTAGACATATCATTCTCGAACTGCCTTTCAGTAGCTGCTATACTAGCCCTGACTAGCAATACTGCTCCGCTGCCTCTTTTTCCACCCTCCGTATTTCTTTTAAAGCATCTAAATCCCGAAACTTCCAACAACCATTCCTGCCCCTGAGTTACCCAAGTTTCTGTAATGGCCACAACATCGTAGTTCTTAAACACTTCAATTAGATCATCCCTTAATCTTTGCAACTCATTGGAACACGAGTCCAATGTATACGACCTGTCCTAGAATATATCCCATTTATCTCTGATTGTTCATCATTTTGTGTTACATTAATGTCAGCCCATCCATGCTATATGGACTGGCTGCAGCTAAAATAGACCTTTTTGTCCACCCTAAGGAGGGCTCCATAAAAATATGACCAAGCTTCCAAATGACTGTTGCCACTTCAGAATTGTTTGAGAGGCTGACCAGCACCCACTGAACTGGTGCCTGTTGAACTAGATTTTCCAGTGACCAGTCCTCATTGAACTGGACACCAGGAAGAGTGACTGGTGCTCACTGAACCGGATAGTGATTCCATTTTGGAGAGAAAAGGGACTGCATGAGGATGAATGTCAATATAGTCTGTTGTCACCTGTAATCCCAGTGATATTGACAGCAGCAGACGGAACCTGAGAAACAAATATTTTTGGCATGGTGTTCGATGCAGCTTTTCTGTTGAAGGTTTGATATAATTTGTTAGCAGACTGCGAGCTTATAGCTGTCATATAAGGCATTATGTGGAGGTGCTGGTGTTGGACTGGAGTGGACAAGGTCAAAAATCACACGGCACCAGGTTATAGTTTAACAGGTTTATTTGAAAACACAAGCTTTTGGAGTCTCACTCCTTCTTCAGGTGTTGGTGATCGAGGTGGCATCAGACACAGAATTTATAAGCAAAAGATCAAAGGGTCATAGAACTGATGCAAATGTATTGAACAAACTTAAAATGGATGTTAAATCTTTAATCAGTTAGAAAGGGTTAATATGCAAATCCCAGAATTTCATTCAATTCACTGCCCCAAGATAACCAAAGGTTTTATCAGTAAACCAAAGATGACATCTCAGGTCAGACAATGCATTTTATGTGTGAGGCCTTGTTTACAAACTGGTTGTTTATTAACTTGGAGTCAAACTGGTTTTATTTCCAAAGTAGGAATTTATAAAATGCCAAATTATTTATAAAATGCCACATTGACTATCTACAAATTGTGTGCTTTTTAAACAAACTACAATATATCTGCAATTACAAATCAGCAAATGTAAATTTACCCCATAGATTTTCGTGTGTGTGTTTGAGAGAGAGAGAGAGAGAGAGAAAGGGGGAGAAAGAGAGATTGTGTTTCTTTATGTGAGGAGGGGAGAGAGAGAGTGTGTTTGTGTGTGTGTATGTGTGAGAGAGAGTGTGTGTGTATGTGTGTGTGTGTGAGAGAGTGTGTGTGTATGTGCTTGAAAGAGAGAGTGTGTGCATGTGTATTAGGGAGAGAGAGTTTGTGTGTGTGTGTGAGAGAGGCAGAGAGTATGTGTGTGTGAGAGAGAGTGAGTGATTGTGTGTATGTGTGTACGTGCTTGAGAGAGAGAGACTGTGTGCGTGCTTATGAGGGAGAGAGAGTGTGTGTGTGTGAGGCAGAGAGAGAGAGTTGTGTATGTGTGGCGTGTGTGTGTGAGAGAGAGAGAGTGTGTGTGTGTGTGCGAATGTGGGAGAGTGTGTGTATGTGTATGTGTGTGTGTCTCAGAGTATGTGAGAGAGAGTGAATGTGTGTGTATGTGTACGTGTTTGAGAGAGAGAGTGCATGTGTGAGAGAGTGTGTGTATGAGAGAGGGTCTGCGTGAGTGTGTGTTTGTGTGAGAGAGTGTGTGTGTATGTGTGCATGTGTGTGAAAGAGTGTATAGTATGGTGGGGTCACCTGTAGTTCTACATGAACCCAAATGAGGCCATCGTGATGGGGACCAAACCTGGGTATCAGCCTCTGCTCAGTGACTCTGCGTTGTGTATCCTAAAGTCCACCTTGAAGGATATTTAGCCGAAGATCCGAGGCCGAATGTCCTTGATCCCTGGAGTTCTCCCCCACTGGGAGGGAACATCCCTACTTGGCAATTGTTGCGCTGTGTCCATTTATCCGTTGTCGTAGTGTCTGCATGCTTTTGCCAATGTTGCATGCCTCGAGGCATCCTTGCCTGCAGCGACATTGAGATAGACAACATTGGCTGAGTCACATGAGTATCTGCCGTGTATGTGGTGGGTGGTGTTCCCATGTGTGATGGTCGTGTCCATGGCGAAGATATGACATGTCTTGCAGAGGGTACCATGACAGGGTTGTGTGATATTGGAGTCGATGTTGTCCTGAAGGCTGGGTAGTTTGCTGTGAATAATAGTCTGTTTAAGGTTTGGTGGTTGTTTGAAGGCGAGAAGTGGAGGTGTAGGGAAGATCTTGGCGAGGTGCTCATCATCATCGAAAATGGGTTGAATGTTGTGAAGAACATGGTATAGTTTCTCTGCTCCCAGGAAGTACTGGATGACGAAGGGCACCATATCAGATATATCCCGTGTCTTTCTTCTGAGGAGATCATTACGGTTTTTCATTGTGGCACATTGGAACTGGCGATCGATGAGTTGAGCGTCGTATCCTGTTCCTATGAGGGCGTCCTTCAGCACCTTCAGGTGCCTGCTGCGTTCCTCCAAGTGGATCCTGTGCATGTGATATGCTTGTCAGTAGGGGATGGCTGTTTTAATATGTTTAGGGTGGAAGCTAGAGAAGTGCAGCATCGTGAGGTTATCCGTGGGCTCGCGGTAGAGTGAGGTACTGAGATGACCGTCCCTGATGGAGATGTCTGTCCAAGTATAAGACTGATTCTAAAGAGTAGTCCATGGTAAGTCTGATGGTGGAATGTGGTGTTCAGTGATTCCTTGGCATGAGTCCAAAGGAAGAAAATGTCAACAATGTATCTGGTGTTACAGAGATAGTAGGAACTGCCGTTCTTGGAGAATCTGAGATAACAAGGTGTAGAGCTAGATGAACACAGCAGGCCAAGCAGCATCAGAGGAGCAGGAAAGAAGGGTCTAGAAGAACGGTCTAGACCCGAAACATCAGCTTTCCTGCTCTTCCAATGCTGCTTGGTGTCCTGTGTTTATCCAGCTCTACACCTTGTTATCTCAATGTATCTGGTGTCTAGTGTTGGTTGGAGGTTCTAGAGCAAAGAAGTCTCGTTCGAATCTGTGCATGAAAATGTTGGCATATTGGGGAGCAAGTCCGGTCCCCATGGGCTGGTTGCGTGTGTCTGGATGAAGAACTTGTTATTGAAGGTGAAGACATTGTGGTCGAGGATGAAGCGGGTGAGTTGTAGGATGCTGTCTGGAAATTGGCAGTTGGTGGTATTGAGGATTGAGGTTATTGCAGCGATGCTGTCATCGTGGGGGATGCTGGTGTAGAGAGCTGAAAGATCCATTGTGACGAGGCATGTTCTTACTTCGATTGGTCTGTGGGTGCTGAGTTTCTGTTAGAAATCTGTAGTGTCGCGACAGAAGCTGGGGGCTCCCTGTACAATGATTTGTAATTGCAGGTACATTCTATTTTGTTCAAAAAGCACACAATTTGTAGACAGGCAATGTGGCATTTTATAAATTCCTGCTTTGGAAATAAAACCAGTTTGACTACAAGTTAATATACAGCCAGATTCTAATCAAGGTCTCACACCTCAAATGCATTGTCTGATCTGCGATGTCACCTCTGGTTTACTGATAAAATGTTTAATTATCTTGGGGCAGTGAATTGAAAGAAATTCTGGGATTTGCATGTTAATCCTTTCTAACCTATTAAAGATTTAACATCCATTTTAGGTTTGTTCAATACATTTGCAGTTCTATGACCTTTTGATCTTTTGCTTATAAATTCTGTGTCTGATGCCACTTCTGTCTGTGACACCTGAAGAAGGAGCAAGACTCTGAAAGCTTGTGTCTTCAAATAAACCTGTTGGCATATAACCTGGTGTGGTGTGTTTTGACATAAGGCATTGTTTTGGCTGATTGAGGAGAACTGGAGTAAGGGGATTTGGCTGTGCAGCTGGTTAAACATAGTCTTTTTATCTCTGGCATCTGGGAATAAACTCAACTCCAGAATGAAATCTCTGATAACAAGCATGGGGCTGGATGAACACAGCAGGTCAAGCAGCATCATAGGAGCAGGAAAACTTGATGTTTCGGGCCTAAACCCTTCATCAGAAATGGGGGAGGGGAAGAGGGTTCTGAAATAAATAGGGAGAGAGGGGGAGGC
>JAHRHZ010000149.1:878357-905636 GCA_024137785.1 Ginglymostoma cirratum | reverse complement strand
ATTCCACATCAGGCAGAGGTTCACCTGCACATCTGCCAATGTGGAATGTCTTCTTGGGGCCTGGGATTGGGGTGAGGGAGGAGGTGTGGGGGCAGGTGTAGCACTTCCTGCGGTTACAAGGAAAAGTGCCGGGTGTGGTGGGGCTGGAGGGGAGTGTGGCGCGGACAAGGGAGTCGCGGAGGGAGTGGTCCCTCCGGAAGGCAGATAAGGGTGGGGAGGGAAAGATGTCTTTGGTGGTGGGGTCTGACTGTAGATGGCGGAAGTGTCGGAGGATGATGCGTTGGATCCGGAGGTTGGTGGGGTGGTATGTGAGGACGAGGGGGATTCTTTTTTGATTATTGTTGCGGGGACGGGGCGTGAGGGATGTGTTCCGGGAAATGCGGGAGACACGGTCGAGGGCGTTCTCGACCACTGTGGGGGGGAAGTTGCGGTCCTTGAAGAATGAGGACATTTGAGATGTGCGGGATTGGAATGTCTCATCCTGGGAGCAGATGCGGCGGAGGCGAAGGAATTGGGAATAGGGGATGGCATTTTTGCAGGAGGGTGGGTGGGAGGAGGTGTATTCCAGGTAGCTGTGGGAGTCAGTGGGCTTGAAATGGACATCTGTCTCTAGGTGGTTGCCCGAGATGGAGACAGAGAGGTCCAGGAAGGAGAGAGAAGTGTTGGAGATGGTCCAGGTGAACTTCAGGTTGGGGTGGAAGGTGTTGGTGAATTGGATGAACTGTTCGAGCTCCTCGTGGGAGCACAAGGCGGTGTCCATTTCAAGCCCACTGACTCCCACAGCTACCTGGAATACACCTCCTCCCACCCACCCTCCTGCAAAAATGCCATCCCCTATTCCCAATTCCTTCGCCTCCGCTGCATCTGCTCCCAGGATGAGACATTCCAATCCCGCACATCTCAAATGTCCTCATTCTTCAAGGACCACAACTTCCCCCCAACAGTGGTCGAGAACGCCCTCGACCGTGTCTCCCGCATTTCCCGGAACACATCCCTCACGCCCCGTCCCCGCAGTAATAACCAAAAAAGAATCCCCCTCATCCTCACATACCACCCCACCAACCTCCAGATCCAACGCATCATCCTCTGACACTTCCGCCATCTGCAATCAGACCCCACCACCAAAGACATTTTTCCCTCCCCACCCTTATCTGCCTTCCGGAGGGACCACTCCCTCCGTGACTCCCTTGTCCGCTCCACACTCCACTCCAGCCCCACCACACCCGGCACTTTTCCTTGTAACCGCAGGAAGTGCTACACCTGCCCCCACACCTCCTCCCTCACCCCAATCCCAGGCCCCAAGAAGACTTTCCACATCAGGCAGAGGTTCACCTGCACATCTGCCAATGCGGTATACTGCATCCGCTGTACCCGTTGCGGCTTCCTCTACATCGGGGAAACCAAGCGGAGGCTTGGGGACCGCTTTGCAGAACACCTGCGCTCAGTTCGCAACAAACAACTGCACCTCCCAGTCGCGAACCATTTCAACTCCCCCTCCCATTCCTCAGATGACATGTCCATCCTTGGCCTCCTGCAATGCCACAGTGATGCCACCCGAAGGCTGCAGGAACAGCAAATCATATTCAGCCTGGGAACCCTGCAGCCCAATGGCATCATCCCGCCCCCTTGACCTGTCCGTCCTCCCTGGACTGACCTATCTCCTCCCTACCCCCCTACCTACACACACCTTTACTGGCTCCATCCCCGCCTCTTCGACTTGTCGGCCTCCTCTCCACCTATCCTCTCCTCTATCCATCCTCTATCCGCCTCCCCCTCTCTCCCTATTTATTTCAGAACCCTCTTCCCCTCCCCCATTTCTGATGAAGGGTTTAGGCCCAAAACATCAAGTTTTCCTGCTCCTATGATGCTGCTTGACCTGCTGTGTTCATCCAGCCCCATGCTTGTTATCTCGGATTCTCCAGCATCTGCAGTACCTTTTATCTCCAGAATGAAATCTCTACTGTCTGGAATCTGGTTTCAGACAGTGCTAACCTCGATTCTTGTGATTTTCAAACTAAATCTGGCAGAAAATTGGCTGCAATTTCATACTTTGTTTGCTGTCTCTCTCACGATAACCACAAGAGGGTTGAATATGTGCATGTCGGGATTCTGATTAGATGGGCTTTCTGCTCCCCACTACAATACTGACCCCTTTGAGGAGATATCTGTAGCTGGATAGATAGCAGAACTGAAGCCTCAGTCTACCCTCACACTGTCTCAACATTACAGAAAATCTGAAAATGCTGGAGGAACTCACCAGGTCTAGCTGCATCTCTGAAGGCAGAAACAGAGTTAACGATTCAATTCTGGTCTGCCTGAAGTCTGTTCTGAAGAAGAGTCTTATCAAACTCAAAATTTCTCTCTCTGCACATTCTGCCAGACCTGCTGAGTTTCTCCAGTACTTTCCGTTTTGATTTTAGATTTCTTGCTTACACGGGTTTTTTGCTTTTGTTACACCAAAACCTATGGATCTAAAGCTTAGTAATTGTCCTCATCCCAAAGAGAAGAGTAGAATAAAAGAAAAACCTGCTTCAAAATCAATATCCGTGTTTTAGATTCTGTTTCGAGGACATCAGGCACGGTGTGGACAGTTAGTTTGATGTGTCGTACGAGAAAGCTTTTGGTTCCAGTAAATGGCAACTCAAGTTACTGGAGAACTGCTCAGGGGAATAGATTACATCATTCCATCAGAGGAACATAATTACTGCAATACTTCCCTGGAAAAACCCACCTCAAGCTGCAGTCAGATTCTGATTGTGTCTGGAAGTTTCTCATCCGAGCAGAGATTCAAGATGGGGATACCTCTACCCACATCCGTAGCCTCTCAGTTGTTAGTGCAGAGTGTGATATTGGCTCCTCACTGCCTTTATCCACTTGGAGCTGAGCCAGACAGACCATAATACTCAGACCCATCTTCAGTCCTCAGTCTGTGATCTGTTACATCTTAGGGGAGCGGCACTGATTGTCTTTCAGTTGGTCTTGATGCCCTGGGTTAGGAAACATGATCCCACAAATCATAATAACATAGACAACCATTCATTAATTTGGGTTGAGGGATGTACGTTATAATTTTCCAAATTCCCCTACATTTATTGAAGTTCTAGTCAAGAATAAAAAAGAATCATATATTAGATATAAACAAGTGGGTTGAAGTGAATCTCTTGAACAGTATAAAGACTGTAGGGGTATTCTTGAGAGGAGATCAGGAAGGCAGGGAGAGGATATGAGATAGCCTTGGCAAATAAAGTTAAGGATAATCCAAAGAGATTCTACGAGTACATTAAGAGCAAGAGAGCAACTAGAGAGAGAGAGTAGGGTCCCTTAAAGATCAACAAGGTCATGTTGTGTTGAACCATAGAAGTTAGGAGAGATATTAAATGAATATTTCACATCAGTTTTTATTGTGGAGAAAGAAATGGAGGGTAGAGAACTCAGGGAAATATTGATGTTTTGAAAACAGTTCACATTACAGAAGAGGAAGTGCTGGAGGTCTTGGAAATATAAAGATGGATAAATCTCCAGGATCTGATCTAGTGTATCCCAGGACTTTGTGAAAAGTTTGGGAGGAAATTGCAGAGGCCCCTTGCAGAAATATTTGTATCTGTAAATACGGGTGAGATGCCAGAGGACTGGAGGATGGTTAATGTTGTGCCTTTGTTTCAGAAGGGATGTAAGGAGAAGTCTGGAACTGTAGACCTGTGAGTCTGACTTTGTTAGTGGGTAAGTTGTTGGAAGTGATTCTGAAAGACAGGATTTATATACGTTTGGAGAGACAAGGAATGATTCGAGATAGTCAGCGTCGTTTTGTATGAGGGAAGTTGTGTCTCACAAACTTGATTGAGTTTTTTTGAGGAAGTAACCAAGAAAATTGATAAGGGCAGAGCAGTAGACATTGTTTACTTGGACTTTAGTAAAGCCTTTGACAAGGTTCTGCATGGTAGACTAATTAGTAAAGTTAGATCACATGGGATTCAAGGTGAGCTTGACAATTGGATACAAAATTGGCTTAACAACTGGAGACAGATAGTGATGATAGATTGTTGTTTCTCAGGCTGGAGGGCTATGACCAGCTGTATTCCACAGGGATTGGTGCTGGGTCCACTTTTCTTTGTCATTTATATAAACGATTTAGATGAGAATATAGGAAACATGGCTAGTAAGTTTGCATATGACACCAAAATTAGTATATAGTGGGACAGTGAAGAAGGTTGTCTAAGATTACAACGAGATCTTGATCAGTTGGGTCAATGGGCTGAAGAGTGGCAGAGGTTAATTTGGATAAATGTGAGGTATTGCATTTTGGTAAAACAAACAAGGGCAGGGCTTAGACATTTAAAAGTAGGGCCTTGCATAGTGTTCAAGAACAGAGAGACTTAGCGGTTCATTGTTCTTTGAAGTTTGCATCATATATAGATATGGTGGTTAAGAAGGCATTTAGCTTGCTTGCCTTCATTGCTCACACCATTGAGTAAAGGAGTTGGGATGTTTATGTTGAAGTTGCACAGGACTTTGATGAGGCTTCTTCTGGAATACTGTGTGCAGTTCTGGTTGCCATGTTGTAGGAAGGATATTATTAAGCTGGAGAGGGTTCAGAAGAGATTTATCAGAATTTTGATGAGTATGGAGGGTTTGAGTTATAAGGAGAGGCTGGATAGGCTGGGATTTTTTTTCACTGGAGTGTAGGAAGTTGAGAGGTGACCTTATTGAGGTTTATAAAATAATGAGGGGTATAGATGAGATGTCTTTTCCTTGGGTGAGGGATTTCAAGACCAGGGGGCATATTTTTATGGTGAGAGGAAAAAGGTTTAAAAAGAACATGGGAGGGGCAATGTTTTATTTTACACAGAGAGTGGTTTGTGTGTGGAATGAACTTCCGGAGGAAGTGGTAGATGCGGGTGCAGTTACAACATTTAAAAGACACTTAGATAAATACGTGAATAAGAAATATTTGGAGGGATATGGGCCAAGCGCGGGCAAACGGAACTAGTTTAGTTCAGGATTATGGTTGGCATGGATTGGTTGGATTGAACGATCTTTTTCCATGCTGTATGAGTCTATTTAGGAAGGTTCCATTAGAAGAAAAAAATTGTATATGTAATTCCCTTATTCAAAAAGGGAGGAAAACAAGCATTCAGAAACCTCAAGCCAGTTAGCTTGATGTTTGTCATAGGGGAGATATTAAACGCTATTACTGAAGAATTTATAGAATAGGAGAGAGTAAATCCTGAGTGAGACACAGCCAAAGTCTTTTTGGGAATTTGGAGCACAGTAGAAATGCAGTGCATAAGGGAAGAGGTGCTTTTTGATTTTTGTACATAGTAATGATGACCAGGGAATAAGGGCCCTAGAGTATTTGATATTAAGCATCTTCCAAAAGGTTTAATTTAAAGGAGTCAGTCATTACAGGAGGGTTTAAGCCCGTAGTGTGTGCTCCTCCTGCTCTCTGTGGGAATCAGGTACATTTCCAGTGCCTGGGACCAGCGTGTGTGCAGGACATGTCTCCAGCTACACTACCTGGAAGCCCTGGATTTCGGAGATGGAGTAGTGGCTGGGCTCACTCTGGGATATCCACGGGGAGGAGTGGATCATGGGGAGTACATACTGAGAGGTGCTCACTCCACAGCGAGAGGAGAATAGGAGACCACCAGGCAGACTAAGGGGACTAGGAAGGCAGGCAATGTAGGGATTGGGGGGCTCTCCCCATGGCTATTCCCCTGTCAAACAAATATACCAAATAAAAATCGAAAGAACTACGGATACTGTAAATCAGAAACAAAAACAGAAGTTGCTGGAAAAGCTCAGCAGGTCTGGCAACATCTGTGAAGAGAAATCCTTTTAGGAAGTGTCACTGGACCTGAAACATTAATTCTGATTTCTCTCCACAGATGCTGCCAGACCTGCTGAGATTTCCCACAATTTCTGTTTTTGAAACAGGTCTTCCAACTTTGGATATTGTCAAAGGGAATGGCCTCTCGGGAAAACAGCAACAGCCAAATTCATAGCACCACTGTTTGTTCTGCTGTTGGGGAGTGAAGGAGAAAGTGGGAGTGCAAAAGGTTCAATTGTAAGGGGAATAGAAAGGTGTTTCTGTGGCTGCAAACAAGACTCCAGGATGGTATGTTACCCCCTTGGTGATAGGGTCAAGGATGTGTCAGAGCAGCTATAGGACATCCCAGAGGGGGAGAGTGAACAGCTAGTGCTCATGGTACACATTAGTATAAATGACATGGGTGAAGAAAAGGATAAGGTCCTAAAAGCAGAATAAAATCTGAGTTGGAAGGTAATTTGAAAAGTAGCACCTTTAAGGTAGAGATCTCCGGATTAGTGTCTGTGCCACATGCTTGTCAGAGGAGAACTAGCAGGATTTATCAGATGAACATGTGGATAAAGAGATGGTATGGAGCAGGAGGGTTTCAGATTGCTGGGGACATTGGGACCGGTTCTGGAGCAAGGTGGGACCAGTACAAATTGCATGGCACAAACTGGAACTGATTTCCTGCGAGAATATTTATTACAGTGGTTGGGGAGGCTTTAAACCAAAAAGGCAGGGGGAGGGGCCTGATGCAAGGAGTCAGAAGAAGGGAATCAAAGTCTAGAACAAAAGTCAGAACGGGGAATAAGCAAAGAACAGACTGAGAAATCAAGGGCCAGGATCAAGCAGGGACATTGAAAAAATAACAGGAATAGGACGTTTTGTGCCTTAATGCACAGCTGAATTAATTGTGCAGTGGATGAAAATAGTGATAGTGTCGTCAGGATTGTGGAGACATGGTTGGAGGATGATCAGGGATGGGAACTGAACATGCAGGGGTATTCACTATATCGGAAGGACAGACAGAAAGGAAATGGTGGTGGAGTTGCGAGTTGCATTGCTGGTTGAATAGGAAATTAACGCAATAGTGATGAAGGATATTAACTTCAATGTGGAATCTGAATGGGTAGTGCTAAGAAATACCAAACGGCAAAAAACATTAGTGGGAGTTATATATGGACCCCAAACTGTTGGGAATGGCATTAAACAAGAAATTAGAGATGCATGCAAAAGTAGAACATCTGTAATGATAGTTGACATTAATCTGCATGTAGATTTGGTAAATCAAAATAGTCACAATACCAATCAGGGGAAATTTCTGGAATGTATATGGATGGTTTTCTGAACCAATACGTTGAGGAGCCAACCATAGAACAGGTTATTCCAGCTGGGTATTGGTTAATGCGAAAGGAATAATTGACAATCCAGTTGTTCAAGGCCCTTGGAGATAAGTGACCATAATACAATAGAATTCATCGCCAAGATAGAGAGTGACATGGTTGATTCCGAGACTGGGAACCTGAATCTAAATAGAGGAAACTATAATGGTATGAGGCCCGGGCTGGCTATGGCAGATTGGGGAACTTGTATCTCGACATGATTTTGTGATCCTAGGGAAACCTGGTAGGTAAAAGTAGCTGAGAATTACGAGTCTCCCAGGTAAATATCTTCCCTGCAGTGCTGTGGGCTAAGAAGAGCAAAGTGCTTCCCGACTGCCCCAAGCTAACCACATCATGAGACCTTCAAAGATGTCACTAGCTGCTCCCTCCCTCCACCAACTATCTGTTATGAGCCAGCCTCGTGCTTTTGGGTGGGAAACCTGAAGAAACAGTTTAAAAGCTGTCATCCAGGATGTGAGGACCATGCACTGGTGTTGGTGGGAGGAGAGGATAACCTCAGTGACTGGCTGGTTGATGTCCAATGGTTTACTGAGTTTAACTAACATTGTGATTTGACATAATTCCTCAACAGCCAATGGGTGGAGAGCAGAGCAACGAAAACAAACCAGCCACCAACCAGAGCCAGGGAACACAGGGTACAGAAATGGAGAGGACTACCTCAGAAACGGCTTCTGGCCTCAGTTCGCCAGGCCAAACCGAACCTGGCAGCATTCCCCAGATACCTATTGGGGACAAGATGGTGGATGACATGCGTTTCATGATAACTTGCACGAACTGGTACTGAGCCTTGGGATGCAGCAGGAGTCAAGGCGAGGGTGAGTCAGGAAGTGAGAGTACAACCTATAAATGTCAGCAGTGGATTAAGTTTGGACACTATTATATCACAGCATCAAGCCTTCCACCAATCTGTCCATAAAGAGGAGACTTCACACATGACTCCGGGAGGACAAGTGGAGCCTCAGTGTCATTTTCAACAACATCATTGCTTATAACTAATAGCAGTCTGTTCTCTAATAGCATTATATCATTCATGAATAAATGAGTTGGCAGTTTGCAGCATTGTTTAATTGTCATTTGAATGGAATGATCTGCTGTTTGCCTGTGAAAACAGATTCTCATCCATCGGGGATTTAGACCATGAGACCATAACATATAAGAATGGAATTGGGCCTTTTGGCCCATCAAGTCTACTCTGCCATTTGATCATGGCTGATATGTTTATCAACCCCATTCTCCTGCCTTCTCCCCATAACCCTTGATCCCCTTTAAACCAAACCAGAGATTGGAACACAGGATGAAAAGGAGCAGGCTGTTCAGCTCCTTCAATATCTTCTGTCATTCAAATAAATCAAGGTGGCTGTCTCATAACTCCATTTACTCATCTTGATTCTGTAATCCTTAATCACCTTTAATCGACAACAATCTTTCAATCTCAGTTTTGAAATGTATAATTGGTCTCAGCTGCATGTCGGGAAACAGAGATTCCACTTTGTGTGAGGTCTAGTGAATGTCCTGGCTCTGATTTTAAGGCTATATGTTTTTGTTCTGGACTCTTCGCACATTCTCCATCTCCTCCACAATCCTGCTTCGTGTTCTCAGTGCTTCCAATCTTTGTGTCAGCTGCACATTGTGACTGAGCTCTGTGTATAATCAGGAAAAGCAAAAGTTGTAACACCAACTCTTTGGGAACTCTGCTACATACCATCCTCCAGTCCAAAATTACATTTACTGTTACTCTGTTTTCTGTCACAGAGTCAATTTTGCACCAAGCTCGTTACTGGGTCTTCTATTCCATAAGCTTTAAATTTGTTGTGCAGTATTTTGTCAAATGCCTTGTGGAGGTCTGTGTGCGATAGTAACCAACAGTATTACTCTGATCAACCTATTCACTACCTCTTCAAAACAAAACAACTCCCAAGTTACTTAAACACAGTTTGGTCTCAACAAATCATGCTGCTTTCCTCAATTAACCTGCATTTGCCCAAGTAACTATTAATTTTGTCCCCAGCTATCATTTTGAGAAGTATACTTAGTCCTGAGGTAAAACTAACTTTCCTGTGGATGCTGTACTCATTGAATCCCAACTGTATGGAAACAGGCCCTTTAGCCCAACAAGTCCACACTGACCCTTAGACCATCCCACCCAGACCCATCCCCATACCCTTCTCCTGTAACCCTGAATTTCTCATGGTTAACACACCCAATACACAGATCCCTGAACACTATGGACAATCCACATAACCTGCACATCTTTGGACTGTGGGAGGAAACTGGAGCACCCGGCAGAAAACCAAAACAGACACGGGGAGAATGTGCAAACTCCACACAGACAGTCACCGGAGGCTGGAATCGAACCCAGGTCCCTGGTGCTATGTGGTAGCAGTGCTAACCACTGAGTCACTGTGTCACCCCTCTCATCTTTACATTCTTTATGATCCTCTGGATTTTGAGTGAGTTCTCAATGTAGCCACCTGTGGTTATTGTTAGGTAAAAATCAGTTTTTTTAGACTCATTCATGTGATGTGGGTATCACTGGCTGGGCCCAGCATTTTTATTGCCCATCCTTGTAGGTCTGAAGTAAGGATGGCAGTTTCCTTCCCTGAAGGACATTAGTGAATCTGATGGGTTTTTCAACAGTGGTTTCATGGTGATCATGAGACTCTTAATTCCAGACTTTTATAGAATTCAAATTCCACCACCTGTCATGGCAGGATTCGAACGCATGTCCCCAGAACATTAAAAACCAAAAGAACTGCAGATGCTGCAAATCAGGAACAAAAACAGAAGTTACTGGAGAAGCTCAGCAGGTCTGGCAGCATCTGTGAAGGAAAAAACAAAGTTAACGTTTCGGGTCCAGTGACCCTTCCTCAGAACAGTTCTGGGGAAGGGTCACTGGACCTGAAATGTTAACTCTGGTTTTTTCTTCACAGATGGTGCCACACCTGCTGAGCTTTCCCAGCAACTTCTGTTTTTGTTCCCAGAACATTACCTGGGACTTTGGATTAACAGTCTAGTGATAATACCACTTGGCCAATACGTCCCAATTGTACACCAACTGCTGACTTAAAGTCACCCTGCTGAATGTTATTCATGAAGTCATGGCAGTATATTCATTGAACGCTGTTAGTGTCACTTTGTGACAGAATCCGCTTCTGTGGGGTGTACTCTCTCATAAACTCTCTCCTGCCATTTTTGTCCTGGCCCCCAGTCTCTCTTCCTCCCTGATACCCTCTGGCTCCCTACATCCCCTCCCTCCAGCCTTGCCCCCCAGTTTCCTGTCCTGGGCATTCCTCCCAGGCTTTCCGTCTCTCTTGGAACTTGGTCTCCAGTGTTACTTCACCAGGCCTTGCCTCCTGCCCTCTGCCTTACCTTAGATCCTGGGGGTTCTCTTTTGACTGCTGGCTCCACTCCTGAGCTCACACTGACGTGCTGGGCTTCAGTTCGTGGTAGGAGCTGGTCAGTGCTGGTCATCCTAGCATTTTAGCTGATACCTGCACTGAACAGCTAGTGTCACTAGATGGAAACCAAAAGAACTGTGGATTCCGTAAATCAGGAACAAAAACGGAAGTTGCTGGAAAAGCTCAACAGGTCTGGCAGCATCTGTAGAGAAAAAAATCAGAGTTAATGTTTCGGGTCCGATGACCCTTTTTGTTTTTGTCACTAGATGGAGCCTAGTTTGTCTAAACATACAGTACTCTGCAGTGTGTATTTTTAATGCTTATGTATTCATAAATGTCTGGTAGTTCAGAACTTAAACATTGCTAAAAGGAGGCATGAAGTTGAAGCTTTTTGTCTTGCCCTTAACAGAATGAGGACATGGAAACAGACGTGTAAAAATGAACATTTTATCTAGCATGAGAAAAAGGCGCTGATTGGTTGAGCCATCATTGGCATGGAGATTTAGCAAGAGCAGTTAACTGTCAATCATTAATCTCAGTCTGTACATTTAGATTCAGATTGGTCACTGTGTTGCCATGGGGATATGGTAGAAATTGATTATCCCCATGACCTTTATCTATGAAAAACGTGCAATTATTTACAAATTCCTTTTGCCTAACTAAATCAGTGTCCTTGGTTTTCATATATTTAGCTTCTGACAGGCTCAAATACATCCCACTGATGTACTGATGGTCTTAAATTGGTTCCAGTGTAACTCCAAGCAGAGTCCAGATTGTTCAATAAGCTGCTCCCAATAGCAGCATCACATCTCGTGGTGGACATACATTTCAGAGGTTTGTAAGAAGTGTCTGGTTGAGTCTGACTGGTTCACTGCTGACTGTGAATGGTCCACAGGATCTGTTGTTTGATACTGGTCAGCCAGCTGTTGGGACCTATGGCTTACACAGCTGCTAACATACCATCACTGGGATTCAAATCACACCACTCATTGTGTGGTGGGAAAACATCTTTTTCAGCTTGACACTAGTATCCTGCTACTGGAGAAAACCACTGGTGGTTTACTGTGCAACCACAGCTAACACAGCTCGCTTGGACGGTTGTTCCAAGTCTTGAGGCATCTTCCCCTTCCAGGGTAATCTGAGCTAGACTGGGCAGAGCTCAACGTCAAAGGTAGTGGACATAGGCTCCTGAGTTTTTACCATTTACTGTGACTGATGATTTGATCACGTATGACAGTCCTGATATGCCCAATCTCCACATCAAATGTACACAGTGAGCGGATAGTCACAGTCCTGTTCACAAGGTCGCTAATAAGATTGATCTTGTAGCGCGTGGGAGTGTAGGAAAGCAAATGTTTCTTGATGGGGAAATACTGGTTTCAGGCACAGCACATTTTTAAAAATTCGTTCATAGGATGTGGGCATTGCTGTCTAAACCAGCATTTATTGGCCATCCCTAATTGCCCAGAGGGTAGTTAAGAGTCAACCACATTGCTATGGGTCTGGAGTCACGTGTAGACCAGAGCACGTGAAGATGGCAGATTTCCTTCCCTAAAGGGCATTAGTGAACTGGGTGGATTTTTCCTGCCAATTCACCATGGTTTCATGGTCATCATTAGGTTCTTAATACCAAATGTAATTATTTTTATTGCCATGGTGGGATTTGAACCCAGGTCCCCAGGACATTACCTGTTCAGTCCAGAGATAATATCACTAGACTGTCACCTCCTCATTAAATACAAAGGAGAACTTCAAAAACATGGAGTGTGTTTGCGGGGGTTGGGGGGGTGGTTTGAAAGGAAATTAGGAGGGAAAAGATGGACCACAAAATATCTTTGGCATTTGGGATAAAGGGAAACCCCAAGGCTTTTTGTAAGTACATTAAGAGAATTACCAGGGAAAGAGTGGGATCTATTAGACCAAAGGGGCAATCTGTGCATGGAGCCAGAGGGCATGAATGAGAACTTAAATTAATACTGATCTACATTCACAAAGGAGAAAGACATTATAGCCAGGGATTTCAGTTCGGATGGTGAGGTTCTAGAACACGTTAACATTAATAAGGAGGAGGTATTAGATATTTTGGCAGGCATTAAGATGCATAAATCCCCAGGGCCTGATGTGACATATCTCAGGCTGCAATGGAAGGCAAGGGAGGAAAATGCTGGTGCCCTGGTAGAGATATTTAATACCTCACTGGCCAAAGGTGAAGAGCAGATAACTAGACAATAGCTAATATGGTTTCTTTGTTCAAGAAGGCAGCAGGGATAAGCCAGGTAATTACAGACCAGCTAGTCTGAGGTCAGTGGTAAGGAAATTATTAGGAAAAATTCTGAAGGACAGGATTAATTAACACTTGGAATAGCAGGCATTGATTTGTTGAGGGAGATCCTAACTGACTAATTGAGTTTTTTGAAAAGATGACTAAATATATTGATGAGGGTAGTGCAGTGGATGTGGTTTACATGGGCTTCAGTAAGGCCTTTGACAAGGTCCCACATGGCCCAAAAGGTAAAAGCCCATGGGATCCAAAGCAAGTTGGCAAACTGCATCTAAAATTGCTTTACAACTAGGAAGCAAAGAGTGATGATGGAGCGTTGTTTTTGTAATTGGAAGCCTGTGACCAGCGGTGTACCATAGGGATTGGTGCTGGGCCCTTTGCTGTTTGTCATATGTATTAATGATTTCAATGTGAATCTAGATTGTGAAGAGGATGGTCTCAGGCCACAGTCTGATATTGGTAAATTGGGCACAGCAATGGCAGATGGAATTTACTCCTGATAAATGTGAGGTGATTAGAAGAAGGTTAAGAAGAAATGTGAAGAAGGTTAAGAGGTGACTTAATAGAGACATACAAGATGATCAGAGGATTGGATAGGGTGGGCAGTAAGAGCCTTTTTCCTCAGATGGTGATAGCTAGCACGAGGGACATAGCTTTAAATTGAGGGGTGATAGATATAGGACAGATGTCAGAGGTAGATTCCTTACTCAGAGAGTAGTAAGGGCGTGGAATGCCCTGCCTGCAACAGTAGTAGACTCGCCAACTTTAAGGGCATTTAAATGGTCGTTGGATAAACATATGGATGATATTGGAATAGTGTAGGTTAGATGGGCTTCAGATTGGTTTCACAGGTTGGCGCAACATCGAGGGCCGAAGGGCCTGTACTGCTCTGTAATGTTCCATGTTCTATGATGCATTTCGGGAGGTCTAATAAGGGAAATATGTACACAATGAATAGTAGGTGCCTAGGCAATACTGAGGAACAAAGGGACCTTGGTGTATAAGTCCATAGATCCCTGAAGATGCCAGTACAGGTAGACAGGGTGGTGAAGGTGGCATACAGGATGCTTGCCTTCATTAGCCAGGGCATAGAATACAGGAGTAAGGAGGTGTTAGTCAATAAAACATTGATTAGGCCACAGATGGAGTACTGTGTGCAGTTCTGGTCGCTGTATAATCAGAAGGACATAATCGCACTGGAGCAGATGCAGAGCAGATTCACCAGGATGTTGCCTGGGATGAAAAAACTCCTTTATTCACTCATGGGATGAGGGCATTGCTGGCTAGTCCAGCATTTATTGCTCATTCCTAATTGCCCAGAGGGTAGTTATGAGTCAACCGCATTGCTGTGCGTCTGGAGTCACATGTAGGCCAGACCAGGTAAGGGGCTCTGATTGATGTATATAAAATTATGAGAGGCATAGACAGAGTAGATCATGAGAATCTCTTCCCCATGGCGGATGTGTCCAAAACCAGACAGCATACGTTTAAGGGGAGGAGCAAATGGTTTAGAGAAGATCTGAGAAAAATATTTTTCTCCCAGAGGGTGGTGGAACTGGGAGACACACTGCCTGAGAAGGTGATGGAAGTGGATACTCTCACAACATTTAAGAAGCATCTGGATGAGCACTTAAAATGCCAGGGCATAGTAGGCTATGAATTCAAGTGCAGGTAAATGGGATTAGTGTAGCCTGGTGTTTGTTGGTCAGCGTAGACATGGTGGGCTTAAGGGGCCTGTTTCTATGCTGTATGACTGTATAACATAGGCTTTCAGCAGACAGGTAGAACTCATTTCCAGATTCCTCAACATTTTCCTTTCCTTTATTCATTCACGGGATGAAGATGTCACTGGCTAGGTGGCATTTATTGCCTAGCGGGCAGTTAAGAGTCAACCACACTACTGTGGGCCTGGATTCACATATAGGCCAGACCAGGTAAGGATGGCAGTTTCCTTCCCTATAGGGCATTAGTGAACCAGATGGGTTTTTCCTGACAATTGACAATGGATTCACGGTCATCATTAGATTCTTAATTCAGGATATTTTTATTGAATTCAAATTCCACCATCTGCTGTGATGGGATTCGAACCTGGGTCCCCAGGACACAATCTGGGTTAATAGGTCTAACGATAATACCACTAGGCCTTCACCTCCCCAACTAACACATTGCGGAAAGAGAGGCCATTTGGTTGCTCCATCTCAATGGGAAATTTGAGAACATCATGGAGTTTATTAAGGTAAAGAAATTCTTTGATGCTACTGCAGATTCAAATATTGCAAAAATTTTAATCAGAAATATGTAACGGTTGAGAGGTCAATCATTGCAGTTTTGCTTGTCAAGGTAACCAACAAAATTGTTAGTAAGTGCTGGGCCCAAAGGGGATCATGTGGCAGCCTCAGCAATGCAGGTGCACATGGTATCATTGGAACTGAACTCAACTGAGTTTCTAAGTTCATGATTTCAATGAACACAGAAGTGGACACCAGTCACACATTTCAATCTCTGTTATATAGTGACATAATTCAAATGTCAATAGCTTTCTTGAGGAGTACGTTAGAAAAAAGATAATGATTTTGAAACAGCACATGGTTCATGCTGTTACTTTTAATATGTAGGTTGTGTATGGTGTTAATGAATATGAAGAATGTGACAAAAAGCTTCAACATTTTGTATCAGTTTGGCAGTTTTTATGTATTCCTTTTTATTCAGTGATGTACTTTATCTTGTAAATTATTTTAGCTGAGAATGCACAGTGCCGTGCATCTGTAGCATAGCAGTTCAAGTTTTACATTCTTTCCTCCAGGTGAGAAATGTCCGAAGGAACCCCGTGCTGGCTTTAACAGAATGTCTCTGGGACTCGCTGATTAATCTCACTTAAGGTCACAATTTTCACAAAATCTACATTAACTTTGTGAGGATTTACTATATACCAAAGTAAGGAG
Source organism: Ginglymostoma cirratum (assembly GCA_024137785.1). NCBI lineage: Eukaryota > Metazoa > Chordata > Chondrichthyes > Orectolobiformes > Ginglymostomatidae > Ginglymostoma > Ginglymostoma cirratum. Next base: position 889,803 of record JAHRHZ010000149.1, on the reverse strand, counting down.
TAATAAATACAATCTAAACACCTATCTTTGATCTCCTTAAATAGTTTTGTTCAAAGGAGTACAATCCCAGCTTTTCCAGTCTTTCCACATAACTGAAGTCCCCATTCCTGCTATCGAGGGCCATGACATCGTTCCTGAAATGCAGTGCGAGAAGTGGATACAAAATTCCAGCTGGAGCCTATACTGTTTGAAAAAAAATTCTCCTTATTTTTGTACTCCAGTGTTCATTTAATAAAGTCAAGGAACCAATCTGCTTTTTTAAACAGCCTCCTCAATTTGTGTTATCACCTGTAAAAATTTGAGTACATACACCCCTTTAAAACTGTACCGTGGAATTGTTGTTGCCTGTCCTGATTTTGCACAGTCAGTATAGGTTGTGAACAACCTGTAGTCAGTCTGTATTTCATATCAGTAAAAATGTAAATCCTGAAACAGAGAGTGAACCAGTACTAACTTTAATCTCCTTAATCCAAGCACTTTCAGAGCAAGTAACAGTTTGACAGGCTCAAAGTGAAAGAAAGAGCTCAGTTTGACACTGAAAACTGCATCTCGCCAAACAACATTTACCCAGAAATGAAAGAATATTGAGACCAGAAACTTGAGGAGCCAATCTTTACACCAAAATGAAAAAGGGAATTTCATTTAATTTTTTAAAAACTTGTTCAGATAGTAGCATGAATATGGTTATGTCCTATTGTACAAGTTCTGCCACAGATTTATTAGTGGGTTCTAGTAACTTCACAGCTTTTGAATCAAGTTGAACCACTCTTCGCAGCCTCTGTCCCATTCAACCCTGAGCTGATGTTCTAACTCCACGTCTCCCCCGTTCTGACCAAATGCCTTATTTTCCCTTCTATCAGGTCACCTGTTCCCCCACATCCCCAACTACCAATCACTCTCTGGTGCTGAAACCCTTATGCTTTATTAACTACAATTTTAAAATTCTTCTCTTTCTACAGCCCCTCTATGTCCCACACTTCTCTGAAATCTATGTACTTCTCCAGTTTTAATCATTGAAACAACCCTAACCGGTGAAGCCCTACATAATGACCATGCCTTCAGTTACCAACAATCCTAAACACAAGCTTTTCTCCATAAATCTCTTCTCCTTTACCCAGGTCTTTAGTTGGCTATCTGTTTTTCTCTCCTATGTCTTTGAAAAGCCATGAGGAAGTTTCCTATATTAGAAGGTGCTACATTAATGACTTCACTTATGTTTCTGTGGCAGTACTATCCAATTAATCACATTCCATGCTGCTTTTTCCCCATATGTCTGAAATGTTTCCTAATCTGGTATTTATCCAATTCCCCTTCTGGAGGTTCTGATTGAATCTGTTACCATTGTTCTTTCAGGCAGAATATTCCAGATCACAACATCTAGCCACGTAAAGTAAGTTATCCTCATGTCTCCTTTGGCATTTTCTCAATCAACTTCAATCTTTGTCCCTCTGGTTACTTATTCTCCTAAATTTATTATCTCAAAACCCTTTGAACAAATAGTAAATTAAATTGACCATTAATCATCTTTATTCTGTGGAGATCAGTTCCAGCTTCTCCAGTCTCATCTCATTAACTGAAGTCCCTCATTCAAGTCTCTAAGACATTTTCATCTTCCCAAAAGTGTAGAGTCCACAATTAGAAGTAGCTACAGTTTTTCAACTGGGGCCTAACTAGAGGTTTATGAAAGTATAGCAATAACTCCCTTGCTTTTGTACTGTGTTAATAAATAAATGCAAGGGTTTAATTTGATTTAACAATCTCTCAACTGGTCCTGTTACTGAGACTAAGTTCTTAAAGGTGTTGCTGGCCTGGTCTAACACCACCAATTCTTGGAGTAGCAGGTTCCTGAGTTTTATTTGACAATGTCTGAACATGAGTTCGGGGCTGGGTGGCGGGGGGGAGGTAGGGATTGGTGGGGTTGGGGAGTGGATTTAGCCAGGACCCTGTTCGGAATAAACAGGATGTCTTGGGCTCCGCTCGGATTCTCCTCCATTGGCAAAATAAATTACTCAAATTACACAATAAATGAACTCCAAAATATCTAAGTTTTTCATTTCCTCTCAAAGGAAACTTTGCATAACTATTTAACATTCCCCTTACATGATAATAACAACTGGAAAGCTGAGGGAATAAAAACATGACAATCTTAAGTGAAACGTTCCATGACTTTTGTTAAACTTTGCAAAGAATTCCTACATCATCTTTTACATCTGTGTAAGCCTTAGGCTCAGCTCAAACACTGAATATTTCCACTGGAGCACAAAACATTAGATTGCATTGAACATTACTGATCAATCAGATCTTTTCAACACAAACAAACTTTAGGCCGACTACCATTTTGATCGATACAGCAGCTTTGGCAGCCATGTTGAGTGTGAAAGTGGCTGTTACAGAGTGTGGAATGTTTAAAACAGAAACTGTACCACAAATGAACAGGAATGGAATTAACAAAATAAGCACTTAAAAATTTAACAATTTGCAATTTAAAATCAGCTACAGCTGACAACCACCTGGATATATTGTGTAACACCTGAAGGCTGGTCTGTGTAAAACAACCAGAGAAAGTCTCTATATCAGGGTCGCTGGAGCACTCAAAACCAATAAAGAAATCAGTCAATGCAAAAATAATTCCTAAATTAATTGAGAAGTTACAGAAATATTGATTGTTCCTCTTGACCATCAGGACAGCAATAATTGAAAATGGTCCCTTGTCTAGCTGCTAAAATATTTACTGATACAGTACAGTCTCTAGAGGAAGACAAAAAGGCCAGAGAAATGGGAGAACATTTACAAAATAAATGACAATTGGTTATTATTTAAACCTTCCAAGTACTTATTGATGGTTGCAGTTTCAATGCAGCAAGACTCTCTCTAATCCAGTCACTGTCACATATACCCGACTGTAGTAACAATATATTCGTACAATTCGTTTTCATGTAGACAATTATCTTAAACATTTTCATAAGAAGATCCATAATTTCTTCCCAAAAACTTAGAAAAATCAATGGACATCTTTGATCCATGGTTTTGTCTGTGTTTCTATCAGTTTTGTGGGGAGATAATTAAAACTCAATTAAAGAGTCAATACAGATTTTAAAGCATTGGACAATATTGTCAGGAGACATGAAGTGATGAATAACAATCTTGGCTACCTCTGACAAAATAGCTGGCACTTCTCACACTGTAGCTGCTAAAAACCCAAATAAAATACCATTGTTGCAGGTGGAGTCTGTGGGTACAGGAAATTTTAAATGGAGGCAGGTAACACTGACTACTATGAGAAAATGGTCATTAGTCAGCAACATGGTTTATTGGCCAGCCATTTTATCCACTAAGCACATTACTATTGTTGGGTGAGAGAAGTCAGTCGCAACCTATTTCTGCTGCTAGAAACTGAAACTTCCCAGTCCCAAAGAAACACTGTCTATAACTGCATGACCAAGTTCAGATGGGCCAATTGGAATTTTGGTCACAAAAACAAACTCTAAAATATGTGATGTAAAACGTCATTTCCTCACTTTCCCAAATATTGTAAGACAAGATTAAAAAAAACTTTCTATGAAATGGCAAACCTGTTTAGTAAAAGATTAACTGTACATCAGAACTTTTTACTATGCTTTCAATTAATGTCCTATTGCAATCCTCTTTCAAAGCATTTACATCTACCAGATTCAGTGCAATGGGGCAGCATTGTGACTGACAGTCAATAGCAAGAGCAGCTCGGCTACACAAACTTTTAACAACAGGCAAATCAGCTTCGTCTGAAATGCTGTTTAAAAGCTCTATCTATATTATGTCATTAACTGACTAATCAGTCACTCAGTCAGTTTTCACAAAGACTAAGTGGTAACTGTATAATAATACTGTGATTTAGTTCAGCCACCAAATCCTGGTCATTTTCAAGTCATCGTTTTTTCTTTTGGGTGATAACTCCTCCAACTTCTTTGCGGGACCATCAAATGGCACTTCTGTTTGTTCAATGACTTGAGGACACTGGATGTGTGGCACCATCTGGATCTGGATCTACCAGTACACTGGACAGGTATTGCTAACACTGACTGCTTTGCATGCTAGGGCCTAGTCCTGAATGTAATCAGGCCTCTTGTTGCCATAGTCACAGTTTCATAATGACATACTGATGAAGGTTCACAAAGACTCATTAATGTTGACATTCAAAGACTTGACCAAACAACTAACAAAAGAAAATGTTTTAAGGCTGTTAACTATTGTAGATATTTTGGCCCCCACTTATTTCAAAATACATTGAAATTTTTAAAATCCCCTGCGGATTCACAAATCCACATTTTCGCTTTTACCTATTGTTCCAGTTAATGTGTACTCTTGTTTTAAGACTCAAAATCTCTGTTCAAGTAGCATTAAATGGTCTCTCATCATGACCAGCAAAATCTTTTCTTATTCAACATTTCTTCTTTTGATGTTATTAGTTTTCCAGGAATATTTTGTGGTGTAGCTCTATCCCAAACAAGAAAACTTTCAACTCCACTGAAGATGTTGATTTGCAGAATGAAGAATTAAAGAGATGGAGTTTATCCTCATTTCTCCTGTGCGGTTTTCCTTCTTCACTACAGAAGGTCTATCCATGTGTTAAAGTATACACACAGACTGGGCCTACACAGAATGGCACACCAAAAACATGAATGAGGCATTGTAGTAAAGACGTGACGTGTGTGTTGCAGGAGTCTCCCAGTTCCCTTTCGGTTCCCTTGTTCAGTTGGTAGAAACACCACAAATACCCCAAGGTTCAGAGATTCTAGGCTCTCAAGTCATCTTTCCCACGGTTGGAAGATTCCTGCCTCATTCACAAATAGCCCTCATTTGAACCAATGACATTTTAAAACGCCTGTCCTATTGTGCTTGGATCTTCAGACCCACTCTTGCACTGAGCGTTTGCAGGACACCAGGTTCTGCTGTGAGCCTTTCTGCTTGAACTGGAAGATGGTGTAAACCAATACCAGGATACAGAGGGACAGGATACAAGGGATGACTACAGCGATGGCATTTACTGTGCTGGGGACATCATTGATCTGGACCATGATGTCTACATCGTCATTGGGCCGACGACGGTCTTTGCTCGTGTTGACATCTTTGTGATTGCATCCCATCCAGTCCTTGACAATGGAGCGCGGATACCCAGGCTCCACAAGCAACTTCTGATTGTCAAATTTCCAGTACTGTTTTCCTTTGTAAAAATATGTGTACGCTTATTGAAAAGGAAAGAAAGAAAGAAAGTTAAACTGATAGGAGGATCTTTACATCTGCAGCTTATACTTTTTAATGCTGTTTGGAATATAGAAAATTTTGCTTTTAGGATTGGTTGCGGTAAAGAACAGAAGAGATGAAGGTACAAGACTGAATGCAATGGGTGGCACAGTAGGATTAGCCCTAGATTGCTCGAGCCAAGTGGTTGCACAGGCACATTGAGCCAAAACAGTCTCAGTTGCTGAATGTTTCTCTGGATCATTGGTCATGAATGTTGTTTTTTATTACCATAGAACCACATTGCAATACAGAAGGAAGCCATTCAGCCTGAAGTCATGCTGGGTCAATGCACAAGCAGCTCAGACAATGCCACCCACTTACCATCTCCCACTCACCAACGGCATTTTCCTTCAGAGAATTAATTATTAAGGTAACCTTTTGGAAGCTACAATTGCATCTGTCTTCGGCACACTCAGGCGGCACAGACATTCTAAGCATAAAGGGATTCTTTGGCCAATCAATCTATGCTCTCTTGACTTCAACTCTTCCACCAATGAGAACAGCTTTCCCTGCCTACTGTGTCTAGGTCCCTGATGATTTTAAAAGCTCTATAAAAATCTCCTCTTAAATTTCTCTAAATACAACATGAGACTATAAGACATAGGAGCAACAGTAGGCCATTCAGCCCATCGAGTCTGCTCCACCATACAGTGAGATTGTGGCTGACAAGATAATCCTCAACTCCACTTTCCTGCCTTTTCATCCATAGCTCTCGATTCCCCTACTGAATAAAAATATGTCGCAGCCTTGAACATACTTAATGATTTATCTTCAACAACCCTTTGTGGTAAAGAATTCCACAGATTTAGTACCCTCTGAGAATAAATTATTCTTCATCTCTGCTTTAAGTGGTCAACCCCTTATTCTGAGATTATGGCCTGTGGTCCTAGCCACGCCCAAAGTGGGAAACAATCTCAGCATCGACCTTAGAACATAGAACATAGAACATTACAGTGCAGTCCAGGCCTTTTGGCCCTCGATGTTGTGCCGACCTGTGAAACCAATCTGAAGCCCATCTAACCTACACTATTCCTTTATCATCCATATGTTTATCCAATGACCATTTAAATGCCCTTGAAGTTGGTGAGTCTACTACTGTTGCAGGCAGGGCATTCCACACCTTTACTACTCTTCGAGTAAAGAACCTACCTCTGACATCTGTCCTATATCCATCACCCCTCAATTTAAAGCTATGGCCCCTTGTGCTAGCTGTCACCATCTGAGGAAAAAGGCTCTCACTTGTCAGATCCCATAAAAGTCTTGTATGTTTCAATAAGGTCAGCTCTTAGTTTTCTAAGTTCCAATAAATATGGGCCCAATTTACTCAACCTCCCCTGTTAACTTACTCCCTCCATACCCAGGAACAGCAACGGACTGCCTCCAATGCCAGTATATCTTTCCTTGGGTAAGGGGCCCAAATCTGTTCACGTTATTCCAGCTGAGATCTGACTGGTGCCTTGTATAGTTTTAGCAAAACCTTCCTATTTTCATATTCAATTCCCTTTGAAATAAAGGCCAACATTCCATCTGTTTTCCTAATTACCTTCTGAAATTAGATGCTAGCTTGTTGTGATTTATACACAAGGACCCCCAAATTCATCATAGAATCCCTACAGTGTGGAAACAGGCCCTTCAGCCCACCAAGTCCAGAGGAAACCCACGCAGACACAGGGAGAACATGCAAACTCCACACAGACAGTCACCTGAGAGTGGAATCGAACCTAGGTCCCTGGCAATGTCAGGCAGCCATGCTAACCACTGAGCCACCGTGCCACCGTGCCACCTGTGCTGTAGCATTTCCCATTTAACTACAATTGAGCTCCTCTATTCTTTCTGTCAAAATGCATAACCTCCCATTTTTCCCACACTATATTCCATCTGACAAGTTTTCTCCCAGTCTATATCCCATTGCAACTCTGTCTCATCCTCACCATTTGCCTTCCCACCTATGTCATCCACAAACTTGGTGATTTGTACATTTCATTCGTCCAAGTCATTAATATCTATTCTAAATAACAGTGGCTCCAGCACTGATCCCTGCAGCACTTTGCTGAAAAAGTACTCCCCCCTCCCCCACAACTTATGTTTGGGGGACTCCCCCAAACTCTCTCCCCTACAATTCCCCCAAAACTCTCTGTTTTCAATTAGTTACCAATCCTCTATCCATGCTTATACACTATGTCCAACACTATGGGCTCTTAGTAAGTAGCTTAATGTGTTGTACCTTATCAAACAGCTGAAAATCCAAATATATTACATCCACTGTTTCCCCTTTATCTATCCTGCTTGTTACATCCTCAAACAATTGTAGTAAATTTGTCAGGGCACTTGCAGTGTTTCCAATCCATGTAATGGAAGGACCTCTTCCCTGGAATGATTACTGAATTTTTTCTGCACTGTCTGTTATGAAGCTCTGGATTTGTTTGTTCTAACTTTCTCCTGGTGTGACAATACTATGGCATTAAGAGGTGCATTTTGTCCTGTTTATTTTTTTATGAAGAGACGTGAGACAGAGGCACTGAGTCATTTGTTCCAAGCTAATAAAGTAAACAGCTTGTGAGGCCTAGGGCTTTTTTAAAAGCTGTAACAATAGAAGCAGCATGAATGGGTGGAGTCAGTCTCCCACAGAACCAGGATTTTAGTTTAGCTTTCAGTAGCAGTTGCTGGGGTTTTGAAGCTTTATGTGGAAGCTCTTATTCCTTCCCCAGTTCTAGCTAAAAGCTGGAAGATGAAAGAAGGGTCCCCACCCAAAACATCAGCTTTCCTGCTCTCCTGATGCTGCCTGGCCTGCTGTGTTCCTCCAGCTCCACACTATGTTATCTCTTAGGGTCTAGGCTACTGCCTTGAAATATTTATAGAGTATTTTGGTCTGATCCACAACACTGGTGAGAATAGTTCTTAACTACTCAAGCTGTTTCTTCTTTAAATGCAGTCCATTTCTCAGTTATAGTTTTGCTACTAGCTTTTGATTCCAGTTCTGAGGAAGGGTCACAGGACCTGAAACATTAACTCTGCTTTCTCTTCACAGATGCTGCCAGACCTGCTGAGTATGTGGAGCAAGATCTGGTTTTGGTTCTGATTTCCAGCATCCACAGTTCTTTGGGTTTTTTTGGTTATAGTTTATTTGGGTCAGATCCTGTCCCACTCCCAATGAAGTTGGTGTTCATTATTTTTACTGCAGATTGCACTTGTCCTTTTCCGTAGCCAAACTTGAACTTGATGATACAGTGATCACCAGCCCCCATGCCCCGCAGCTTGGCCCTCCAACCTCCAAAAAGACACTGATGCATCTCATTGTCTGGAAACAGATAGAGAAATATTCACCTTCTCATTGGACTAAAAAAATTCTGATTTAGTAAATTCTCCTGAACAAACTTCAAAAGCCCTCTCCTTCTCTATCCTTTGCAATATTCCTGGACCAATTTACACAAGTCCCTCACCAACTTATGTACAGTTTTTGCACCTGTCTGTAATTTCCCTGAAAATTGGTTCCTCTCTACCTTTCCTCCTGGTTGAGTTCTGGAGGATACACTCAGTAGTGAACAGGTAGAACATAGAACATAGAACATAGAACGGTACAGCACAGTACAGACCCTTCGGCCCACGATGTTGTGCCGACCTATTATCCTACTCTAAGATCAAACTACCCTGCATAACCTACATTTTACTATCCTCCATGTGCCTATCCAAGAGGCGTTTAAAAATCTCTAAAGTATCTGATTCCACGATCACTGCCGGCAGCGCATTCCACATGCCCACCACTCTGTGTGAAGAACCTGCCTCTGATATCTCCCCTATACCTTCCTCCAATCACCTGAAAATTATGCCCCCTCGTAATAGTTTTTTCCACCCTGGGAAAAAGTCTCTGGCTTTCCACTCTATCTATGCCTCTCACCATCTTGTACACCTCTATCAAGTCACCTCTCATCCTCCTTCGCTCCAATGAAGGGATGGAGGGTATCTCTGTTGTTTCTTCAACAATAGAGTCCCGAGTGCAACACTGAATGGCAGGCAGAATCTCTCTGCACCTCTCCTTTCCGCAGAATGCCTCGAGGCCTAACTCTGAGACAGACAGATGTGATTGAATCAAATTCTGCTACTTGAAAGACTGATAGTTTATCACATATTGGCCCTCACTGACACACCTGCCCTCTGTGTTTTCATGACAATCTATTTGTTTTCCTCCAGGTGTCAGTGACAAAATGACCAGTTTCCAGAATTCAGTGCCATAGTGGAGCCTGGTGGAATTGGACCTCAGGATTTCTAGGTAATTGCCCAACAGATTCCTGTCACCAATTCACTGACTGCTAGAACTACATACTCACTTCCTTCCTTGCTCACAAAGGCACCCTGAGGTGCCTCGGGAATTCCCTTCCAGATGGTGATGGGTTTTGGGTAGCCAGGGTCTGACGCTTGCTTCTCTTCGTTATATCTCCAGTACCTGTGGGACAAAACATCATCATCTCACCATCCCTTCAGTGAATTCCCAGCATCCATCATCTGTCACACACACACAGAGCAAACCCCGATGTTGAGAAGTTACTTTTTTAACAAAATTCATTCACGGGATGAGAGCATCACTGGCTAGGCCCAGCATTTATTACCTATATGTGTGAACTAAATCACTGTGGGTCTGGAATCACATGTAGGCCAGACCAGGTAAGGATGGTGGATTCCTTCCCTAAAGGGTCTGGATGGGATGCTTTTTGGGGGCTTGGTGCAGGCTTGATGGGCCAAATGGCCTCTCTCCACGCTGTAGGGATTCTATAAACTAGGAGTGGGCAGTGAATGCTGGCCAGGCTGCGATGCCCTTGTCTGTTCATAGACCTGAAATCCCAGATTCTAATGGATTGAAGGCAAAGCTGCACTCGCATAGCATCTTCTCAGGAATCTCGCTGTTTCTCCCAGGATTAAGCTTACAGTAAATGACAGTTCCCTGCCCATCCACACTGTGCCGAGTCAGATGACATAAACAGCAATGAGATGTGATGTTGATGGTTCTGATTGGAGGTGGAGGATTGGCCTTGATATTGCAGGGAGCTGTCTGCTCTGCAGTACTGGGTCAGGCAGAACTGAGATTCCACATGAGGTACAGCAGCTCTCTCAGGGCTGCATGGGACGGACTGTCAGCGGAGAGGAGGAGCTCAGATCTCCAATTAAACTTTCCATTTTAACCTTCTGCCTCAGTCAAGATTGCGAACAGCTGAGTCAAGCAGAGACGAAAAATGAAACAGAAATATGTCTAATGCAAGGATTATTCTCCATGAAAACTAAACGCTGACATGTGTATCTCACAGTTTTGAACAGCATAGTTACAACATTGTTGTCGTCACAAAACACGAACAAATTAAGATTACTTGTTTCCTTTGAAGAAGTAGGTTTTTCCCACAGGTTCCCAGCGCAGGGCCATGTCAATTCCTTCTCGAGGAAGTCCTTTTCCTAACTGCACCAACCCATGAGGATATCCAGGTTCAGCTGTAACCTCCTTGAACACCCAGTACTTATCGCCTGTAAACCAGGAACACCGAACGTTAGATCATTCATTTTATAGAGAGGAGAACAAAGCTGTTTCAATAATGGGTTAATCCCTTGTTTAAAATCTAACAAAAAGGAAAGCAGGTGCAATGCAAGTGTGGTGAAATACCCTTACCTTCTGACTCAGGGAGATTCCAGAGTTGGCCTCAGTACCCATAGGTCAGTGAAACGACAGAGTTTTCAAAGGTTGGACGGTAACCGTGCATCAGCTTAGCTGCTGGTTGAGGTATGGCTAAGAGGCACATGTTCCAGACATGCTGTTGGAACTGCACCCTCACAATACTCTGTTCCTTTGCGCAGTTTCTGCTCTTCTCTCTATGCTTTGCCTGTGTTCTGTCAATGACCCTAGTCAGGTCCAGCCACTGCCATCCTATTCCCAATTGGATTTGGAGAATGGAGACAATTCCATCCCCACTATGGCCATCAATGTAAACTCGCTGCCCGATGTAGGACCCACAGGTTCACATGAGAATGGAGGTTCCTCAGCATCACTGCACTTCATATTCAAGACTTGAGGGGTTTGGCTCAAGGATGGTGCCTGCACCCATTCCCAACCCCACCCACTGCCGCTCCCAGCATGCATGCACACAGACACGCACACGCACATACACCCACACCCACACTACACACA
>JAHRHZ010000149.1:838757-853357 GCA_024137785.1 Ginglymostoma cirratum | reverse complement strand
GACCCCATCCTGCCAAATACTGAGCACCTCCAATACTGACCCCATCCTGCCAAATACTGAGTATATTAAATATTGTCCCCACTCTGCCAAATACCAAGTACATCAAATATTCATCCCATCCTGAAAAATTCCGAGCATCTCACATACTGACCCTGCCACTCTGTTGTAAATGGTAATTGATCTGAAAGAGTGAATGTTGAAACTGCATTAAACTTCACTGAATCTGGTGGTGTCACACTCTGGGTCCCTGATGGAGACCGATGGGTCATTCCTGGCTCCCCCTGTCTGTAATGATACTGAATGGGTCAACGTAATCTATCATTCAGTAAACTGCACCTTGTAATTGAGACACATACAACATCTCACTAAAATACAACTGTGCTTTGTCTTCTACACGAATAGATATCAGATTCAGCTTTGAATCTCAGCAATGTTTCAATTTGTATCACTGACTAGAGAATCTTACAGGTACTGTCCCTATCTCTGGCCTGGGATGTCCGGGTTCAAGTCCAACCTGCCCCAGATTGGTGTCATGTCTAAACATGATGATTAAAATATTGAAGACTTTAAACCAAACTTAAACAGATTAGACAGCACTGTAACAAGGACAAAAATCACATGGTCTACTGAAACCTGTCAAAATGTTACTATCAGCTGATGATGATGCACGTCCACATGCAGCTTCCCCTCAGGATGCTGATAGAGAGGTCGGCTCAAGTCTCTGCTGTTTCAGTTTTAGTTTAAAAGGGTAGGGAGGAGGATTATGGCAGCACTTTACCCCAAACATGAGTCGTCACTGACATTGTAATATACATTGACTTTACTGCAAGGAGGAAGGTGTGCTGAGTGGGGAATTTGGTGAAGGCAGAGCAAAGGTACTTTTCTGTTCTACTTTAGTCATGAGATTCATTGGCTGGTAAGAAACTGCTATTTGAGACTGTCTTTAAATTGGTGTAAACTAGAAAAACATTTTTTAAAGAAGTAGCTATACTTGGATTCAATTGAGAAACACCAGGAAAAGGGGAAAGTTAATAAAGTAATCCAAGTAATCCAAAGCAGAATAAAGTTAATGTAGCGGAAGTAAAGAAAAAACACAGCTCAGTCTGTGGTATGTGGGAAGGCATGTCCCAGATGACCACGCATGTAATCAAAGAACAAAGAACAAAGAACATTACAGCACAGGAACAGGCCCTTCGGCCCTCCAAGCCTGCGCTGATCCAGATCCTCTACCTAAACCTGTCACCTGTTTTCCAAGGATCTGTATCCCTCTGCTCCCTGCCCATTCATGTATCTGTCTAGATACATCTTAAATGATGCTATCATGCCCACCTCTACCACCTCTGCTGGCAACGCATTCCAGGCACCCACCACCCTCTGCATAAAGAACTTGCCGCGCAGATCTCCCTTAAACTTTTCCCCTCTCATCTTGAAATCGTGACCCCGAGTAACTGAGACCCCCACTCTGGGAAAAAGCTTCTTGCTATTCAGCTGCAGAAATGTCATCTCTAGTTTTCAGAGCTCGAGCAGCAGTTGGGGTTATTGTGGTACTTCTGTAGGGCTGAGAGTTACGAGGACAGCCTGCTCAGAGAGGTGGTCACACCACAGCTCAAGGCCCCCTGCCTAAAAAAAAACGTACTGGCATTGGGGGAAGTAGAAGATTTAGATGAGGCCCTTTTGAAACACAGAAGATTCTGAGGGAACTTGACAGGGTTGATGTGAGAAGGTCATTTCCCCTGGTGGGACAGTTTTAGACCAGAGGCTATTATCTCAGAGTAAGGGGAGTCACCCACTGAACACAGAGATGAGGAAAAATTTCTTCTCTCAGAAGGTAGTGAATCTATGAAATTTTTTTACCACAGAGGGCTGTTGAGGCCGGATCATTTTATGTATTCAAGGCTGAAATAGACCGATTTTTAATCAGGAAGAGAATTGAGGGTTATGGGGAAAAGACAGGAAAATGGAGTTGAGGATCATCAGATCAGCCATGATCCCATTGAATGGCAGAGCAGATGTGATGGACTGAATGGCCTGGTTCTGCTCCTTTGTCTCATGGTCTTTGGTAGAAAATGAGAAGCAGGACCTCAAAAAGTAGTACCAACCATCAGTAAGTTCGGAACTGGGAAGATTAGTGTGGCGAAAGTGTCGTTGAAAAGATGGTGCAGTGGGATGAGGGCTTTAGGTTGCTGGGATACTGGGCCTTCTCTGGGGAAGCTGGTTTTTGCATAAGCTGGATAAGTTACACCTACACATAGCTGCTACTGAGGCCAAAACGTTACTGAATGTATTCAAGAGACAACTACATATAGCACTTGTGGTGAATGGGATTAAAGGTTATGGGGAGAAAGCAGGATTAAGCTATTGAGTTGGACAATCAGCCATGATCGTGAAGCATGGCGGAGCAGGCTCGAAGGGCTGAATGGTCCCTTCCTGCGCCTATCTTCTATGTTTCTATGTCCTGGTGGGGCATTTTGCTGGTGCCATTGGGAGAGCTTTCTCCTAACCCAGCACAAGGTGGGAACCCAGAGAGAGTATCTGAGAGGAATACCAGGTATATAACACGTTTGGAGAGCAGAAAGCAGTAGCACAGATAATAGGAAGTTAAAGTCAAACAGTGAACTGAAGTTGGAGCAAGGGAGAAAGTAATGAACAAAAACAAAGTTGCTGGAAAAGCTCAGCAGGTCTGGCAGCATCTGTGCAGGAGAAAACAGAGTTAATGTTTCGGGTCTGGTGACTCTTCCTCAGAACCGGACCCGAAACGTTAACTCTGTTTTCTCCTCCACAGATGCTGCCAGACCTGCTGAGCTTTTCCAGCAACTTTGTTTTTGTTCCTGATTTACAGCATCCACAGTTCTTTTGGTTTTTATTGAGAAAGTAATGAAGTTGAAATCCTGGTTAGACTGCATGAAGTAAATGTGTAGCATATGGGTGATAACGGCGAGGAGTTACAATGTGGAAATAAGGTATTGTGGCAGTAACAGAGAGATGGCTAAACTAAGGGCAGGGCTGGGTGCTGCTACTTTTCATAGGAGTCAAACTGGCAGTCAAACTTCGTTATTCCCAGAGTTAAAACAAAACTTAAAGATATTATAAAAATGTACAAAATTCCTCAATTTACCTCATTCTCAGTCAGAAAGCACAAGCCATGTTTCTGTACTTAAGAATTACTATTTATTACAAATAATTAGACTCAAGCCAGAGGTAAAGAATTGTGAACCATCAGTATATAGCTCTACCAGTTAATCCCCTTGGAAATTCACACTTTATACAGACAGACAGACACACAGGAAAAACATGGGTGTTATGGATTGAGGGGAAACTGGAAAAGCAGTTGAGTGGTCCTTGTTCCAGGATCTGAGGAGGTGGTTCTTGTACTGATCAGAATCCTGCTTTTGGTTACAGGCACTCAGCTGCTCACACTTAGGGACAAGAGGAGACTATTCAGCCCCTCGAGCCTGTTCTACTATTCAATGAGATCGTGCCTGATCTGTGGCCGAACTGCATAAACCTGCCCTTGGCCCATATCTCTTAATAATTAACAAAAATATATCTGTCTCAGATTTAAAACTAACAGATGATCCAGCATCCATTGCCATTTGTGGAAGAGAGTTCCAAACATCTACAGCCCTTTTGTGTGTAGAAGTGCTTCCTAACATCTCTCCTGAATGCTGTGACCCTAATTCTTAGATTATCCATTCCTGTTCCAGAATTCCCAATCGGTGGAAATAGTTTATCTTTATCTATTTAGTCATCAAGATAGTAACAGGAAAATACATTGATCAGATGAACTTAAACTTCTAAATTACACAGAAAACAGACCTAATTCGAATAATCTTACCTCATAATGTAATCCCTGAAGTCCAGATGTCATTTTTGTAAACCTACATTGTACTCCTTTCAAGGTCAGTATATCCTTCCTAAGGTGTGGTGCGCACATCTGCTCTCGGTCTCCAATTGGGGTTTAACCAGGATTTTGTGTAACTGTAGTGTAACTTCTGCATCTTTATACTCCAGCCCTCTAGATATAAAAGGCCAGGATTCCATCAGCTTTCCTGATTATTATTTATACCTGTACTTCACATTTTAAAGATCTTGCACCTGAATTCCCAAGTCTCTTTGGACTTCCACTGTATTTAACTTCATACCATATAGAAACTATCTGATCTATCCCTTTTTTGGTCCAAAATGGATAGCCTCCCACTTGAACGTCACCTGCTAAAGTTTTGCTCATTCACCAATATTTGTAATTTTATGCTATCATTTATACTGTCAATAATGCTGCCTAACTTTGTGTTATCAGCAAATTGGGATATATGACATTACAATGCCATTATCCAAGCCGTTATTAAATAATGGAAGTAATTGAGGCCCTAACAAAGATCCAAGTGGGACTTCACTGGTCACATCCTGCCAATTTGAGTACCTACCCATTATCCCTACTTTCTGCCCCCAGCCAGTCAACCACTTTCCCAGCCATGCCAGTAATTTGCCCTCAATCCTGTGGGCTTTTACCTCAGTTAACAGACTTGTATGTGGGGCTCTGTCAAACGCTTTCTAAAAGGCCATATAGACAATATCTGTAGATATTCCCTGTTCAATTAGTCACCTCTTCAAAAACTTCAATGAGATTCATCAGACATGACCCAGCTGTCCATGCTGGTTCTCCCTCATCAACTGGAAATTTTCAAGATGTTCAGTTACTCCATTCTTAATTATAGACTTAGTCCGGTCTCTGGTTTACCAGGTACAAATCACAGCTTACAGCAACAGTAGTACAAAAAGAAAACTAGACTTTTTCAGCCTTAACGTAATGTTTACTGTAGGGGACAGAGTGAGCTGCTGAGCTGGTAGAGGTTGGAAGGTTTCTGTTTGCCTTGTTCACTTGTACCCAATGGGTTCAGTTACCTGAGAACCAATCACAGAGCTTGGCAAGCAGACAATCTGTGTCATTGATGATTGGTCACTTTGGTCACATGGGACAGGATGTCCCACGATGCCCAGGGATCCAGAGCACAGGATTTGGTCCCTTTCCTCCTTTCTCTGCTGTTGCCACCTCATCATGAAGATGTTTAGAATCAAAGCATGATGCAGTTTGATGGACAGTCACTGCCATTGTGAAGGATTGGGGTTGCCCATTTCTCTCAGTCGTTACTATCAATACTGCTCTGCTTCAAGGCAAGCATCAGAGCATCTTTATTACATTTTCAGTGTGCCCCTGCGAAGTGCTGAACATTTCAGAATTTAGGAAACAGGACAGCACTAGCTAATCCACCGAACAGTCCCTGAGCCTATCAAAAATACTGGCTTCCATAGTATCCTCCTGTACACAGGCAGCAAACTGCACCTGTCTGCATCTCCAAGGATCTGTGCCCAACTGGGTCACTCCGGAAAGGAGACTGAGCAGCAGGAACATTGCAGGACAAACCCAGGTGACAACTGCACAGAAACTGATGAACAGCAGAACTCAAGTCAAGTCTCTGAATTTATAGCTTGCACACAATTCTGAAATCATGGTTAACAAGCCCTTGCACAGCTGAGTTTACTGTCACACAGATTAGAAACACTTTTTAAGAAAGTAAGTGGAATTTTCAGGCCTGTGGCAGATCTGCAATAATCTTATAGAGCGTTGGGGCAGGCTTCAGGGGCTGAAATGACCTACTCCTGCTCCTATTTCTTTCACTTGATAAAATGGATGGATTTTGTTGCTTCTCTATGATAAGGTTGTCCTTTTCTTCCCTGTAATTCCACTTCCAAAGCCAGATTCTGACTGAATAACAAGCAAACTGGAAACTTTGACTTCACAAACCAGACACATGCTGCAAAACTTGAAAGTTAATATTGATCTACAACAATAACGTCACAAAACAGGATACGAGTTTTATAAATCTCCATTGATGATTGCTGGAAACTAACGCTACAGTCGTAAGAATAGTCTCCAAAAACCTAGTTATACTGTCAACCAATTTCAAAAAATGGTTGCAGACACTGAATATTGCAAAGGCCTGACAACATTCCGGCTAGAGTACTGAAGACTTGTGCTCCAGAATTTGCCGCTCCCTTAGCCAATCTGTTCCAGTACAGTTACAACACTGGTATCTACCCAGCAATGTGGAAAATTGCTCAGGTATGTCCTGTACACAAAAAGCAGGACACAATTCTTGCCCTATTAGTTATCATAAAGTGATGCAAGGAGTCATCAATGACGCTGTCAAGCAACAGTCACTCAACGATTACCTTGATGTGGAGGTGCCGGGGTTGGACTGGGGGGGACAAGGTCAGAAAACATGTGACACCAGGTTATAGTCCAACAGGTTTATTTGAAAACACAAGCTTTTGGAGCCTCGTTCCTCCTTCAGGTGTCAATGAGAGAGGTAGACACAGAATTTATAGGTAAAAGATCAAAGGGTCACACCACAGATGAGGTTATACTAAACAAAACATAAGATGCAGTTAAACCTTTAATCAGTTAGAAGGTTTTAATTGATTAATACGTAATTAACATAGACATCATTAGACCTGAATTCCAGAGGCGAGGTGAGAGTGACTGTCCTTGACATCGAGGCCACATTCCACTGAGTAGTGGTCATGGCTTTGGAAGGTGCTGTCTAAGGATCCTTGGTGAATTTCTTCAGTGCATCTTGTAGATGGTATACATTACTGTTACTGAGCGTCAGGGGTGGAGGGAATAGATGTTTGTGGATGTGGCACCAATCAGATGGGCTGCTTTGTCCTGGATGGTGTTGAGCTTTTTGGATGTTGTTGGAGCTGTACCCAAACAGGCAAATGGGGAGTATTCCATCACACTCCTGACTTGTGCCTTGCAGATGATGGACAGACTTTGGGGAGTCAGGGAGTGAGGGTTACTCACCACAGTATTCCCAACTTCTGACCTGCTCTTGTAGCCACTGTGTTAATGTGGTGAGTCCAGTTCAGTTTCTGATCATTCGTAATGCTCAAGATGTTGATTGTGAAAGATTCAGTGATGGTAACACCTTTGAATGTTATGGGGTGATGGTTAGATTCTCTCTTATTGGAGATGGACATTATATGGCATTTATGTAGCACAAATGTTAATTATCAGCCCAAGCCTGGATATTGTCCAGATCTTGTTGCATTTGAGCATGGACTGCTTCAGTATCTGAGGAGTCACGAATGGTGCTGAACATTGTGCAATTATCGGTGAACATCCCCACTTCTGACCTTATGATGGAGGGAAGGTCATTGATGAAGCAGCTGAAGATGATTGGGTTATAAAGGATTAAAGACTCAATGGGAAGACAAAAAGGAGTTGCAGTAAATTTGTTGATGATTTTAAAATTGGTGGAGTTGTGGAGATTGAGGTTGTCAAAGGATACAGCAGGATATAGATTAATTGAAGAAGTCAGACAGAGAAATGGCAGATAGAGTTTATTCCAGACAAGTGTGAGGTGAGAGATAGCAGGAACTGCAGATGCTGGAGAATCTGAGATAACATGGTGTAGAGCTGGATGAACACAGCAGGCCAAGCAGCTTCAGAGGAGCAAACTTTTCTGAAGAAGGGTCTAGGCCCGAAACGTCAAGCTTTCCTGCTCCTCTGATGCTGCTTGGCCTGCTGTGTACATCCAGCTCTACATCTTGTTAACCAAGTGTGAGGTGAGGCATTTTGGGAGGTCAAATTCAAGAGAAAATTATACAGTAAATGGCACGACACTTAGGAGCATTGATATAGGGAGGAATCTTGGGATAGAAGTCCAAAGCTCTCGGAAAGTGGCTACACAAGTGGATAAGGTGGTAAAGAAGGTGCACGGCATGTTTGCTTTCATTGGTCGGGGCACTGAGTATAGAAGTTGGTAAGTCATGTTGCAGATGTACAAAACTTTAGACTGCCCCGCATTTGGAGTATTGTGTGCAGTTCTGGTTGGCACACCATAGGAAGGATGGGGAGGTTTTGGAGAGGGTGCCGAAGAGGTTTATCGGGATGTTGCCCAGATGGAGTATATTAGCTATAGGGAGAGGTTGGACAAACTTGGATTGTTTTCGCTGGAGCTTCAGCGGCTGAGGGGCAACTTGACAGATGTATATAAAATTATGTGGCATGAATTGGGTGTATATTCGATGTCTTCTTCCCAGGGTGGAAATGTCAAATAGTAGGAGGCATAGGTTTAAAGCGGGGGAGGTTTAAAGGAGATGAGGGAGGAAAACGTTTTACCGGGAGGTGGTAGGTGCCTGGAACGCGCTACCAAGGGGAAGTGGCTGAACAGATGCAACATTTAAGAGGCATTTAGACAGACATATGAACATGGAGGAAATAGAGGGATACGGACCATGTGTACGCAGGTGGGATTGATTTAGGATGACATCATGGTCAGCACAGGCATGGTGGGCCAAAGGGCCTGTTCCTGTGCTGTACTGATCTAGGTTCTATGTTCTAGAGTCACAAGGCAGACACCAATCTGGAGTTCATAAAGAAGGTACAGTCTTGACAGAGAATTCCAAATCAAGACCAGATTCCAAAAGCCATATTCAACTTCAACAAAACCCCAATATGAAATTCAGAATCTCAAACCAAAAGCAAAATCCAAGAATGTATCAGATCCCAACACTACAGCGCGGCTCTCCCTCGGCACTGACCCTCCAACAGTGCGGCTCTCCCTCAGCACTGACCCTCTGACAGTGCGGCACTCCCTCAGTACTGACCCTCCGACAGTGTGGTGCTCCCTCGGCACTGACCCTCCAACAGTGCGGTGCTCCCTCGGCACTGACCCTCTGACAGTGCGGTGCTCCCTCGGCACTGACCCTATGACAGTGCGGCGCTCCCTCGGCACTGACCCTCCGACAGTACTGCACTCCCTGTGTTTACTGGTTCTCAGAATCTAACGAATCGAAAGATCTCACAAAGAGAAAGCTTCTGGTGATGGTATGAATATTTAATAAAATGCATTTGACTCTGGCCCGGGCAGTGAACTGATGGAGAAATTGGGATAAGTAACGTGGGACTCCAGCTTCTAGCACCGAGACATCTGCTTCCAAATTCCAGAATGGGCAAGGCTTCTCCCTGAAACGGAGTCAGGACCTGCTCTGGATTACAGTCAGTCATTCATTCGTGGTCCCTCGCTGACGAGGCTGTCTCTCTTCCCCTCTCAGGGTGAGTCCGTAAGTGGCTGTACAGACCGATATGGCTGCCACAGGCTCTGTTACACTTGGGGCAGGTGGTGGTCACGGGCAGGGGGTGGGGCGTTGGCATAGCAGTGCCTGGGGTCTGCTTTTTCCCGACGGTAAGTCTCGAGGTACTCGACACCTTCCCGGATGCTCCTCCTCCACTTTGGATGGTCTTGGGCCAGTGATTCCCAGGTGTCTGTGGGAATGTCACACTTCACCAGTGAGACCTTGGGGGTGTCACTGAAGCATTCGCTCTGTCTACCCGGGGCACACTTGCCGTTTCGGTGCTGGGAGTAAAGCATCTGCTTGGGGAGTCTCATGTTGATCCTTGACCAGGCCAATATCCCCAGTATCAAGGCACTGAGCAGCCTTGATCGGAATCATTGTGTTGGATTTATTCTCACCAGCACTTCCCCTGAGCTAATCACCTCCTCTCATATAAGAAGATTAGAAATTGGAGCAGGAGGAGGCCATTCAGCTCCTTGAATCTGTTCCACGTTTCAGTGAGATCACAGCTGATCTTCCATTGCCTGCACAATCCTGGTATCCCTCAATTCCCTTGGAACCTAAACATCTGACAACCTCATTTGGAGCCCTGACAGAGTTTCTGCTGGTCTGTTGGGGAAAGAATTCTGAAGATTCACAACCCACTGGGTGAAGAAATTCCTCCTAGTCTGAATCTGAAATGACTGACCCTTCATCCAGAATCTGTGACTCTGTGGTCTGGATTCCTCAGAAATATTTTCTCCTGGTCATGAAGACCACATAATAATTCCATTTCATTGAGATTCCTTGTCATTCCCCTCAGTTTCAGACAGCACAGCACATTCAGACTATTTCATTTCTATCCATAAAAGCTTCTCATTCCAGGAATCCATCTGGAATGTTCTCACTAAAGAACTTTGAAAGCAAACAAATCCTTTAGGGAGGAGTTCAAGAATATACTGAAGCAGTCCAAATGCAACAAGAGCTGGCCAATATCCAGGCTTGGGCTGACAGGTTACATTTGTGCTACATAAATGCCAGGTAATGTTCATTTCCAACAAGAGAGAATCTAACCACCGCCCCATGACACTCAATGGTGTTACCATGGCAGATCTCTTTCACAATCAGCATCCTGGCGTGCTGTCACCAACAATCTGCACTTCAGTACATCTTGCCTCCACATTGCAATGATCACTAACATGTGACATTTCTTTTCGTTTCCTCATGGCTTGGTATTCCTACATTAAGTTTCTGTGTTGTGTGGACAAGGACACCCTGATCTTACTGAACCTGATGTGTTATGGTTTTGCATTCTTTAGGAAGATTCTGCTTTTCCATTTTCTCTCCTGAAGTGAATAACCTCCCTCTTGTCGATATCACATTCCAGGCACAATCTTGTTGATCCAATCACATCCCTTTGCAAACTCCGAGCCCTCCCTGCAGCTTCCTCCCATCCTAGCCTTATATCATCAGGAAACTGGAGGTCTCAGGCGGTCAACTCACTCCAGACTGGTGGAGGGAGTAAAGGATTGGTTTATCAACAAGAAACAAGGTGTAGGTATCAGTGGCGCTTTTCCAGCTTGGAACCTGTGGAATGCCTCTGCGATCAGTGTTGGGATCTCAACTATTTGGAGCCTGTCGTTTTATCTCACCCACTCACAGTAAACGTTATTAACAGATTGTGGGTGGTTACAGTACTCCAACCTTTATAGTCCAACAACATTAAAAATGGTCTCCAGGCTCCAAACGTTAACTCTGTTTCTCTCTCCACAGATACTGCCAGACCTGCTGAGTTTCTCCAGTGTGACTGTGTTTGGTTTGGATCTAGAGAAATGTCCTAACCCATGCTTGTTATCTCAGAACATCCAGCCCCATGCTTGTTATCTCGGAACATCCAGCCCCATGCTTGTTATCTCGGATTCTCCAGCATCTGCAGTACCTTTTATCTCTGTTTATTCCTCTTCTTGGTTTGGTGCACATTAATCAATCCTCTATCAACACTCACTTATTTCCCCCAGTGCCATGCCCTCTGATGTTGTGTCACACCTTCTTGTGTATGTCATATTTTCCGATGCTTTTCGAAAATTTAAATCCATTGCCCCACCCCCATCATCTGTCCTGCTGTTATTTACAAACTTAAAAACATCCCCGTGGATTTCACAAACACCAATTCTCTTTCATAAATTTATGCCAACTTTGCCTAATTCTGTTGTGATTTTCAGAGTGGCCTGTCACCATATCTGTAATAACCGAAGGTAGTATTTAATAATAGATAGTACAATAGAAGCCACGCTAACTGGCCTGGACTTCCATGTCCACTGCTCCTGGAACAGATTCTCTGGGCTGTCTGTAACAGGGGGTTTTCATAATCCCCCAGATACCAACAAGCTGGCAGTGACAGTGCAGCCTAGTACTGAACGTGAACACAGACTGTAGCCCGATAGGATGACCACAATCACCAACATTCAGCCCTCTGTGTGAGAACTGCCAGCATTCAGTAAACCTGAAGTTGCTGCCTTCCTATCTGTTGCTATGGAAACACAGATCAATTTATTGCATCACATTTACATTAATTTTCAGTTCACCCTCTCTCCAGATGGTATTATTCTGACAGACTGCAACAGAGAGACATGGCAGCGTGTGTGGATCAGACTGAGAGCTAGGTTTCTCCTGAAGGTACAGTCAGCTGCCTGACTGTAACTACAGGATGCTGGCAGTAAGTGCATGGTGCTGAAGGGGAGCATCGAAATTGTCTCTCTCTCTTTTATTCTCTCCATGACGTCTGCTCTCCCTCTCCTGATGGACAATAATCCCACTCCCCAGCCCAGGATGGAGGCATGCACAGCTCCACGTTTCTCAAATTTCTCACAGTGATATCAAACCTCACTCTTTCTGCTCCTTTTAATTTACGCCAACATCTCAGGTCATCCTTAGATCAATAGAGATTCGGAATTCCTCCACTTACTGCTTTCCATCATGTTGTATTTTTACTGAATTTATCACTTCTTTCTACAGCTGCAACTTCTAACTCGCAAATTAATTTTCTCAACTGATTGCTGCATCCAGGCACAATCTTCAGGACCTAACTCCAACAAAACACCATTTCAACAAAAATCATACAAGGACAGAGACAAATGGCTCTACTCAATAGAAACAAGCAGCCAGATGGTGGTAGCTTTGCCTCCAGTCTCTGCCCAGAAACACACCCAGCAAGCTACAGCTCCTTCAAACTCTGATTTCTTTGAGGAGCTAATGGACAGAGAAAGAGGAAGCAGTGGATGTAATTTATTTGGATTTTCAGAAGGTGTTTGATAAGGTACCACACATTCAGCTGCTTAATTAGAGACAAACCTGTGGTGTTAGGTATGTTAACAAGGTTACAGGATTGGCTCATCGATAGGAGAGTGAGAGTTGGGATGAATGGGGTCATTTTCAGGATGGCCACCTGTAACTAATGGTGTGCTGCATGGATCAGTGTGCGGCCACAATTCTTTACAATTTGTACTTGGATGAGGAAAATGAATGTACTGGGAAGGTAAGTGGTGAGGATAACACAGTGTGTGCAGAAGGGATACCGACAGGTTAAGTGAACATAAGAACATAAGAAATAGTTGGCCATCCGGCCCTTTGAGCCTGCCCTGCCATTCAATAAGATCATGGCTGATCAGCTCCACTTACCTGCCTGCTCACCACAACCCTTAATTCCTTTACTGTTCAAAAACTATCCATCTTTGTCTTAAAAATGTTCAAAAAGTTAGTCTCAACTGCTTCACCGAGCAGGGAATTCCACAGATTCACAACCCTTCGGGTGAAGAAGTTCCTCCTCAACTCAGTCCAAGCCTCAGTCTCTGTGTGAAGTTGACAGTAAACCAAAATAAAAGAACTGCCAATGCTGGAAGTGAGAAATAAAAGCAGAAACTGCAGGAAAAGCTCAGCACGTCTGGCAGCATCTTTGGAGAGAAAGCAGAGCTAATGTTTAGAGTCCAGTAATCATTCTTTAGAACTGAAGACCCACAACATTAACTCTGCTTTTTCTCCAAAGATACTGCTAGATCTGCTGAATTTTCCAGCACTTCTGTTTTTGTATCTGTGTGAACTTGCGTGTGTGTGTGTGAGAGAGAGAGAGAGAGCCTGTGTGTTTGTGTGTGAGTGAGAGAGCCTGTGTGTGTGTGTGTGTGTGAGAGAGAGAGCGTGTGTGTTTGTGTGTGTGTGTGTGAGAGAGAGACAGCCTGTGTGTGTGTGTCAGGCTGCATTGTGTCAGCTGCATCCCCCCTGCAGCAGAATTAACCAAAGCAGATCTCAGCAGCTCCTCCCAACATCCCTCGCCTCTGAGAGGGAATGACCTTGAGAAAGGACATCTCCAGAGGGGCACGAATCGATGCTGCGTTTACAGCAGATATCTTTACAATCAGATTATTTTTAGTTGTTTGGTTGTACAGGACATGAGCATTTACTGAAAATAAAAACACTTTCTTGAAGTTCTTTGTCTTTCACTCATCAGGAGATTTGCAAGAAACACCAATGGAAAAGGGATAAAGCAGTATTCAGGATTATTTTTACCTCAGTCTTGGGAAGAGAAACAAATTCTCTCAGAATTCCGATAACATCAAATTTGCTTCTTGCCTTTTTTCTTTGAAAATTCAATGTGGTGATAAAATGAGAAAATAGATATTGATTTTATTTCAACACCCAATGGTAAACTAAAATCCCAGGGGGTTTTCCAAAGATTAGGGAAGAGCTTTAAAGTAACAGTGTCCCTCTGGTTTGGGTTGTGCTGTTACAGACAGTGTGAAACCTCAGAGATGAAGCCACAATTCGATATTAAAAGCGGGGCAGCTCTCCTCAGTCAATATTCACCCCCAAACAAACATCTCAGTGTGATCACCGAACAGTGATCCAAATCCCACACCGACATCCCAAACAGCATTGACTGGGTCACCCACATCCCACAGACTATGGCAGTTCAAGGGTGCGGCTCACCACCACTCTCTTCAGGGGCAATTCAGAATGGGCAGTACATTCCAGAGCCCAGCAATGCCCACATCCTGAGACTGTAATAAAAACAGACTTCTAATTTGAATAATGACTACATTTCAACATTAGTCCACTCACAAGGTACAGGGTGTTTTGAAAATATAAACCTGCCCCAAGTCCTTTCTCAGTCTGTATAAGGAATAAGTGTTCCATTTTGCTTTTGTTTGTGGGATCTTACTGTGCATGCAAAAGCTGTTTGAGCCATCCATGTGACAAGACCCAGTGTGGACTTATTTCGGCTCTGACTATCAACCCTCACCTTTGCAGTGCCCCCCTCCACCCAACACCTCCTCACCCCCTCCCCCTCCCAACATCACCTCCTCCCCCACACCCCATCACCTCCTCGCCCCTCCCCCTCCCCATCACCACCTCACGCCCTCCCCCTCCCCATCACCTCCTCCCCTCCCCCTCCCAACATCACCTCCTCCCCCACACCCCATCACCTC
>JAHRHZ010000149.1:817377-833757 GCA_024137785.1 Ginglymostoma cirratum | reverse complement strand
TATAAAAAGAAAGGGGCAGTTGGACAAAGCAAGCTCTCGTCCACCAGGGCTAACGGCCCTCAGCTCGGAAGAGAATCACTGGATCTCACGGCCTCCTCTATGTCTCAGAGAAAGCACCATCTAAATAACAACGGCACCAATGGCACAACTAATTAATATTCCTGACAGAAGAACCGACGGAGAAGGCACAGAACATTCCGGAAGACGTGTCATCTGGCTTTAATTTCCCGAGACTAAATTCTATTTTTTTCATTTGGAACAGCATACCACTAGAATCTTGTTTCATTTGGGAATAGTTACTAGTTAGAAGGGGTTTATTTGGTTTGTTAATAGTTTAGTTAATTTGTTCACTGTTAGTTAGATAAATAAATTGGTATGTGTTGATTTTAAAGCAAGTGTCAGGGATTTATTTTATTTAACCAGTAGTAGTTGCTGAAAGGCAGGTTACACCACTTTTCACACTCCTTTTACAGAGTATGGGGCAAGGCACTTCTCTTTGGGTGTTTTGGTTTTAGTTCTCAGAGGGAGGGATCCACCTCCACATTATAATATATTGGGGGCTTGTCGTCTGGGATTTGGACAGATTTGAACAGATTTTGGGTACGATAGGTCCCAACAGATTAAAACAGACATGGGGCTTAGTGTCCTAGATCTTTAAATAAAACTTCAGTGAGAAGTGGAAAATCTATTTAATTTCAGCTGCTTGTCATCAGGTAAATGAAAAGTGGGAAATGGCTTTTCCTGTCTCTAAGAGTTTTCTGGGGGTGGAAGAAGTGACTGTGAGTTTTACACAAGGTGAGCAAGGAAAAGCTACTAGAACTGGCAGTCAAGCTGATTTTCTGATGAAGGGTCTAGGCCCGAAATGTCAGCTTTCCTGCTCCTATGATGCTGCTTGGCCTGCTGTGTTCATCCAGCTCTACACCTTGTCATTGTAGCATCCTTAAACACAGGTGAAGTGCCGGAGGACTGGAGAGTTGCTAATGTTGTCCCCCTGTACAAGAGGGGTAGTAGGGATATTCCAGGTAACTACAGACCAGTAAGCCTGACGTCAGTGGTGGGAAAGTTGCTGGAGAAGGTACTGAGGGATAGAATCTATTTATATTTGGAAAAGAATGGGCTTATCAGTGATAGGCAACATGGTTTTGTGCAGGGGAGATCATGCCTTACTAACTTAATAGAGTTCTTTGAGGAAGTGACCAAGTTGATAGATGAAGGAAGGGCTGTAGATGTCATCTACATGGACTTTAGTAAGGCGTTTGATAAGGTTCCCCATCGTAAACTAATGGAGAAAGTGAAGTCACATGGTGTACAGGGTGTTCTAGCTAGGTGGATAAAGAACTGGTTGAGCAACAGGAGACAGAGAGTAGTAGTTGAAGGGAGTTTCTCGAAATGGAGAAAGGTGACCAGTGGTGTTCCACAGGGATCAGTGCTGGGGCCACTGTTGTTTGTGATATACATAAATGATCTGGAAGAGGGCATAAGTGGTCTGATCAGTAAGTTTGCAGATGACACGAAGATTGGGGGAGTAGCAGAAAGCATAGGGGATTGTCAAAGAATACAGGAGAATATAGATAGACTGGAGAGTTGGGCGGAGAAGTGGCAGATGGAGTTCAATCCGGGCAAGTGTGAGGTGATGCATTTTGGGAGGTCTAATTCTAGAGCGAACTATACTGTAAACGGAAGAGCCTTGGGAAAAGTTGATGAGCAGAGAGATCTGGGAGTTCAGGTCCATTGTACCCTGAAGGTGGCTGCACAGGTGGATAGAGTGGTCAAGAAGGCATATGGTATGCTTGCCTTCATCGGACGGGGTATTGAGTATAAGAGCTGGCAGGTCATGTTAAAATTGTACAAGACTTTGGTTCGGCCGCATTTGGAGTACTGTGTACAGTTCTGGTCGCCACATTACCAAAAGGATGTGGAAGCTTTGGAGAGGGTACAGAGAAGGTTTACGAGGATGTTGCCTGGTATGGAAGGTGCTAGCTATGAAGAGAGGTTGAGTAGGTTAGGATTGTTTTCATTAGAAAAAAGGAGATTGAGGGGGGACCTGATTGAGGTCTTCAAAATCATGAAGGGTATAGACAGGGTTGATAGAGATAAGCTTTTTCCCAGGGTGAGGGATTCAATAACGAGGGGTCACGCGTTCAAGGTGAGAGGAGAAAAGTTTAAGGGGGATACATGAGGAAAGTACTTTACACAGAGGGTGGTAGGTGCCTGGAACGCGTTGCCAGCAGAGGTAGTAGAGGCAGGCATGGTAGATTCATTTAAAGTGCGTCTGGACAGATGCATGAGTAGGTGGGGAGCAGAGGGATACAGATCCTTAGGAATTGGGCGATATGTTTAGACAGTGGATTTGGATCGGCAGAGGCTTGGAGGGCCAAAGGGCCTGTTCCTGGGCTGTAAGTTTTCTTTGTTCTTTGTTTATCTCAGATTGTCCAGTATCTGCAGTTCCTACTATCTCAGGATTTGGGGTTGCCTTTGTTTGTGAGAAAAGGAGGTAATTACAGCAATAGCTTGACATTTAAATTTGCTGGAAATGCCATCAAAATCTTTGGAAATGACAAGAATTCAATGGCAGATGAAGCAGCTTGAACATGACAGGGAACTGAAACAGTTTGAATTATGGTTAAGAGCAGAGGAAAGAGAAAAGCAAAGAATTGCCTTTGCAGAAGAAAATTGAAAAAGACAAAGAAGAAAGGGAGAAAGACAGAGTTTGAACTTCAGAAGTTGGCAATTGGACGGGAAATTTGACTTAAAAGGATGGAGGTGAAGGTAGAAGGTAGGCTTTGTGAGGAGGATAGTGATGATGAGCAAACCCATCATAGCCAAAGGCTTGGTGGGGATATGTACCAATATGTCCACCCATTACTTGGATGAATGCAGAAGCCTTTTTCATTTCCTTTGAGAAATTGGCTAAACAGATGAACTGACTAGAGACTGTGTGGATGATGTTAATTCAGACCAAGTTTG
The DNA here is from genome assembly GCA_024137785.1 of Ginglymostoma cirratum. Lineage (NCBI taxonomy): Eukaryota > Metazoa > Chordata > Chondrichthyes > Orectolobiformes > Ginglymostomatidae > Ginglymostoma > Ginglymostoma cirratum. Next base: position 830,790 of record JAHRHZ010000149.1, on the reverse strand, counting down.
TAGCAGGGCTAGTGAGGAGTTTGCAGTGCTGTCATAGGCGGTGTCAGGAGACTATGAAGAAGTAAAACAATCTTTTTTGAGTGCCCACATAGAACGTAGAACAATACAGGCTCTTCGGCCCACGATGTTGTGCCGACCTATTATCCTACTCAGATCAATCTACCCAGCGTACCCTACATTTTACTATCGCCATGTGCCTATCCAAGAGGTGTTTAAAAATCTCTAAAGTATCTGACTTCACTACCACTTCCGGAAGCACATTCCACACACCCACCACTCTCTGTGTGAAGAACCTACCTCTGACATCTCCCCTACACCTTCCTCCAATCACTTTAAGATTATGCCCCCTCATAATAGTCATTTCCACCCTGGGAAACAGTCTCTGGCTATCCACTCTGTCTATGCCTCTCATCATCTTGTACACCTCTATCAAGTCACCTCTCATCCTTCTTCGCTCCAATGAAAAAAGCTCTAGCTCCCTCAACCTTTCCTCGTACGACCTGCCCTCCAGTCCAGGCAACATCCTGGTAAATCTCCTCTACACCCTCTCTAAAGCATCTTTCCTGTAATGAGGTGACCAGAACTGAACCCAATATTCCAAGTGTGGTCTAACCAGGGTTTTATAGAGCTGCAGCATAACCTCACAGCTCTTAAACTCAATTCCCCTGCCAATGAACGCCAACACACCATACGCCTTCTTTACAACCCTTTCAACTTGGGTAGCAACTTTGAGGGATCTATGGATGTGGACCCCAAGATCCCTCTGTTCCTCCACACTGCCGAGAATCCTGTCATTAACCCTGTATTCCGCATTCAAATTCGACCTTCCAAAATGAATCACTTCACACCTTTCTGGGTTAAGTTCCATCTGCCACTTCTTTGCCCAGCTCTGCATCCTGTTGATGTCCTGTTGCAACCTACAACAGCCCTCCATGCTGTCCACAACTCCACCAACCTTCGTGTCATTGGCGAACTTACTGGCCCACCCTTCCACTTCCTCATCCAAGTCATCTATAAAGATCACAAACAGCAGAGGTCCCAGAACAGATCCCTGCAGAACACCACTGGTTACTGAGCTCCAAGCTGAATACTTTCCATCTACTACCACCCTCTGTTGTCTATTGGACAGCCAATTCTGTACCCAAATGAACTGGTACCAGAAGAATTTAGACAATGGTTCAGAAAGGAACCAGGTCAGACTTACATCGAGTTTGAAAGAACTAAACAGAGCAACTTTGATAGATGGATGAGAACATTAAATATAGAAAAGACATATGAGGCTCCTTGTGATATTATTATATTGGAGGAGTTTAAAAACTCATTTCCAGAAGTGATAAGAACTCATGTCGAGGAACAGAAAGTTAATTCAGCGAGAGTTGCTGGAGGGATGGCAGATGAATAGGCAATAGTGCATAAATCAAAATCTGGCTTCTGACAGCAGCTTCATTCTGTGAGGGATTGAATTTTGGAAAGAGGGTGATGCTTCAATGAAAATCAAAAAAGTAGATCACACTGGGAACAGTTTACCGTGTGTGGGAGAAAAACCCAGGAGGGTGGAAAAGAGGCGAAAGGCCTCAGGTGTTTCACTGCAATAAGGTGGGACACACAAAGTCGCAGTGCTGGTGGTTTAAGAAAGGCACTGGGAAAAAGAATGTGATAAAAGAGGCTGAACCAGTGGGATTAGTTGAGGTAGTGAAGGAAATCCCAAGAGAAGTCAAAGAGTTGCAGGACAATGCACAGCCTAGTCACAGGCTGGAAAGTAAGACAGCACCTGATCTTTTCAAAGACTTCACTTGTGCGGGTAAGATTTACTCAGGTAGAACAGGGGAGTTGGTAAACAAGTTAAAATATTAAGAAAGTCAGGAACTAGGCTGTCTCTAATAGTAAGAGATGGAAATATTTGGACTCCTTCTGAAATATTGCCTGAGAGGGTGGTAATCATTGGAATAAGTGGAGAGAGGAATAGTGTTTCCCTGCATAAGGTAAGGCTAGAAAATCCAATCAAGACTTGGGGAAGTGATAGTGGGAGTGATGGAAAAATGGCTATTCTACAAATAGTTTATTCTTGGAAATGATATAGCTGGATCACAGGTGAGAGTGATGCCCACTGTAGTGGAAAAACCAAAGGAAAACCAGGGAACTGAGGAGTTAAAAGAAAAATACCCTGGAATTTTTACGGACTATGTGGTGACAAGATCCCCCAGCCACAAGTTAAAACAAGAACGGAAAATAAAAAAGAAAGATGAAAGAGTTGGGGTCCAGTTATCTGACACCCTGTTTGATGAAACGGTAAAGGAAAAACCTGAACAGGTAGAGGATCTGGCAGATGTGTTTAGTTCTGAGAGATTAATGGAGCTATAACAAAACGATGAGACGCATACTTGGAAAAGGAATCAGAGTGTATTCCAGAATGCTTACCTTAAGGATAAAATTTTAAGGTGGAAATGGAGACCTTGGCAGGTTATTGCAGAGGAGAAATGGGGGGAGTTTTATCAGATTGTGTTGCTGGTAGCATACAGACAGGAAGCATTGTGGGCAGCACACAAATTATCTGTAGGAGGTCATCTAAGAGTCAGGAAGACTCAGGATAAGATACAGAAGGGGTTTTATTGGCCTGGATTACATAAAGATGTGGTTGAATGTTGCCATACCAGTCATGCATGTCAGATCGTAGGAAAGTGTCAGGCAGCAATAAAACCAGTGCCTTTGATGCAAATTCCCACATTTGAAGAACCTTTCACATGAGTTATAATTGATTGTGTAGGTCCCCTCCCTAAAACCAAAAGTGGGAACCAGTATTTCCTAATCTTAATGGACGTGGCTACCAGGTTTCTGGAGGGAATTCCATTATGGAATGTCAAGGCAAAAAAGGTTGTGAAGGAGTTACTTGTTTTCTTTACCCGGCATGGTCTACCCAGGGAGATTCAGTCAGACCAAAGGGTCCAATTTTACTGCCAAATTATTTAAGGAGGTCATGGATAGTTTAGGCATCAAACACTTAAGATAGAAATGGTAGTGTTCAATGTTATATGTAAATAGGATTAGTATAAAATGTGTAACTCTAGGTTAATGAGCAATGGAGCCAATACTGTAATGGAGTTAAGGTGACTAAAAAAATGAAGCAATCTTTTCATAATGATGGTTCATTCTTTTTCTTTAGGGGGTAGGTGTTGTGAACTTGGGTTGAGTACTTGTGGATTGGGAGGCAGGAAGTTGGAATTTGGTGTTTACAAAATGCTAGGGGGAAGAATTGTGTGGTCCCTTTAAAAGATGAGGTGCTTTTTCTGTGCTTAGAAATTTAAAATAGATGTTCGTGACCAGCAGCTTGATGTTTGCAAATACAGATTGAAACATTTGTATTGAAAGGCTGTACAGTTAGCAGGCCAAACAGCAGCTTTACCAAGACAATGGAATTTTGATTTAGCCAATCAATTTGAAATGGATACTTAGGTACCAAAAACCTATTAAATTTAAGTCTGATGGTTTTGACAACATAGGACCAATCCTATTGTAAGAAATATTGATATTTCATCAAGGATATAAAAAGAAAGGGGCAGTTGGACAAAGCAAGCTCTCGTCCACCAGAGCTAATGGCCCTCAGCTCGGAAGAGAATCACTGGATCTCACGGCCTCCTCTATGTCTCAGAGAAAGCACCATCTAAATAACAACGGCACCAATGGCACAACTAATTAATATTCCTGACAGAAGAACCGACGGAGAAGGCACAGAACATTCCGGAAGACACATAACCTGGCTGTAATTTTCAGAGACTAAATTCTTTTACTAATATATAAGTGGGATTTGTATTTATTGGAACAGCATACCATTAGAATCTTGCTTTAGTTGGGAATAGTTACTAGTTAGAAGGGGTTTATTTGGTTTGTTAATAGTTTAGTTAATTTGTTCACTGTTAGAGTTAGATAAATAAATTGGTATGTGTTGATTTTAAGTTGACTGTCAGGGATTTATTTTATTCAACCATTAAAAGTTGCTGAAAGACAGCTTACACACTTTTCACACTCCATTTACTGATTATAGGGCGAGGTGCTCCTGTCTGGGTGGTTTGATTTTAGTTCTGGTGGGGTAGGGTCACCCTCTGCTTTACAACACTGGTCCCTTGGAAACTTGGAGACAGCGCAAAGGGGTGATATAGCAGGAAGCAGCTACACACAAAGGAGCTGGGAACCTGGAACTGCCTCCCTCCAAAACATTCTGAATACTGCAGGTCAAGACCAGGCAGATGGGGTGTTTGTTCTGGGTGTTGAGGTGAGAGCTAAATGGAGTGGATGAAGTCAAGTATCAGCATGCTGTTATCAAACAAACTCTTCCTTGTTTAATAGACTAATATCCATCTGTTCAATTAGGCAGCAAAAGACTTTCAGGATATCAATACAAACACAGAGATGTACAAGGGACTCATTGTGAGTCTGTAGTTTAGCACAAATCCTTTCCTTTTCAATGCTTTCCCTGTCCAGCAGCCAACTCCCCACTGGGGCCAAACTACCCCCAGATCTCCAATTCTAGGGGGCGTTGCAAGAACCCAGCTCGCATAGAATTTCTAACTATTCAGAGATGTAGGGACTTAAACATAGGCCTCCTGACTTAGAGGTAGGGACACTACACCACAGGAGCCCTATAGAACCCAGCTCCTCTTTATATCCAGAATTACTCTGACATGCAACAGAATAACCACAAAATTCAATGAGCATTATCTGCTCCCACCCGAATCCACAACTTATCTGTTGATCCTGAACAGAGTTAAACATACAAAAGTATTAAAATAAAATGGGAAAGTTGGCCTAACCATAGTTTATAAGGGAATTAGAGATAGTATTAGACTCAAGGATGAGGAATACAATTTAGCCCAAAATAACAGCCCTGATGACTGGAAACAGTTTAGAATTCAGCTCGAGTGTAAATTTGTGGGGAACATACAAACTGACTGTAAAAGGTTTCTAATGGTATGTGAGGAGGATAACTTTGGTGAAGACAATCTAGGTCTGTTACAGTCAGAAACAGGTGAATTTATAATGGGGAACAAAGAAATGTGTGACTAACTGAATACAAATGTCGGTTCTATGCTCATAAAGGAGGACAGTTTCTGTCCAGAACCCAGTCAGAGAAGCAGCTGGAGGAGTCAAGAGAGGGAACCTGCAAAAATTGACCTAGTGACAGCAATATACATGATTTGTATAGTATCTTTAATAAAGGAAAACGCTGTTTTTAGATGGGCAGGATGAGAAACAGGAGGGATCAAGGATAGATTTTTGGTGAACGTCAGAGGTAACAGTGTGGGCACAGGAAGAGAAACGATCGCAGATGCCTCTGTGGTTACAGTTGGACAGATAAGAATGGAATTGGGTGACAGCACCTCCCCCCATCCTCCACCTCCCACCCCCAACCCTGCAGCTGGGTGACAGTGGAGAGGGTGGTATGGTCAAAGTGTGCAGGCAGGACAAGGAGGGAAAGTTGGCCACTGTCACAGTGACACGGGATTGAATAGAATCCCTACCGTGTGGAAGCAGGCCATTTGGCCCACTGAGTCACACCAACCCCGTGAAATGCATCCCACCCAAACCAATAACCCTGCCCCATCCCTGTAACCCTGCATTTCCTATGGCTAAGCCACCCAGCCTGTACAGCCCTGGAAACTAGGGGCAACTTAGCATGGCCAATCCACCTGACCTGCATATCTTTGGATTGTGGGAGGAAACCGGAGCAAACCCACACAGACACAGGGGGAATGTGCAAACTCCACACAAACAGTTGGCTGAGGGTGGAATCAAACCCGGGTCCCTGGTGCTGTGAGGCAGCAGTGCTAACCACTGAGCCACTATGTTTTTTGTGAACTTGGTAAGAGTTGTGGTAGGGACAGAGGCATTTTACTGTGGTTTGAGGTATTCCTGGAGGTTTGATTGTGCTAATTTGCCTAGTGTTGTATTAACATTAATCACATATTTACAGTTAGAAAAGGCCAAGCATAATAGCTGGCTTTTTGCTTTGTAGACACAGTGATTTCTGAGCAAATACTCTGGCCAGAAATGGTCTAATGCTGCCTGATAACCCATTTCCTGAGCTCCATTCCGTGACCAAAAGAAATGTTTAACTGTTCAAATCTATTTTAACTCAGCAAATCAGTGAATTTCACAGGATTTGAGGTGACCATTGAGTCCCTGTGAGCTCTCTCTTCAGTTTTGTTTGAAACTCCCAGATTGTTCACCAGTCCGGAGCTGAGAACAAGATACAGTGCTCTCCCAGAGGGATAGCCAGAGATCTGGAAAGGTTTATGGAACTTCTTTGTTCTTATATTTAATGCTAGTTTTGTATATTACTTGATTTCTAATCACCTTTTCAACCTGCGTGCTGTCTTCAGGGATCTGTCTGCATGCTCCCTGTTACAATCATAGGAACATAGGAATTAGGAGCAGGAGCAGGAAATTCAGTTTTCGAGCCCACTGTGCCATTTAACATGATTATGGCTGATATTATCCTGGTCTTATTTCCACTCTCCAGCCTGCTCCCCATAGCCCTTTATCCTGCTTTTCATCAGAAACATATCTAATTCTTTCTTGAATCAGTTGATTGATTCTTTCTGAATAAAAACTGAAAGGACTGTGGATGCTGTAAATCAGGAACAAAAACAGAAGTTGCTGGAAAAGCTCAGCAGGTCTGGCAGCATCTGTGAAGAAAAATCAGAGTTAACGTTTCATGTCGGGCGACCCTTCTGAGGCAGTGTGCTCTGAGGCAGTGAGTTCCACAGATTCACAACCCTCTGAGAGAAGTAGTTTCTCCTCATCTCAGTTTTCAATCTACCACCTCTCACTCTATATCAATACCTTCTTGTTCAATGTCCACCTTATCAATCCCCTTAAGCATTTTATACACCTCAATCAGATCCCCCCTCATTCTTCTATACTCCGGTGAGTACAAGCCCAAGCTATTCAACCTTGTACAAAAACACCTTGTACAAAAACCCTTGTCATCCCTGAAATTAACCTGGTGAACCTCCTCTGCACCCCATTCCAGTGCCACAAGTTCCTCAAGTAAGGAGACCAGAGCAGGACACAGTATTCCAGCTGTAGTCTCACCATCGCCTTATACAGTCCCAGCTGATGAAATAACTGAACAAGTCTGATCCCAAAGTGAAACCCAGCTTGATAGACCTGAACATGACTTTATTCTTCCTTTTTAATCATGGAGGTCAGTTACTGAACACATTCACAAGAGGCTCCTGGTGCACTTTTAACACAAAGACCAAAGCATTCAATCAACAAGAAAAACACAAACTATGTTTCTACACCAAACAAATATGATGAAAGATTTCATTACAAACCCCAGAAACATATTCAAAATCGCACTATCCCTTTTACCTTGGCTTTATCCTGAAATATATAAACATGGGAAACAGGAGCAGGTATAGGCCATTCAGCCCTTTGACCCAACTTTGCACTTCAACATGCCTCGGCCAATCACCCACCTCACAAACTTCCTGGTACTTCAAAGAACTCAATCACAGTAGTCAGACAAGATTTATTTTATTAATTTATTGTATGTGAGCATCATTGTCTGGGCCAGCAATTATTGCTGATCACTGTGTGTCCAGGAGAAGGTGGTTGTGTGCTGCAGCCTTGAACCACAACACTCCATGTACTGGGGCACAGCCACAGTCTCCTGCACATTAACACTGTTGCCCCACAGCGCCAGGGACCTGGGTTCGATTCCAGCCTCTGTGTGGAGTTTGCATATTCTCCCCGTGTCTGCCTGGGTTTCCTCCGGGTGCTCCCGTTTCCTCCCACAGTCCAAAGATGTGCAGGCTAGGTGGATTGGCCATGGGAAATGCAGGGTTACAGGGATAGGGCAGGGCTTGTTTCCACACTGTAGAGATTCTATGATCCTAAGTGGCTCGCACAGCAATTTCAGAGGGCAGTTCAGAGATAACTGTGGGACTGGAGTCACCTGTGGGCCAGACTGGGTAAGGACAGCAGTTTCCATCCCTAAAAGGCAGTGGTGAACCAGGTGGATTTTTATGACAATCAACAGTCACATTCCATTATTACCTGTCAATAAATAGACCAACATTCACTGCTATAGTCATCTGCTCTCTCCCTCCCGTCACCCCCCTCACCCCTCTCTCCACACCCTCCCGTCACCCCTCTCTCCACTCCCTCCTGTCATCCCTCTCTCCACTCCCTCCCATCACCCCTCTCTCCACACCCTCCCATCACCGCCCCCTCGCCACACCCTCCCAGATCCCCCTCGCCGCACCCTCCCCGACCCCCTCTCTCCACACCCTCCCATCATCCCCCCTCACCACACCCTCCCATCACCGCCCCCCTCACCACACCCTCCCATCACCGCCCCCCTCGCCACACCCTCCCATCACCGCCTCCCTCGCCATACCCTCCCAGATCCCCCTCGCCGCACCCTCCCCGAACCCCTCTCTCCACACTCTCCCATCACCCTCTCCCATCACCCCCCTCACCACACCCTCCCATCACCGCCCCCTCGCCGTACCCTTCCCAACCCCCTCTCTCCACACTCTCCTATCACCCTCTCCAATCACCCCCCCTCACCACACCCTCCCAGCAACTCCCCTCACCGCACCCTCCCATCACCCCGCCTCCCAGATCCCCGCTCGCCGCACCCTCCCATCACCCCCCATCACGCCCCTCCCAGACCCTCCTCGCTGCACCCTCCCATCACCCCCCTCCCCAACTCTCCTCGCTGCAACCTCCCACCACCACCCTCCCAGACCCTCATCGCTGCACCCTCCCATCACCCCCTTCCCAGAACCCCCTCGCCACACCCTCCCATCACCCCCTCCCAGACCCTCCTTGCCACACCCTCCCAGACGCCCCCTTGCCACACCCTCCCAGACCTCCTCTCGCCACACCCTCCCAGACCCCCTCTCGCCACATTCTCCCATCATCCCCGGCTTCCTGATTCCCTCTCTCCACACTCTCCCATCACCCTCCTTCCTGATTCCCTCTCTCCACACTCTCACATCACCCTCCTTCCTGATTCCCTCTCTCCACACTCTCCCATCACCCCCCACTTCCTGATTCCCACTCACCACCCATCTCCCATCGCCCCCGTCCCTATCCCTCCACTATCCTGCTTTCCCACTGTTGAGTAATTACTTCAGAACCTAGAACATCTTGTGATAATGTCACGGAAATGCACATCACCGAGTATAAAAAGCACAGTGTGGGTGGAGTTAGAACAGACTCTACTATAGAAGATTATGCTACACCAGATTAGAACTTTCTGGAAGACCCAGATAAACACATGGACATAACGACAAGTGGCAGATCACTTAATTGCTATCAAATGTAACTAGAAATCAGAACCTGGTGTAACTATGATTATTACGTACAGCAATATTTAGAATTAATGTTTGATGAATGGTGTTACTTTGACTTCTCCTTGACCAGTCTGACTTGAAGCTAAAATCACTGCTTCACATCAGTGCACACGAGGTGGTGGGGAGCTATCTACTGGACCGTTGCAGTCCATGGAAGGTAGGAACACCCACACAATGCTGTTAGGGAGGGAGTTACAGGATTTTGACCCAACAACACTGAAGGAGATAAAAGGTACTGCAGATGCTGGAGAATCCGAGATAACAAGCATGGGGCTGGATGAACACAGCAGGTCAAGCAGCATCATACGAGCAGGAAAACTTGACGTTTCGGGCCTAAACCCCAGGAACAGCAATGTATTTCCAAGGAAGGTGATGAAAAGGGACATTGCACCAATGGCTAATCTGTATTTGTATCAATATCCTAACTAACTAAATGCATCCAATTCTGACCTGATGTTTACAATTAACCCCCAATATCTGCAGCTTCTTGTGGAAGAGATTTTGAGATCTCCACCAACATCTAAATGAAGCAGGCCTTCTTGAGTTAGTTTCTCTGGATCTGAATTATATTAAAAGATATTGATTTAACCCATTCAATCTTCTGAAGTTTTATTTCCCCTTTATTCATTCATGGGATGAGGGCATCGTTGGCCAGACCAGGTAAGGATGGCAGTTTCCTTCCCTAAAGGGCATTAGTGAACCAGGTAGATTTTACTGACAACTGGCAGTGGGTTCATGGTCACCATTAGATTCTTAATTCCAGACTTTTGTTGAATTCAAATTCCACCATTCGTCCTGACAGGTTTTGAACCCGATTGCCCAAAGCGTTATTTGGGTTTCTGGGTTAACAGTCCAGCAATAATATCACTAGGCCATTGCTTCCCCTAGTCCAAGTTAAGTTAACAATATTTATGCAAGTTGTCCTCACAATGTAACTGTTTAAGACTTCATATCATTCTGATGAGTCCACATTCAAGGCCAACGTATCATGCCTGAGGTAAGGTGGTAGATGTTGCCATGGAGAATACCCAGAATACCAAAGTCTGCTCATTAGCCAATCAGCACTCACCTCTCACACAGTAAGAGGTAATGGTAAAGCCACCATAGTCCCAGAGGGCCATAGGGCTGCTCGCTCAGAGAGACTGGTGGTGGTTTAAATTGAGGGTCACCATGCTTCAGGCAAGGAGAAAGGTTGAGAAGGTGGGACCCTCATGGTAACCTTAGGCTGTACAGAAATCGAGCTCACACAGCTGGTATCACCTTACATTAGAAACCAGCTGTCCAGCTGCATGAGCTAACCAACTCCCCTCTCATACAATAGAAATACATTGAACTGATTTCCTTGCAAATTGCTCTGATGAATGCGAGCCAAAAGTACAAATAAATTATTCTCAATTAAAAACCTCTATCAAATTTTAAAAGATCTATCAATCAGGTTGCTTTAAGAAATGCAAAATTATTGGTTTATTATAAAATAAAACACATCCAATGAAAATGCAAAACTGGTTAATGTGCACAGTCAGTAACATTGAAATATCAAACCTCAAAAGACACATTACCACAAAACCAGGTAAATGGTGAAAAACAGTTGCTTCTCCAGGGATAACAAGGTGTAGAGCTGGATGAACACAGCAGGGCCAAGCAGCATCAGAGGAGCCAGAAAGCTGATGTTTCGGGTCTAGACCCTTCTTCAGAAAAAGAGTCTGAAGAAGGGTCTAGATCCAAAATGTCAGCCTTCCTGCTCCTCTGATGCTGCTTGGCCTGCTGTGTTCATCCAGCTCTACACCTTGTTATCTCAGATTCCACAGCATCGGCAGTTCCCACTATCTCTGCTTCTCCAGAGATTGGCTTCCTGAAAATAACAGTTTGGCAATTTAGTCCTTTAAGGGAAAATTGAATTGGCGTGGGGTGTTCATGTTGCCTTTGTGCTCACAGGCAGATCACTGGGCATGTGCAGTTGTCTCTGAACGCATGGCAGACACAGCTTGTTCAGGAATTACAATCTCGAGAAGCTCCTTCAATCACTCTCCCAGAGGAACAACTTCATTTTACCCTGAGCTCACTAAAGGGGTTTTTATAGAAACAGGAATGATCAGTTGAGCAGGTCCCCCACTGGCTTTTGCCCCCAATTATTTTGGATAAATACAAATGTCTCCAAGATGTCTCCATGCCGGACACTCCCCCAGTGAGGAGTTTACAACAAAACAATTTGTTAGTACAAGTCACATGACTTCCAAGAAATGCTTTGTTTAAAAAGTAGGTTTTAATGTTGAAGGGTATCACGGTAATTCCTTTTTCAACCCTATCCAGGTGTCCACAGAACCTGAACGAGACTGTTTTTCCAAAATTCTTCCAAACGTACACCCATAGCAACGTATTAAACATGAAGCACCTTCATAACAATTCTGGCAAGAAAATATACACTGTTATGTTTCTTTAATCTAAAGTAGATCCACATTGAACTCCATCTGCTGTCATTATTGTTATTCATTTATTTACTGTCACTGTTTGTTCTAATAATGTGTCTTCTCTAATCTGGAGCCTTGTGAAAACTTGATTCCTTCATTAAATTCATTTCTAATTCGTTTCAAATTCGGGTTGTAGATTTTTTTTTCCACCAAACTTCAGGAGGACTTTGTGCCTTGTAGATAGTGCGAAAGATACAGGGTTAGGAGGTGAGTCATTCAGAGCAGAATGGCCACCCTGTGGCCTGCATTTAAATATTGTGACTGTCCAGCTAGTTTCTGCTCCATGGTAACCCTCAGGATGCTGATTGTGGAATAGAATTCAAATTAGCTTTATTGTGAGGGATTCAGTGCTAGTAACAGATACCGACAGATCTAGTAATTCAAGACTAGGCACGCATGAGATACTGAGGAGCATCAGCAGAAATTTACGCCAATACAATTTGCAACCTCATTGCCCAGCAAGTCCCCATTCTATCATGAACCCTAGACAAAGTGGCCCACGGATGTGTACCACCTACAAGATGCGCTGCAGAAATTTACCAAAATTCCTTAGACAGCACCTTCCAAACTCACAACCACTTACATCCAGAAGGACAAGGGCAGCAGATATATGGGAACACCACCCTCTGAAAGTTCCCTCCAAGCCACTCACCATCCTGACTTGGAAATATATCCCCGTTCCTTCAGTGTCACTAGGTCAAAATCCTGGAATTCCCTCCCTAATGGCATTGTGGGTCAACCCACAGCAGGTGGTCTGCAGCTGTTCACCCAGGCAGCTCACGATCACCTTCTCAAGGGGCAACTAGGGCCGGGCAATAAATGCTGGCCCAGGCAGTGATGCTAATGTCTCACAAGTGAATAAGAAAACAATAAAAGTAAATACTATTGGTCATTGAAGTTAAATCCTCGCTTGTTGGAGAAGGTCACTGCCTGGCGTGGACACTACTCATTAATCAGCCCATATCTGAACATTGTCAAGGTCTGGCTCTGTGAGCGTATGAACACACAAATATCTGGATTAGGAGGAGTAAGCCATTCTGCCCCATGAGCCTATAACACCACTCATTAACATCATGGCCGATCTGATGTTGGCCTCACCTCCTCTTTTCTATTTAGAGATTATCACAAGGACTCCAGGCCTGAAAGCAGTGACTTGACAGTGTGACAGTGTAAGCTCAAAGGTATGGAATGTGATTTTACTGAAGTTAATTTACGGAGCTGGTCTATGATTGTTACACCCAGCAACCCCTTCAGAAAAGTAATTCCTGACAAACCTAAAGAATATCCCATTGATGTTTTACTCAAAGGAGGAAACATGGTCAAAGTAATTGAGGCAGACCTCCAACAATTACACACACTCACACACGCACAAACACACACTCACACACACTCACACACGCACACACACACACTCACACACGCACACACACACTCACACACACACTCACACACACACTCACACACGCGCACACACGCTCTCACACACACACTCACACACGCACACACACACTCACACACACACGCACAAACACACACACACACACGCACACACACACTCACACACACACTCACACACACAC
>JAHRHZ010000149.1:776847-816977 GCA_024137785.1 Ginglymostoma cirratum | reverse complement strand
CACACAAACACACACACACGCACAAACACACACACACTCACGCACAAACACACACACACACACTCACACACGCACACACACACACACGCACACACAACCCACCACACTCCTACACACAGACACACTCACACACACACACTCACACTCACACACACGCACACACACTCACACACACCCTCACACACACATTCACACGCATGCACGCTCACACACGCACACACACACACGCACACACACTCACACATGCACACACAACCCACTCCACTCCTACACACACATGCGCACATACACGCGCACACACACACATACGCGCGCACACACACACGCACACACACACACACACACTCACACACTCACACTCACACACAGACATAGCAGAGGCAAGAAACATCACTAGCACTTTCTTTAATCTGTCATTCATTAATCGTGTACTTCTATATCATTACGCTTGCTGCTACCAGGATTCATTCAGTGGTTTTCTATAGGTTAGCCAACATGAAATACACAAACACTCAGTTTTTTTTGAGTCAGATATCTTGAAGTTTATTTACTACACTAATAATTAAATGACTACATTACCACAGACAGATACATCTAGTCTTGGTTCTGTGCATTCTGATATTATCGTACATTCCATACATTTATCTGACTGACTGAACATACTTCACAGGCACTATGACAGAGATAGAGAGAGAGACAGCAAGCAAGAGAGACTGAAGATGTGGTGGGCATTTTTATACTAGAACATCAAATGCTGTGATATCACATTCCTGTGTTAAAGGTACAGGCCTGTCTGGCTTGGAATTCAGACCATACTACCACATTATTCCCTGTCTTTGACTCCCTTGTTAGTCAAGACTATACAAACCTCTCTTTTTAAAATATTCAATTCCCTGCCTGCATTACTCTCTGGAGAGAAGAATTCCACAGACTAACAACCCTTAAAATAAACCTCACTTTTGTCTTAACGGGGGTAATTGTTTATTTTTAAACCGTGTCCCCTAGTTCCAGTCTCTCCCATGAGGGAGTATATTCACTTGGCATCCATGTTGTTCAGTTCCGTCAGGGGCCTGTACGTTTCAATCATATCGCTATCATTCTCCTCGGCTCCAATCCTATACAGAGTCCATCTCTCTCACAGATGCCTCCTAACCCCCACCAGACAAAATCAGGAATCAGTTGAGTAAACCTTTTCTGAACTGCTCTTAATGCAATTATGACTTTTATTAAATAAAAGGATCTTAAACTGTACCCTGAACTCCAAATGTCATCTCAATAACACTTCATCCAGCTGAAGAAAAACATTCCGACTTTTATTTATCATTCTCCTTTCAATAATTTTTTTACCCATTTACTGGATGTAGCCATCACTGGCTAGGCTAGCATTTATTGTCCATCCCTAACTGTCTGGGGGGTAGTTAAGGGTCAACCCCATTGTTGTGAGTCTGGAGTCACAAGTAGGCCAGACCAGGTGAAGATGGCAGTTTTCTTCCCTAAAGGGCATTAGTGAACACAATTAGTTTTTTTTTGCCAATTGGTTATGGATTCATGGTCATCATTTGACTCTTCACTCTAGATATTCAGGATTTGAACCCGGATCCCCAGAATATTACGTGGATCGTTGGATTAACAACCCAGTGACAATACCACAAGGCTGTCACCTCCCCATAATAAGTTGCATCTTACCTTCATGTGTCAGAGTGTCAGACCCTTCTCTACTACAAGCTCCCACAATCTCTCTCCATTTAAATTGTCTGGACATTTCCTTTTCTTCACGGCAGTGTTCACATTTTCTCACATTTTATCCCATCTGCCATTTATCTTCTTAACTCAGTTAACTTCTCTATATCCCCCATAGGGTCCTTATGTTCTCTTCACATCTCACTTTCCTACCTACCTTTGTGTCATCAGCAAATTCAGCAAACATGCCTTTAGTCCTTTCATCCCTGTTACTGATATTGATTGCAAATAGCTGAGGACCCAGCATTAATCGCTGTGGCACTCCATTCATCAACAGCCCAATCACACCACAATACAGCTTTCCTATGTGTTTCCTGTTCACGAACCAACTCCCTTCCTGACCAGTGAAGCTCAAACCATCACCTCGTGTGTTGATGTGGCACTTTATCAAATACCTTCTGGAAATCCAAGTACATCATATCAATAGGTTCTCAATTATCCATGTTGTTCATTCCATACTTGAGGAACCCCAACAAATTAGTCAAAGACCAACCCCTTTCAGCAAAGGGGGTGTATTTGCGATGGGCTGTACAAGGGGAAAAGCCTGTATTTTCTTTTGTGAAATGCCTCCTTCATGACCAAAATAAACTGTGGAGCATTCTGGAACCTGGCTCATTAGCTTCCTGACAATGACATCATTATCTTCCAGGAAATGCCCAAGGAACCTGTGTTTTGTACAGGGACAAACCACAAAGGAGCAAAGGGTTAGCGGAATGCTAACTACAGTGGGGTTAGGTCAGCTGGTGTTTTCTGTTTGCTAATTCACAACACACTCAGAATGTCTGTTGAAGAGAAGAACAAAGCTCTTTACAAATGGAACATTTTTTGGATGACAGTTTTGAATAGGTCATGGTCTTTAAACAGGTCACAGAATCATACAGTACAGATGAGGTCCTTCGACCCATCGAGTCTGCACTGAATAAAAACCTACTCCAAATTGACACTAGTCTCATTTCCCTGCACTAGCCTTTAATGTTATGAAATTTCAAATTCTTATCCAAGTATTTTTTAAAGGTTGTGAGGTTTCTGCCACAAATACCCTTCCAGGGAGTACATTCCAGACTCCCACTGCCCTCTGAATAAAAATCTTTTCCTCAAATCCACCCTAAATCTCTTGCCTTTCACCTTCAAATTATGCTGCTTCTTACTAACACCCTTGACTAAGGGGCACATCTGCTTTCTATCTTCTCTGTCCACGTCCTTGTATTACATACATAGAATCCCTACAGGGTGGAAACAGGCCCTTCAGCCCAACAAGTCCACACTGACCCTGAGAGCATCCCACCCAGAACCATCCTGCTAACTTACACATCCCTGAACACTACAGGCAATTTAGCACGGCCAATCCACCTACCCCGAACACCTTTAGACTGTGGGAGGAAACCCATGCAGACACAGGGAGAATGTGCAAACTCCACACAGACAGTTGTCCGAGTATGGAATTGAACCCAGGCCCCTGGTGCTGTGAGGCAGCAGTGCTAACCACTGAGCCACCATGCCACCCCATGCCATATTCTTATAAACCTCTATCAGGTCCTTTCTCAACTTTCTCTACTCCAAAGAGAACAACCCAAGCTTATCCAGACTCTCCTCATCGCTAAACTGCTCCATCCCAGGTAACATCCTGGTGAATCTCCTCTGCACCTCCTCTAGCGTAACCAGTCTCCACCACTAAGTTAATTCTGGATCCAACTTGCTAAGTTAGCCTGGATCCCATGTGCTTTTACCTTCCGTCTCAGTCTGCCATGTGGGACCTTGTCAAAGGCTTTGCTGAAATCCATATAAACTATATCAACTGCACTACCCTCATCTACACACCTGGTCAATGCCTTGAAATATTCTATGAAATTTCTTAGTCATGATCTCGCTGTGACAAAGCCATGCTGACTATCCCTAATCAAACCCTGCCTCTCTTTCACAGTTGCCTTCAGTAGTTTCCCTGCTCACTGGTCTGTAATTTCCTGGATTTCTCTACAGTAGTGTACTTGAAAATGGAATCACATTAGTCATCTTTCCATCCTCTGACACCCTCCTCACCACACCCACCATCCCCGCCCCCTCCACCCCCTGCGTCCAGAGAGGAATTAACAATATTGGTCAGGGCGCCAGTGACTTCCTCTCTCATTTCCACAGCAGCCTGGGATACAATTCATCCGGATCTGGGGATTTGTCCAGTTTTAAGCCTCACCAAAATCTCCAACACCACCTCACTCCCTATGTCAAACTGCTCAAGAACCCCTCAGTCCATCTTCTGGAATTCTGTACCTACATCCTCCTTCTCCAAAGTGAAGATAGATGGACCCTACCAATATCCTTCAGAGGTACATGTACAGATTGCCCCCTTGGTCCCTAATGGGTCCTGCTTTTGCTGTGGTTATCCTCTTCCCCTTGACTTATTGACAGAACATCTTCGAATTCTCCCTAATCCTCCTCACCTGTGTTTCTCATGTTCTCCGATTCATTGCTTAAGTTTCCTCTCCAGCTCCACTAGGGCCTCTGTTGATTTGTTCCCCTTGTATCTGTTATAAACCTCTCCTTTCCATTATATCCAGTCCTGAATATTCCTGAACATCCAGGGTTCTCTGGGCTTGTTGCTCCAATATTTCACCTGAAAGGGAATATGTTGGGCCTGTACTGTCCCCAGTTCCATTTTGAACACCAGCCATTGAGCTGATGGCAGGAAGTACAACGTTTCGTGGATCATTAGTACACATTGCTGCTGATTCTGTATTGTGAGTGATCACTGGATCTATTGAGAGGGGTGAGAAAAGGGGGCCTCTGGTAACTCTGTGGCATCAAGGCTGTTATGACTCAATGAGGGAGGGTGTATAGGCATGGACCTTGTCAGATTTAACGGTGTCTGGATCTTTATATGGAATACAGCTGCTTCTGAATGAGGGTCAGGATCTGATACAATCCAGCAGGAAGGGATGCATCCTGCACAGCAGCAGCTGAGTAGGAAGAACTGAGAAATTGTCAAATTGCTATTTTCCTAGAGTTGTGCAGAAAGTAACAAGTTCTTGTAACTATGTAAGGTGTATCTTTGATTTATTAACTATTTAAAATGAACTTTCCTTTTTTGCTTCAAACAACCTTCAACTTTTCTAAAATATTTAAATGCTGCTGATTTCAGTTGCTTTGTTTTAGTCAAGGTTTTAATGAGTAAAATCCCATCGAGCAGTTTTCCTCCCGTCAAATTTCTGGAATACCTTTGTTTTCCAAAAGTTATCAATGTCTGCAGGGAAAGAGAAGGTGGCATTAAGGTAGGATAGATTAAATAACGAAAGGGGATGCATGGGAAAAGAGGAAGGTCAGGGAACAGGTCAAAAACAAAAGATTAGTTTCAAGGAGGTGCAAATGGGAGACGCTGTCCTAAAAATGGAGGAGCCTGAAGTTAGAGGCTGAAATTGCTGGTGTCGGTGCTGATGCAGAGGACGTGAGGAGCATTGCACTGTGCTGCTGACAAAGGACAGGGATTGAGAATGAAAATAACTGGGACCTGAAGCTTAAGAGTTGCAATGATTGGACAGAAGTGTTCACTAAGTGGTCACCCAGTTGGGACTTAATCTCCTCATTGTGAGCACTGACCCTGCTCTCAGTCCATGCCCTGCCACATTGTCCCCTGACCTGTCCTGTTAGTGTCATCGATGGCCGTCACCCTCTTGCCATTGTACTGTTTGCCTTTCCCTTCATTGTAAGCCTTCCCTTTCCCCAGTTCTAGAGAAAGGCTACAGACCTGAACCACTAGCTCTGTCTCTGCTTCTGCAGATGTTGCTTGGCCTGCTGAATATTTCCAGCATTTTCAACGACAATTTTAGATTTCTGGCTTCTGCAGCATTTTGTTTTGATGCTGTTTTGGTCGCATTTGTTGTTAAAAATGGACACAGCATTGTTATTTGGTGAAATGGGTTTTACTCCATGACATCAACTGTTGAGGAAGACAATGAGATGTGATGTTACTGATGTTGACAGCTCTGTTAGTGACAAACTCACTGAGTAAAAACAGAGTCTGAGCCAGAGTTTCCAGACTCTCAGTCACTCCTGGTTATCTATTCCTCATGAAATCTATTGAGGCACGTTCATACCTGAGCTCACAGGCAGCAGCTGGGACAATGCTTTATTTTTAGTGTGTTAGATGTTTATAAAGGTTACCCGAGGTCAGTACCTCCGTCAAAATATTACATGTCACTTGTTGCACATATGAAAATATTGCTCCTCTCGGTTTGGGAAAGGTAGTTCCACAGGCCCCAAGCTTCAAGATGAAACAAGGAGGAGTAGTCCATTCGGCCCCTTCAGCCTGGCCTGCCATTAAAAAGATCATGGCTTATCTGTTTGAGTTTTGAATTCCACACTCCCATCTTAACTCGATGCCTTGCATAACAGGAATCTATCTGCCTCCAGCTCAAAAATATTCAAAGACCCACCTCCATGGGCCTCCTGAGGTAGAGAGCTCCAAGTTGCATGCCTCTCAGACAAACAAACATTCTCCTCATCTCTGTCCTGAAAAGCGACTCTAATTTTAAGACAGCACCCCCTGGTTCTGGACTGACTCCCCGCAAGGGGAAACATCCTTCCCACATCCATCTTGTGAAGACCATTCAGGATCTTACACACTTCAATCCAGTCACCCCTCACTCTTTGAAACTCCAGGGGAAACAAGCCCAGTATGTCCAACTTTTCCTCATCAGACAACGCACGCATGCCAGGGATCAATCCAGTAAACCTCCTCTGGACCGCCTCTAATCCACTTACACTGTTCCTTAAATAAGGAGACCAAACCTGCATAGTATTCACAATGTGATCCCACCCACGCCCTGTATAACTGAAGCATAACATCCTTTAATGTTCAATTCATCTCAGAATAAAGGGCAGCTTTGCATTGAACTTCTTGATTATTTGCTGTACTCCTGTACAACTGTTTTAGCAAACCATGCAGGAGAATCCCGAGATGCTTCTGCACCTCAGAATTCTGCAGTCATTCTCCATTTAAATATATTCGATTTTTACAACCTTCTTGAACAATTTCACATTTTCTCACATTATACTCCATTAGTCAGAGTTTTGTCAACTTACACAATCTCTCAAGATCGTCTGTTTCCTCCTTATGGCCTCGACGCAACATACTTTCCAACCAACCATTCTGCCATCTCCAAATTTGGCTACCAGGGAGGGCCGCACTGCCGGAGGGTCAGTGTTGAGGGAGCGCCACACTGTCAGAGGGTCAGTGCTCAGGGAGCGCTGCACTGTCGGAGGGGCAATGCTGAGGGAGCACCACACTGTCAGAGGGTCAGTGCTGAGGGAGCGCTGCACTGTCAGAGGGTCAGTGCTGAGGGAGCCCCGCACTGTCGGAGGGTCAGTGCTGCGGGAGGGCCGCACTGTCGGAGAGTCAGTGCTGAGGGAGGGCCGCACTGTCGGAGGGTCAGTGCTGAGGGAGTACCGCACGGTCAGAGGGTCAGTGCTGAGGGAGCGCCGCACTGTCAGAGGGTCAGTGCTCAGGGAGCGCTGCACTGTCGGAGGGGCAATGCTGAGGGAGCACCACACTATCGGAGGGTCAGTGCTGAGGGAGTGGGCACTGTCAATGGGTCAGTGCTGAGGGTGTGGGCACTGTCGGAGGGTCAGTGCTGAGGGAGCGCCGCACTGTCGGAGGGTCAGCGCTGAGGGAGTACTGCACTGTCGGAGGGGCAGTGCTGAGGGAGCACCGCACTGTCGGAGGTTCAGTGCTGAGGGGGTACCGCACTGTCGGACGGTCAGTGCGCAGGGAGGGCCGCACTGTCGGAGGGTCAGTGCTGAGGGAGCACCGCACTGTCAGAGGGTCAGTGCTGAGGGAGCGCCGCACTGTCGGAGGGTCAGTGCTGAGGGAGTGGGCGCTGTTGGAGGGTCGGTGCTGAGGGAGCGCCACACTGTCGGAGGGGTCAGTGCTGAGGGAGTGGTCACTGTCGGAGGGTCAGTGCTGAGGGAGCCCCGCACTGTCGGAGGGACAGTGCTGAGGGAGTGGTCACTGTCGGAGGTTCAGTGCTGAGGGAGCCCCGCACTGTCGGAGGGACAGTACTGAGGGAGTGGTCACTGTCAGAGGGTCAGTGCTGAGGGAGCGCCACACTGTCGGAGGGTCAGTCCTGAGGGAGCCCCGCACTGTCGGAGGGTCAGTGCTGAGGGTGTGGTCACTGTCGGAGGGTCAGTGCTGAGGGACCCCCGCACTGTTGGAGGGTCAGTGCTGACGGAGCCCTGCACTTTCGGAAGGTCAGTGCTGAGGGAGCCCCGCACTGTCGGGGGGGTCAGTGCTGAGGGAGCCCCTCACTGTCGGAGGGTCAGTGCTGAGGGAGCCCCTCACTGTCGGAGGGTCAGTGCTGTGGGAGCCCCGCACTGTCGGAGGGTCAGTGCTGAGGGAGCCCCGCACTGTCGGAGGGTCAGTGCTGAGGGTGTGGTCACTGTCGGAGGGTCAGTGCTGAGGGACCCCCGCACTGTCGGAGGGTCAGTGCTGACGGAGCCCCTCACTGTCGGAGGGTCAGTGCTGTGGGAGCCCCGCACTGTCGGAGGGTCAGTGCTGAGGGAGCGCCACACTGTCGGAGGGTCAGTGCTGAGGGAGCGCCGCACTGTCGGAGGGTCAGTGCTGAGGGAGCCCCGCACTGTCGGAGGGTCAGTGCTGAGGGAGCCCCGCGCTGTCGGAGGGTCAGTGCTGAGGGTGTGGTCACTGTCGGAGGGTCAGTGCTGAGGGACCCCCGCACTGTTGGAGGGTCAGTGCTGACGGAGCCCTGCACTTTCGGAAGGTCAGTGCTGAG
Source organism: Ginglymostoma cirratum (assembly GCA_024137785.1). NCBI lineage: Eukaryota > Metazoa > Chordata > Chondrichthyes > Orectolobiformes > Ginglymostomatidae > Ginglymostoma > Ginglymostoma cirratum. Next base: position 808,461 of record JAHRHZ010000149.1, on the reverse strand, counting down.
GGAGCCCCGCACTGTCGGGGGGGTCAGTGCTGAGGGAGCCCCTCACTGTTGGAGGGACAGTGCTGAGGGAGTGCCGCACTGTCGGAGGTTCAGTGCTGAGGGAGTGCCACACTGTTGGAGGGACAGTGCTGAGGGAGTGGTCACTGTCGGAGTGATGAGGGAGCCCCGCACTGTGGGATGTGTTGCCTTTCAGGTGAGATATTACTCTGTGGCGGGTGAATGTATTCGGTCCCTCTGTAACAATTTGAAGAGGTGAGCGGTTTTCCCTTGTGACTATTTGTCAGTTAATTAAGAAATATAAACGTTGACCTGGTCTTCACATTGCTGTTATTGGGATCTTGCTATGTACCATTGGCAGCCAGCCTTTATCCACTTACAACAGTGACTACACCTCAGAGAGGTTGTCATTGGCTATGAAGTGGTTTGGGTGTTTGCTGTTGCTGAGGTGGGGGGACGGGGCATGGAGAGGGCTTCCTGCTATGTTCTACCTCAATCCACAGCAGGCAGATCATCACCCCCACCCGCACCCCCACTCCCACCCCAGCAAGGGGTAGCCTGCTCACTCGTTCACTCCATTCGCCTGACTGGTACATACTTCACTTCGTTCTCCCCTCAGCCTTCTCTCTTCTGAAAAAGACAGCTTCAGCTTTTCTAATCTATCCTTATTAGTGTACTTCCAGTACACCTCTCAGTATTCTTCCATTTGCTTTCTGTAATCCATTACATTGTTTGACCTCCCCAGATGCATCATGTTACATTTCTCCAGATTAAATTCCATTTGCTACCTGGCCAGACACTGATATTTTCCTGCAGTTGACCGTTATCCCAACACCACCAGGTGTTTTTTACTGTCTGGAAACACATTCCCTACATTCAAGTCCAAATAACTGAAACACCACAAGACCATAAGATACAGGAACAGAACTAGACCCACAGAACTAGCCAAATGGCCCATTGAGTCTGCTCCACCATTTGGTCATGGCTGATATGTTTCTCAGACCCATTCTCCTGCCTTCTCCCTGTAGCCCTTGATCCCCTCACTAATCAAATATCTATCTATTTCGGTCTTAAATACACTCAATGACATGGCCTCCACAGCCCTCTGTGGCATTAAGACCTAATTCCTCATCTTGGTTCTAAAGGGTTGTCCCTTCACTCTCAGGCTGCGCCATTAGGTCCTAGCCTCTCCTACTAGGGAAGACGTCATTTCCATGTCCACTCTATCCAGGCCATACAATCAGATCCCCCCCTCATCCGCCTAAACTCCATCGAGTACAGGCCCAGAGTTCTCAACCGCTCCTCACATGACAAGCCCTTCATCTCTGGGGTCATTCTTGTAAACCTCATCTGGACCCCCTCCAATGTCAGCACATCCTTCCCTAGACACGGAGCCCAAGACTGCTCACAGTATTCCAAAACGCAGTCTGACCAGAGCCTTATACAGCCTCAGCAGTACATCCTGCTCTTGTATTCTAGCCCTCTTAAAACAAAAAGAGAACTCAGAACGTAGTGTGACCCCAATGTAATCGCTGCCCTGGGCCCTGACGGACTCCACTGGGAATAAGGCCTCACATTTCACTCCAGATGGGACCTAACCATAGCCATTTGAGGCTCCGGACGTAACAAGGGAAAAGAAGGTTAATATTAGCAGATGGCTACAAAGTTCCACACTTTCATAGGACAGAGCTGATTGGCCTACTCTGCTCTTGTGTGTTACGAGACAAAATAGACAGTAGAATTAATAACACACTGCAACTTTTACACTTTCTTGTTGGAGATAAATTTGTAAAAAATCACAAGTGAAAATTTATAGTCCATCCAGCAACAACATTAGTGCCCAGTCCTAAAGGACATAGTTGCTAGACTGGGTCTGCAGCGGGTGGTGAGGAACCAACAAGAGGGACGAATTTACTGTACCTCATCCTTCCCAGTCTGCCATCTGCAGATGCACCTGTCCATGTATCAGTAAGTGTGACGACTGCAGAGAGTGACCCATTTGTGGAGACAAAGTCCTGTCTTCACATTGAGAATAACCTCTATTGTGTCATGTGGCACTACCACTGTGCTGAATGGGACAGACTTTGAACAGATCTAGCAACTCAACCCTGGGCATCCATGAGATGCTGTGGGCCATCAACAGCAGCAGAATTGTACTCCACACAATCTGTCACTGGGTCAGGTCATTGTGGGTCTACCTACAGCACATAGACTGCAACGGTTCAAGAAGGCAGCTCACCCCCATCTTCTCAAGGGCAACTATAGGGACAGGCAATTAATGCTGGCCCATTCAGCAAGACCCATGCACCATGAGTGAAGTTAAAGAGAGTGTCATGTGAATGATCCATCTTGGCCTCCTCCAGAGGTCCTCATCATTACTTATGTCTGTCTTCATTTCACTCCATGTGATATCAAGAAACAGTTGGAGGCACTGGATACTGCAAAGGCTATGGGCCCTGACAACATTCCAGCAATAGTACTGAAGACTTGTGCTCCAGAACTTGTTGCTCCCCTCGCCAAGCTGTTCCAGTACAGTTACAACACTGGTATCTATCCGACAATGTGAAACATTGCCCAGGTATGTCCTGTACACAAAAAGCAGGACAAATCTAATCCAGCTAATCACTGTCCTATCATAAAATCTTGACAATATCCAGGCTTGGGCTGACAATTGGCAAGTGACATTCACACCACACAAATACCAGGCTATGACCATCTCCAATAAGAGACAGTCTAACCACCACCCCTTGAAATTCAATGGCGTTACCATCACTGAATCCCCCAACATCAACATCCTGGGGTTATCATTATCCAGAAACTCAACTGGACTCACCACATAAACACAGTGGCTACAAGAGCAGGTCAGAAGCTGGGAATACTGCGGCAAGTAATTCCCCTCCTGACTCCCCAAAGCCTGTCCACCATCTACAAGGCACAAGTCGAGAGTGTGATGGAATACTCCCCACTTGCCTGGATGGATGCAGCCCCAACATCCAAGAAGCCTGACAGCATCCAGGACAAAGCAGCCACTTGAATGGCACCACATCCACAAGCATCCACTCCCTCCCCCACCAACGCTCAGTAGCAGCAGAGTCATAGAGTCATATAGGACAGAAACAGACCTTGAAATCCAACCAGTCCATGCCAACCACGTTCCCAAATGTAAATTAGTCCAGTTGCCTGCATTTGGCCCATATCTCTCCAAATCTTTCTTATTCATGTACTTATTCAAATCTCTTTTAAGTGTTGTAACTGTACCCACATCCATTACTCCCTCTGGCAGTTCATGCCACACACTAACCACTCTGTGTAAAAGAAATGCCGCTCAGGTCTTTTTTAAATCTTTCTCCTTTCACCTTAAAAATATGTCCTCTGGTTTTGAACACCCCTACTCTGGGGAAAAGACCCTTATCTATTCCCTCCTGATTTTATAAATCTCTGTAAAGTCACCCCTCAACCTCCTGTGCTCCAGTAAAAAACAAGCCCCAGTCTATCGTTATGACTCAAATCTTTCCTTCCCAGCAACATCCTGGTAAATCTTTTCTGAACCCTCTGCAATTTAATAATATCCTTCCTATAGTAGGGTGACCAGAACTGCACACAGTACTCCAGAAGAGACCTTACCAATGTTCTGTATAACCTCATCATGATGTCCCAACTCCTATACTCATAGGTCTGAGCAACGAAACAAAGAACTATTTACAAAACACACCGTACCAACTCAGCAAGACTCCTCCGAATACGTCTTCCAAGCCTGTAACCACCACCCTTTAGAAAGGCAATGATCAGTGGAAACGTTGCCGTGGAGGATGCACCAATTATTGATTACTGACAGTTAACTTCCAGGCTTTGTTTAAATTTTAAACCAGGCAGGTTGACTCTTAACTAGCGCCTAATTAGCCTAATATTAATCGTTTCTGATTAAAGGTCACTGTCAAGCAGATAACTAGTAGTTTCTCTCTCTACGTCTGGACTTGCTGCCTTCCAGCATCTTCAATGCTTTGCTTTCGTGTTGTTGTATCTGATGTCAATGGACGGGAAATGTCTGAGAGACATTAATCTGGGGGAAACATCATTGTTGTTTGGAGAAATATCTTAATAAGTGAAAGCTAGCGTGTTTACTGAAACTCGACAAAGAAGGTGCAATACTGTGCCGAAGGAATGGAGAGAATTGGTAAGGTGACTGTGCTCAGTGTTGTCTTTATAGACTTCCAACAACAAATCAGATTCATTTTTAAAATGGAAGGACTGCAACTGCACGGAAATCTGGAGAAGGAAGCAGCAAGCAGTGAATGGCTGTTCTTCAGGTAGGAGAAAGGTTCGCAGTAATGTTCCCCAGGTTCTATTTTGGGTCCACTACTCTTTTTGATATACATCAATGACCTGGAATTAGTTATGACTTGGGAAAGGAACCAAGGCAGAGGGAGTTCAGCCATGTTGGGGTTCCAGAGGGTAAGGTGAGGCTGGATGGACTCTAATGTGAGGAGTATTAGAGGTAAAACGGAAGAGTTAAAGGTGTGGATTAACACTTGGAATCGAGATGTTGTTGCCATCACGGAGACATGTTTGAGGGAGGGTGAGGACTGGAAACTTAAGGATCATTGGTGAGGGTGTAAAAGAGGTGGTGGTGTCACAGTATTAATTGAGGAATCAGTTACTGCAGTAAGGAGGGAAGATATCTTATGGGGGTTATCAAGTGAGGCTTTGTGGGTGGAATTTAGGAATAAAACAGGGCCAGTCACACTGTTAGGAGTTTATTATAGACCCCCAGTCAGTGGGCAGTAGGAGCAGATATGTAGTCAATTCACTGAGGTGTGTAATCACAATATTCAGTTAATTATATTGGGCGCTATCAACTTCCCCAACCTTAACTGGTAGAGTCAGGGTGCAAAGGGTTTAGAGGGGACAGACATATTCTGGAGGGCTTTTCCCATCAACGTGTAGCTGGTCCAACGAGGGACAGTGCAGTGCTGGACCTCATTCTGGGGGGTGAAGCCAGACAGGTGTTTCAAAGCAACAGTGGGCAAGTGTTTTAATGAAAGTGACGAGAAAACTGTGTGCTTTAGGTTTGTTATGGAAAAGGAGAAAGATGGTCTGCAAAAAAGGGTTTAGGATTGGGGAAAGGCAGATTTTATTAAAATAAGGCAGGATCTGGCCAGACTGGGAACAGGTACCTGAGGGTAAAATCACAGAACAGTGGGGGGCATTCAAGAAGGAATTGATGACAGTACAAGTCCAGCATGTTCCCTTTACAGTGAAATGTAGGAAGAACAAGCCCAGAGAACCCTGAATGTCCAGGAATATTCAGGACTGGAAAAGAAGGTAAAGGGAGACAGGTATAACGGGTACAAATCCATGGAGGTCCTACAGGAGTACAGGAAGTATGGGAGGGCAGTGGGAGGTTCTTAAGACAGTAATTAGGAGAGTAAAGAGGGGGCATGAGAAAACACTGGCAGGTAAGATTAGGGAGAATCCCAAGATATTCTGTAAGTAAGTGAAAGGGAAGAGGATAACCAGGGAAAGAGTAGGCCCATTAGAGATAAAGGGGGCAATCTGGGTGTGGATCTGGAGGATATTGGTACAGTGTTAAACAAGTATTTCCCAAACTGTCTTCACTTTGGAGGAGGATGATGTAGGTACAGAATTCAGGAAGAGGGACTGAAGGGCTCTTGAGCAGATTGACATTAGAAGTGAGAAGGAGTTGGAGATTTTGGCGGATTTAAAAATGGACAGATCCCCAGGTCAGGATGAGGTGTATCACAGACTGATGTGACAGACAAAGGAGGAAATTACAAGGGCCCTGACCCAGAGTTTTAAATCATCTCTGGCCACAGGGGAGGACAACAAATGTGAGAGGTGTGAGGTTATAGAAGGATATAGACAGGTTGGTCAGTTGATGAGTGGCAGATAGAATTTAGCTGTGATAAACGTGAGGTGATGCACTTTGGGAAAAGGAACATGACAAGGGAATACTCCAATTAGTCAGTTGGCTGGAAGGCTGGTTTGTGATGGAGTGTGATGCCAACAATGTGGTTTCAGTTCTCATCACCGTCGGAGGTTACCACGAAGGACTCACCTTCTCAATCTCTCCCTTCATCTGAGGCATGGTGACCCTCAGATTAAATCACCACCAGCTATCTCTCTCTAATAAGAGAGTACCCCTATGATCTGGGAAGACTATGGCAACATAACAACTCCATAAGACGGTAAGAAACAGGAACAGGAGGGGACCATCCAGCCCCTTGAGCCTGCTTTGCCATTCAATAGGATCATGGCTGATTCAACGTTCCTCACATTCACTTTCCTGCCCCTTTCCCCATAACCCTTGATTCCTCGACTGATTAAGAATCTAGCTATCCCAGCTTTAATTATCCACATGGACCCTGCCCCCACAGCTCTCTGTGGCAAAGAGTTCTAAAGTCTCTTAACCCTCAGAGGGAATAAATTACTCCTCTTTTCGGTCTTAAGTTGGTGCCCCTTTACTCTGGAACTATGCCCTTTGGTCCTAGGCTCTCCCATGGGGGGAAACATCCTCACAGCATTTACCCTGTCAAGCCCCTTAAGAATCCAACATGTTTGGACTGAGATTATCTCTCATTCTTCAAAACTCCAGTGAGTAGAGTCCCAGCCTGTTAAACCTTTGCTCATAGGACAATCCCTCCATACCTGGTATCATCCTAGTGAAACTTCTCTGAACTGCCTCCAATGAAATGATATCTTTCCTTAAATACTGCTCACAGTGCTCCAGAAGTAGTCTCGCCAGCACCTTGTACAGTCGGAGTAAGACTTCCCAACTCTTACACACCACCCGCCTTGAAATAAGGGCTAATATTCATAGAACATAGAACATAGAACATAGAACAGTACAGCACAGCACTTGGCCCTTCGGCCCACGATGTTGTGCCAAACTTTTACCCTAATCCTAAGGTCTACCTGAACTTCACCCTTACCTTATACTATCATCTATATGACTTTCTAATACCTGCTTGAATGCCCCTAATGAGGCTGACTCCACTACCCTCTCCAGCAATGCATTCCACGCCCCGACCTCTCTCTGAGTAAAGAACTTACCTCTGACGTCTCCCCAATATCTGCCTCCACTCACTTCAAAACTATGTCCCCTCGTAATAGCTATCTCCACCCGAGGAAAAAATCTCTGGCTGTCTATTCTATCTATACCTCTGATCATTTTGTACACAACCTTTACCTTACTGATTACCCGCTGCACCTGTGCACTAGCTTTCTCTGTTCCGTGCACAATTCCCCCCAAAGTCCCTTTGTGTTGCAGCTTTCTGCAGTTTCTCTCCATTTAATGGATCAATGAATGGCAAGACACTAGGAAGCCCAGAGGAACAGTGGGATAGGCGGTTGAGGGGTGACCCTTTTGAGGTTTATAATATCATGAGGGGCATAGAAAAGGGGAATGACAAGGGTATTTTCCCTAGGGTAGGGGCATTCAAAACTAGGAGGCATATTTTTAAGGTGAGGGGAGAAAGATTTAAGAAGGACATGAGGGGCAATTTATTTTTACACACAGAGAGTGGTTTGTGTGTGGAATGAACTGCCAGAGGAAGTGGTGGTTGCGGATACAGTCACAATGTTTAAAAGGCATTTGGAAAGTTCGTGAATGAGAAATGTTTGCGGGGTTGCGGCGGGGTGGGGGGTGCGTGGTTTATATGGGCCAAGTGCAGGCAGGTGGGACTAGTTTAGTTTGGGAACATGGTCAGCATGGATTGGTTGAACTGAAAAGGTCTGTTTCTGCGCTGTAAGACTGTTTGAATCATGGGTGCTTGTCAACATATCCCTGAAGGTGCTAATAGGGTGGTTTAGAAGTCCTATAGAACACTTACTTTTATCAGGGAAGCTACAGATTAGAAGAGCAGAGGAGGGTTTTGTTGGAGCGGTACAGAACTCTGGTTAGGCCACAGTTGGAGAACTGTTGTCAATTCTGCTCATCACACTATAGGAAGGATGTGGTTGTACTGGAGGAGACGCAGAAGAGATTCACCAGGATGTTATCTCGTTTGAAGCAGCTTAGCGATGAAGAGAGTCTGGAAAAGCCCGGACTGTTTTCTTTGGAAGAGAGAGGGGACTTGAGAGAGGTGTATAGGATTATGAGGGGCATGGACAGGGTGGACAGGAAGCAAATATGTCCCTTAGTTGAAGGGTCAGTAATGATGAAACTTACTTTTAAGGAGAAAGGCAGAAGGTTTAGAGGGGTTTTGAGGAAAACCTTTTTCATCCAGAGAGTGGTGGGAATCTGGAATGCACGCCTCAGAGGGTAGCTGAGGCAGGAAATCTCACAACCTCTTGAAATGGAGCTGGATAAACACTTGAAACATCACAATACTTGAGGCCATGGGTCCTAGGGCAGAAAAGTGAGACAAGTAAGAGCAAACTACTGCAAATGCTGGAATCTGTACTGAAAGCAATAAATGCTGGAGATCACTGCGGGTCAGGCAGCATCCATGAGGAGAGAGCATCTAACGTTTCAAATCCAGATGACTCTTCATCAGAGCTGAAGTGCAGTGGGGAGGGGGCAGCAGTTATGCAATAATGGGGGGAGGTGTATGTGTAGAGCACTTGGGGAGAAAAGATGTTGACAGTTCGGATTAAGAGACTAGTGTATATTGTTGTATATTTTTGGTGGTACAGACTGGGCTGGAGGGCTTCTTCTGTACTGTATGATACAGGAAAACGTCAAAATTTGCAAATTATATGCAACTGTGAATTGTAGTAAACTGTGAGGAGGCGAGGAGCAGACAGCAGGGGAAATCAAACAGGCTGGTGACATGGACAGACACACTGTCGGGGAAATTTAACAGAAAGAAATGCATTAATTTTGGCTGGAAAAATGAGACAATATAAAACAAATGTTACCTTTATAAAGATAGAGTAGGAAAGGAAAGCTAATGGTGGGATGTTTGCACTAAAACCATTTAAGATGACAAGTCGATCAGGTCTTTTAAAAAACCCCACAAGGAGTAGGACATTATAAATAGAGGAGCCAGGAATGGGGGATTGCTAGTGCTGGTGGTGTCTGGTTTGGCTCTTGTTGAGTTTGTAGGGAGTGGGGGGTGACAGCGGGTGATGAGGAGGGGCGGTTTGGAATTGGGGAGAATGAGGGGGAGTAGAATTCTGATACAGATTCCACTGGGCTCTGTTCCCACAGGCTCCTAGCAGTTTCTGGATTCCATTCCTCATGTCCAGGACTAGGCTCAGGTTCCCAGCTGCTTGCTGGATCCTGTTCAAATCCAACAAGGACAAATATTCAATCATATGTTCCCAATCAGGAGTGGGGAAAACCGTGTGATTTCTGTTTTGTTATTGGGATCATTGACGGGTAACTGCTAACCATCCTGACCAAGGTGTAACCTGTGTTTGTAATATGTAGCTGGACTGTGTCACATGTACAGGAACATCAGGCTCAGGAGCATGAGGTGGCCATTCAGCCCTCTGGCCCTGTTCTGCTATTTAATAAGATCATGGCCAATCTGGTTGTGGCCTCGGCTCCTCTTTCCTGAGGAAGGGTCACTGGACCCAAAATGTTAACTCTGATTTTTCTTCACAGATGCTGCCAGCAGGGCTTTTCCAAGAATCTATCCAACTTGGTTTTGACTAAATTTAAAAGGCCAGCCTCCAGTGCCTTCTGAGGAAGAGAATTCCACTGAGCAACAACGCTTTGAGATAAAAACTAACATTCTCACCTGAGCCTTAAAAGGGGAATCCCTTAGTCTTGAACTGTCTGTCCTGGTTTGAATCTCCCCTACAGGATCCAGACATCCATCTGGTCCTGTCCTCTCAGCACCTTACATGATACAATAAAATCCACTCCTTATTTTTCTAAACTCCAGCAGATACAGGCCTATAGCCTATTCTTCACAAGATAAGCCCTTCGTCCCAGGAATGAGTCACATTAACCTTCTCCAAACTGCATCAAAAGTAATTATATTGACTTTCAAATGAAACCATGACCATACATGGTACACCAGATGCGGTCTCACCAAAACTGCCTTGCTTTTATATTCCACTCTCTTTGCAATAATTGACAACATTCCATTTGTCTTCCTAATCATCTGCTACATCTGCATACTAACTTCCTGTGACACCAGATTCCTCTGTACCCCCGGGACTAACCAAGTTCTGAATTCTCTATTTAAATAGTCTACTGTGTATCTACTAATCCTGCCAAAGTGAGGACATTCACACTTACCCATGTTACAAACCATCTGCTATATTTTGTCCAATCGCTCAATCTATCTAATATTTCTTTGCAGGCTCCTTCTGTCCTCTTCAATTTCTCAATGTCATTGGTAAATGTAGCTCTCATTCACTCAGTCCATTTGTCTGAGTTATTGGGGGAGATCATAAGTAGCTGAGGTCCCAAAATGACCACTGTAGCACTCCACAACTTATCTGTAAAGAAAGCCACTGATATTTACCCTTTGTTTCTTGTGATGAAACTCATCCTTTTAGAATCATAGAATTTTACAGTGTGGAAGGAGGCCATTCGACCCATTGTTCTACACTGGCTCCCAACAGAGTTACCCAACTCCTCCCACTCTCCTGCCCTATTTCCGTAACCCTCCAACTTCATCAATTTCAAATATATATCCAGCTCTCTTTTGAAACCTCCTATGGAATCCGCCTCCACCACTCTCCCAGGCAGTGCATTCCAAATCCGAACAACTCTCCGAGTAAACAAGTTTCTCCTCATCTCACTCCTAACTCTCTAGCTCACAATCTTAAATTTGTGATCCTTTGTTACTGATATACCAACTACTGGAAATAGAATATCCTTCTTTACCCTGTCAATATTGTTCATAATTTTGAACACCTCAATAAAATCACCTCTCAATCTTCTCTGCTCCAAGGAGAATATGCCCAATCTCTCTAATCTTTCCTTGTATCTAAAATCCCTCATCCCTGGTATCATTCCAGTAAATCTCCTCTGCATTTTCTTTAGCACTTTAACATTATTCTTTAAATAAGGTGCCCAGAACTGAACATAATACTCCAAATGTGGTCTGACCAATGATTTGGAGAGGTGTAGCATCACTTAAACATAGAAACATAGAAGATAGGAGCAGGAGGGGACCATTCAGCCCTTCGAGCCTGCTCCGCCATGCTTCACGATCATGGCTGATTGTCGAACTCAATAGCCTAATCCTGCTTTCGTCCCATAACCTTTGATCCCATTCATCATCAACTGCTATATCTAGCCGCGTCTTGAATACATTCCTGTGGTAATGAATTCCACAGGCTCACCACTCTTTGGGTGAACAAATGTCTCCTCAGCTCCGTCCTAAATGGCCTACCCCGAATCCTCACACTGTGACCACTGGTTCTGGTCACACCCACCTTCGGGAATATCCTCCCTGCAGCTACCCTGTCAGTCCTGTTAGAATTTTTACAAGTCTCTATGAGATTCCCCCTCATTCATCTGAACTCCAGCGAAAACAATCCTAACTGGGTCAATCTGTCCTCATACGTCAGACCCGCCATCCCTGGAATCAGCCTGGTGAACCTTTGCTGCACTCCTTGAGAACAAGAGCTTCCTTCCTCAGAAAAGGAGACCAAAATTGCACACAATATTCTAGATGTGGCTTCACCAAGGCCCTGTATAACTGCAACAACACATCCCTGCTCCTGTACTCAAAACCTCTAGCAAAGAAGGCCAATATACCGTTTGCCTTCTTTACCACCTACTGCACCTGCATGCTTACCTTCAGCAACGGGTGCACAAGGACACCCAGGTCCCACTGCACACTCCCCTCTCCCAATTTACAGCCATTCAGGTGGTAATCTGCCTTCTTGTTTTTGCTTCCAAAGTGAATAACCTCACATTTATCCAAATTATACTGCATCTGCCATTGATTTGTCCTTGTGTTTATACTTTATGCCTCGATTTATAAACCCAGGGATCCTATAAACCTTCTTAACAATTGTTTTAAATTGCCTGGCCACAATCAGACAATCATAATCATTCCTCAGATGACATGTCCATCCTTGGCCTCCTGCAATGCCACAGTGATGCCACCCGAAGGCTGCAGGAACAGCAAATCATATTCAGCCTGGGAACCCTGCAGCCCAATGGCATCAACGTGGATTTCACAAGCTTCAAAATCTCCCCTCCCCCAACCGCATCCCAAAACCAGCCCAGCTCATCTCCACCTCCCTAACCTGTTTTTCCTCTCACCCCAAGCCACACCCCCATCTCCTATCTACTAACATCATCCCGCCCCCTTGACCTGTCCATCCTCCCTGGACTGACCTATCTCCTCCTCACCCCCCTACCTACACTCACCTTTACTGGCTCCATCCCCGCCTCTTCGACTTGTCTGCCTCCTCTCCACCTATCCTCTCCTCTATCCATCCTCTATCCGCCTCCCCCTCTCTCCCTATTTATTTCAGAACCCTCTTCCCCTCCCCCATTTCTGATGACGGGTTTAGGCCCGAAATGTCAAGTTTTCCTGCTCCTATGATGCTGCTTGACCTGCTGTGTTCATCCAGCCCCATGCTTGTTATCATACATGTGAACCCTGAGGTCCCTCTACTCCTGTACTCCCCTCTAAGTTGTACCATTGAAACGCCCCAAAGAATTCTAACGGACTTGTCAGGCACGACCTCCCCTTGACAAAGCCGTGCTGACTCAGCCTTATTTTGCCATGCACTTCCAAGTACTCTGCAATCCCATCCTTAATAATGGACTCTAAAATCTTCCCAGTGACTAAGGTCAGGCTGACTGGCCAATAACTTCCTGTCTTTCCTATTTAAACTGGGGGTTACATTAGTCATTTTCCAGTACTCCCTAACTCCAGTGGTTCCTGAAAGATCACCAATGCCTCCACACTCTCCTCAGCTATCTCCATCAGAACTCTGGGTGTACTCCATCTGGTCCGAGTGATTTATCCACCTTCAGACCTTTCAGCTTCTCCAGTGATGGCCACTACACTCACTTCTTCCCCTTTCTCTCAAAGTTTTGGTACGCTGCTGGTGTCTTCCACTGTGAAGACTAACACAATAAAGTCTTGCTTCAAGACACTGGTTGGAACACTGGTTAGAAGGCACCCAGAGCACTGTGCCCAGTTCTGGTCCCTTTGTCTAATGAAGGATGGACTTGCCACAGAGGGAGTAGAGCGGAGGATAATGTGAATGATTCCTGGGAAGGTTTGGACTGTCCACTGAAGAGAGATCGAGTAGACTGGGCCTGGATCCTGTGGGGTTTAGAAAAATGAGATGATCTCATAGAAACTTCCAAAATTCTTGAAAAGGTAGGGTAGATGTGAAAAGGCTGTTTCTCTCAGCTGTGGCTTGCAGAACTAGGGACATATTCTTGGAATGCAAGCAAGTTATTTAAGGCTCAGATGTAAAGACACATTTTCACTCAGAGGTCGGTGAATGTTTGGAATTCTCTACCACAGAGAATGTGGAGGCTCCACCAGAGAGTACATTTTGCACTGAGAGCAAGAGCTTTCTGGCTACCAATAGGTAAGGGATATGGGGATAGGTATTGTCTTTGGGCAAATGATCAGCGATGATCTTAAATAGCAGAACAGGCTCAAAGGGCTAAAAAGTCTACTCCTGTTCCTTTAATATAACACAATTTCCTAAAGTTGCTTAAAGGAGCAGAACTGGAGAATAGATCAGGAATTATTTAGCGAAACTAGGTCAGATAACTGAAGAAAAACCAAAAGAACTGAGGATGCTGCAAATCAGGAACAAAACAAAGTTGCTGGAAAAGCTCAGCAGGTCTGGCAGCATCTGTGGAGGAGAAAAAAAGTTAACGTTTCGGGACCGGTGACCCTTCCTCAGAGGAAGGGTCACCGGACCTGAAACGTTAACTCAGATAACTGAAGGCTTGGTCAAAGGTGCAAGCTTTTAGGATCATCTTGGAGAAGGAACGAGAGTCTGAGGGACCAGCATTCAGGAGCTGAGTGCTCAGGTAACTGAAGGAATGTCACCCAATGGGTGGGTTAAAATTGGGAAGAGTGAAAGAGGTTGGAATTAAACGAGCACTGTGATCTGGGAGGCTAGTGGAACTGGAGGAGATGTCAGAGATGGAGGGGGCAGGTCCTGGAGAGACTGGGAGAAAAAGAACCAGGATTTTGTAATTGAGTCATTACTTAACTGGGTGTGAATGTGGGGGTGATAGGGGAAAGGCAGATAGTTAAAGCACAGGTTTGGATAACAGGTTGAGACCAGCTAGGTTGTAGGCATATTCAGAGGGGATAAAGGCATCAAAAGGACTTTCAGCAGCAGATGACATGAGACTGGTCAGAGTGGGGGCAGTTACTGATTTAGTAGTCTTAGATGCGAACATATGATTGGAAGCTCTTCTTAAGAGCCAAAAATGACACCCTATTCCAGCCTAAACATTTACCAGGGAGAGGGATGGAGTCTGTAGCAAGAAACAGAGTTTCCTGTGGAGACCAAAACCACGAGTTTCAGTTTTCCCAATATTTAATTTTGAAAAATATTTGCTCAAACAAATAACAGCTACCCAATGTGAAAGCTCCCAGATAGTGGAAGAATGAGAGAGTTGGTGATGAGGGAGGGCTGAGGATTGTCAGTGTACCTGTGAAAACTAACACTGGATTTGGGTGAAGTCACAGGGTTTGGATGTGGATGAGAAATAGGAGGGATCAAGGATAGATCCTCGGGGAACAGAGGTAACGGTGTGGGAACAGGAAGGGAAATCATTGCAAGTGATTCTCTGGCTACAATTGGACAGGTGAGAATGGAACTGGGTGTCATCACGCTCACACTCACGCTCACTTGGCTGACCGTGGAGAGGACGGATAGCGTCAATCTTGTCAAACATTGCAGACAAGTAGGAGGACATAGAGGAAAGGTGGACCCGTTGTGATAGTCACACAGGAGCTCATTTGTGATTTTGAGAAGTGTATTAAGGCAGAACAGAGACCTGTTGGAAGAATTCTTGGCGTTTGGGAAAGATGGAGATAGATTTGGGAGCCAACAACACATCAAAAGATTTTAGAGAAGAGGGGCTGGGATATCACTGTGTGAATTACAGAGCGGTGGGTGATGACAGATTTAAAGGAGAGAGTGCCACTAGCTGGAGAGAGAAAACCATTAATTACATCAGCTCATATGAGGTACAGGAGGGGAAGACAGAGCACAGCAGATTAATTGGAGGAAGATCAAGGGAATAGGATTGGATTTGGGCAGCAGTGATCTTGTGAACTAAATAGGAATTGTCTGGTAAAATGTTGGAAGAATCGAGATCTGTAGATATTAAAAGCTTCAGTGAAAGTTTCAACAATAGGAATGCTGAAGCAGTATCAGTTCTCCCTCAGAAAGTGGTCAAGGAATCTGTGCCACAGATACTGAGTTTGCGGCTGGAGAGAGCATGGTGTTCAATGTGTAACCAGATTCACTAAAGCAACAGAGAAACTGCTAATGAAGGGATAGAGGTGGGTGCGGTCAGTATACAGGTGGAGTGTGTCTCAATGTCTAAAGATGCTGTTGTTGAGGACTTTGCGTCATTAAGGAAGCTGAAATCCAGAGTAATCTTTGAAGGATCACCTGTGCAAGAATCCAAGCTATGTTTGGAGACCACTTTGGAGTAATTGGATAGCTGTGATGGAAAGCAAAGGAAAGCAGTCTTAGCCAGAAAGACTGAGGAGGAGGAAGATTGAGTGGGTAACAATATCAAAGACTGAAAACAGTCTGAGGGAGGGGGTGACAATCAATTCCAATATCATCAGGTCCTAGTGTTTTCTTCAGTCATTCACAGAATGTGGGTGTCGCTGGCCAGGCCAGCATTTATTGCCTGTCCATAGTTACTCTTGAGAAGATGGTGGTGAGCTGTCTATCTGCTATAGGTTGACCCACAATGACCTTAGGGAGAGAATTCTAACATTTTGACCCAGTGACAGTGAAGGAAGGGTGATATATTTCCAAGTCAGGATGGTGAGTGACTTGGAGGGGAACTTGCACGGGGTGGTGTTCCCATGTATCTGCTGCTGTTGGTCCTTCTAGATGGAAATGGTCATGGATTTGGAAGTTTGTCAAAGTACGAAGGAGGTTCAAGCGTAGAAATCACCCTGTGTATGCTCTATTCACACTCCCCCCTCACCCCCACCCCGACAAAGGCACTCCCATCAATTAGTCACCAGGACAACATTCATCACCATTGGACCTAAGCGGGTCAGAGCTGAAGTGGGTGAACACACAGCCATCATTGCAGACAGGGTCAGATGACACCTCCCTCCCAGCCGCCTACCTGGGCGCTTCCCCTCCAGGCTTAGCGTCATTACACACACCAACATGCGGCTACTGTACAACATGGGGACACTACAGCATTCTCTCACTGAGTACCTTAGAGCCAGCTATTTGTAGAACTGCATTAACCAAAACCAGCAGCTTCTCACTAAACAGGGGGATCCATTGCAATGGGCAGGGATCAGGTTGGGATCTGTGATCAGTTGGACGGCTGGATCCAGTTTCAGCGCCGGATGATAAACAGGAATCTGAGGCTGGTGTTTTTGTAATCAGCTCACACACTCCCACCTTTCATTCACAGAATCGCCACATCGAACACATCGCCGTGTAAAAGAGCATTAAATTGTGCAGAATCATCTGCAGACATCCCCCCGCCCGACCGGCCCATCACTCTTCCTGCTATTTATAGCCGCCTGCTGAATGGATTCGATCAAAGGCAGAGAATCAGCAGCAATTTCCCGGAGAGACTGCAGCCCCAGGCCCGGAATCGGGGGGGGGCGGTGGTGGCGGCCCCGAAATCCACAATATTCCCCCCCACCAACACACACGCACACCCCGGTCTCTGACAGTACCCTGGGGCAGGGCATCACAGCTCCCACCGGGGGTGGGAATAACGGGGGGGTGGGGGGGGGGGTGCTGATGGGGAGAATGGGGGTGGGGAAATAGAGATGGGATAGGATCAGGGAATAAGGGGGGTGATGGAGAGAATGGGGGTGGGGAAATAGAGATGGGATGGGATCAGAGAATGGGGGTGCTGATGGAGAGAATGGGGGTTGGGAAATAGAGATGGGATGGGATCAGGGAATGGGGGGGTGATGGAGAGAATGGGGGTGGGGAAATAGAGCTGTGATGGGATCAGGGAATGGAGGGGTGATGGAGAGAATGGGGGTTAAAGAGGGGCCGGTGAAGGTGGGGGGGGGGCAGAAAGGGGAGGGGTAGGGATAGGGGTCAGGGTGGGGGGAATGAGGGTGAAGGGATGGAGATGAGGGGTAGGGCTGGGAGATGGGGGTGTGGATGAGCGTAAGGATGGAGGCTCAGAGTGAGGGGAAGGGTGTGGAGTGAGGATGGAGGGATGAGGGTGGAGGATTGAGGATGGGAAGGGAGGGACGGATTCAGAATGAGGGGCAGGGCCGTACCTCTACAATGAAGGTCCTTTCCTCCCCGCAGACAGACAGCAGCCAGAGCAACGCCTGTAAGTAGCAGGTTCTCCAGGAGAGGAGCGGCCCCCCTCTACCCCGGCCCCGGTTTCTCCTCCTCAGATCCCCGGCTCCTGCCATCGCCCCGGGCTCCGGCTCCGGCTCCGCAGAATCTGACTCCGCCGCTCCAGCTCCAGCTCCGGCTCCGGCTCTGCGCAAACTCTCTCAGTCTTAAAGCGAGACTGTCTCCGTGTCTGAGCTCCAGGAGACCATCCCCAGAGACCCCCAGCCTCCCCACCCTCCGCCCCTGTCACTGCCCCACACCCCCTTCTCTCTCTCTCTCTATCTCTCTGTCACTGCCACACTCCCTCTATCTTTGTCACTGCCCCACATCCCCTTCTCTATCTCTCTGTCACTGCCACACTCCCTCTATCTCTGTCACTGCCACACATCCCCTTCTCTATCTCTCTGTCACTACCACACTCCCTCTATCTCTGTCACTGCCACACTGTCTCTCTCTGTCACTGCCACACTCCCTCTATCTCTGTCACTACCATACTCCCTCTCTCTGTCGCTATCTCTCTGCCACTGCCACACTCCCTCTCTCTCTGCCACTTCCCCACACCCTCTCTCTCTCTCTCACTGCCAAGCTCTGTCTGTCCACACTCACTCTCTCTCAGCCCTTCCCTCTGTCTCTCCCTATCTCAGCCCTTCTCCCCGGGCTTTCCTTGTCAATGCCTCTCTTTCTCTGTCCCCCCCTCTCTCTCTCTTCCGATCTCTTTTTCTCTCTCTCTTCCTCTGAACCTCCCTCCCTCTCTCTGTCCCTATCCTTCCCCCTCTCTCTGTCACTATCTCTCCCTTTCTATGTCCCTATCTCTCCATCTTCCTCTCTGTCCGTATCTCTCCCTCTCTGTCCCTATCTCCCTCTTTTTGTATCTATCTCTCTCTCTCCCTCTCTCTCCTGTCCCTATCTCTTTCTCTGTCTCTATCTCCCTCTCTCTGTCCCTATTTCTCCCCCTCTCTATCTATCTCTCTGTCCCTATCTCTCTCTGCCCCAACGTCTCCCTCTCTCTGTCCCTATGTCTCTCTCTCTCTGTCGCTGTCTCTCTCTCTCTGTATGTCCATATACCTCTCTCTCTGTCCCTATCTCTCTCTCTCCTTGTCTCTGTCCCTATCTCTCTCTCTGTCCCTATCTCTCTCTATCCTTGTCTCTGTCCCTATCTCTCTCTGTGTCCCTATCTCTCTCTGCCCCAACGTCTCCCTCTCTCTGTCCCTGTCTCTCTCTCTCTATGTCCATATCCCTCTCTCTCTGTCCATCTCTCTCTCTCCATGCCTCTGTCCCTATCTCTCTCTCTCTCTCCCTCTCTCTGTCCCTATCTCTCTCCCTCTGTGCCTCGCGGTCTTGTTGAAGTCTCCCCTGACCCTGGCGAGCTGTTGTTCTCATTCCGCTCCCGGCTTTTCCCGGGGACCAGGGTGAGGGCCGGGATGGGGGTGTGGGGGCGGAAGGGAGTAATAGCCCCTCAGCCCGAGCCCCGGTCCGTGTTCTCGCTCCGAGTTTCCTCCAAAGTCGAAAATTTGGTTTGAACGAATTCAACAAGCAGCGGGCGGAGGACAAATTTTGTGAAAGATTCAATTATTTACCCAGAATCAGAAAATTGATGAAATTGGGGTTTTTCCTGTGATTCCCCGCAGCTCTCAGCAAAGGAACCAAATCAGAAAGTGCTGGAGAAACTCAGCAGGGGCTTGCAGCCTCTCTGTGGAGACAGAAACAGAGTTAACGTTTCGAGTCCAGTGAACCTTCCTCTCCAATATCCGCAATTCTTCGGTTTATTTCTTGTTTAGAATTCCCGGAACTCTGGTGGAGCAGACTCGATGGGCTGAATGGCCGGTTTATGCTGCTATTTTTTTCCTGCTGTAATTTCTCCAGACTGGGATTATCTATTTTTTTGTGAGATCTGTGTTCTCTCATCATGTTTCTGTGAATTAAATAAATCCTAAACTTGCCAAACCGTAATCCCAGACAACCCTAACCCCCAATCTCAGACACCCCAGTCCCCTCAGAACTGTCCTGAGGACGGGTCACTGGATCTAAGACATTAACTTTGCTTTCTCTCCACAGATGCTACCAGACCTGCTGAGTTTCTCTCGCAATTTCTGTTTTTCTATCTATCTCTTTCTTAAATACAATCAGTGACTTGGTCCTCACAGCCCTCTGCTGGAATCAGCTTCACAGATTCTCCACCCTCTGGCTGGAGAAATTCCTCCTCATCTCAGTTCTAACATCCTGTCCCTTCACTCCATGGCTGTGCCCTCAGGTCCTAGTCTCTCCTATGAGTGGAAACATCTTCTTCACATTCCACTTTACCCAGGCTTCTCAATATCCTGTATATTTCAAACAGATCCCTCCCTCATCCTTCCAAACTCCATCAAGTCCAGACCCAGAGTCCTCAACTGTTCCTCACATGACAAGCCCGTCAGCCCCAGGATTGTTCTTGTAAACCTCCTCTGGATCCCATCCAACTTCAACACATCCTTTCCTTGGTACAGGGCCCAAAACTGTTCACAATATTCCAAATGCAGTCTGGCCACAGCCTTTTACACCTCAGCAGTACATCTCTGCTCTTGTATTCTAGCCCTCTTGAAATGAATGCTAAAGTTGTATTTGCCTTCCTAACTGCTAACTGAATCTGCATGTTAAACTAAAGAGAATCCTGAACTAGGACTCCCAAATCCCTTTGTACATCAGATTTCTGAAGCCTTTCCCTGTTTAGAAAATAGTCTATGCCTCTATTCTTTTTACCAAAGTGTATAACCTCACACTTCCCCACGTTATATTCCATCCGCCACTTTCTTTGCCCACCCTCTAGCCTATCCAAGTCCTTCTGCAGCTTCTTCACTTCCTCAACACTACCTGTCCCTCCACCTATCTTTGTGTCATCTGCAAACTTAGCAACAATGCCCTCAGTTCCTTTGTCCAGGCTATGAATGTCTAATGTGAATCATAAGACCATAACATATAGAAGCAGAAATTAGGTTATTCAACCCATCAAATTTGTTCCACTATTTAATCATGGCTGATAAGTTTCTCAACCCCATTCTCCTGCTTTCTCCCTGTAACCCCTGATAATCAAGAACCTATCTATCTCAGTCTTAAATATACTTGATGACCTGGCCTCCACAGCCTTCTGTGGCAGTGAATTCCATAGATTCACCACTCTGGCTGAAGAAGTTTCTCCTTATCTCCGTTCTAATAGGTCTTCCCTTTACTCAAAGGCTGTGCCCTCGGGTCCTAGTCTCTCCGACTAATGGAAACATCTTCCCAGCATCCACTCTGTCCAGGCCATTCAGTATTCTGTAAGTTTCAATTAGATCCCCCATCATCCTTCTAAGCTCCATTAAGTATAGACCCAGAGTCCTCAAATATTCCTGGTATGTTAAATCTTTCATTCCTGGGATCATTCTTGGGAAGCTCCTCTGAACCCACTCCAGAAGCAGCACATCATTCCTGAGGTATTGGGCCCAAAATTGCTCCCAATACTGTAAATGTGGTCTGACCAGAACCTTATAAAGCCTCAGAGGTACATCCCTGCTTTTCTATTCTAGTCCTCTCGAAATAAATGCCAACATTGTATTTGCCTTCCTAACTACTGACTCAACCTGCAAGTTTACCTTGAGAGAATCCTGGACTAGAACTCTCAAGCCTCTTTGCACTTCAGACTTCTGAATTTTCTCCACATTTAGAAAATAGTCCATGCTTTTATTCTTACCAAAGTGCATGACCTTACACTTTCCCACGTTGTACTCCATCTGCCACTTCTTTGCCCACACTCCTAACCTGTCCAAATCTTTCTGCAGCCTCCCCACATCCTCAATACTACCTGTCCCTCCACCCATCTTTGTATCATCTGCAAACATAGCCAGAATGCCCACAGTTCCTTCTTCTAGATCATTAATGAATAAAGTGAAAAGTTGTGGTCCCAACACTGACCCTTGCAAAACACTACTTGTCACCAGCTGCCATCCTGAGAAAGACCCTTTTATCCCCACTGTCTGCTTTCTGCCATACAGCCAATCTTCTATCCTTGCTAGCACCTTGCCTCTAACACCATGGGTCCTTATCTTACTCAGCAGCCTCCTGTGTGGCACCTTGTCAAAGGCCTTCTTGAAGTCCAGGTAGATAACATCCATTGGCTCTCCTTGGTCTACCTTCCTCGTTACTTCCTCAAAGAATTCCAGCAGATTTGTCAGGCATGACCTCCCCTTGATGAGAACATGCTGACTTTGTCCTATTTTACCATACACTTCCAAATATTCAGAAATCTCACCCTTTACAATGGACTCCAAAATCTTACCCACGACTGAGGTTAGGCTAATCAGCCTGTAATTTTCCGTTTTTTGCCTTACTCCCTTTTTAAACAGGGGTGTCATGTTAGTGATTTTCCAGTCCTCTGGGACACTATCTGACTCTAGCGATTTCTCAAAGATCACCACTAACGCCTCCGCTATCTCTTCAGCTGTCTCCTTTAGAACTCTGGGGTGTAGTCCATCTGGTCCAGGTGACTTATCCATCTTCTGATCTTTCAGTTTTTCTGGCACCTTCTCCTTGGTGATGGCCACCATAATCACGTCTGCCACCACCCCCCCTCCGACTCTCTTGAATTTTTTGGGATATTACTCGTGTCATCCACCGTGAATACTGACGCAAAGTACCGATCTAGTTCCTCAACCATTTCCTTGTTCCCCATCATTTTCTAGTGGCCCAATGTCCACTTTTGCCTCTTTTTTGCCCTTTATATATCGAAAGAAACTCTTACAGTCCTCATTTATATTACTGGCCAGCTTACCCTCATATTTAATCTTCTCTCTCCGTATTTCTTTTTTTGTTGTCCTCTGATGGATTTGTAGGCTTCCCAATCCCCTAGTTTCCCACTGCCCTTCACCACATTATATGCTTTCTTTTTTTCTTTTATGCTATCCCTGATTTCCTTAGTCAGCCATGGTTGCCGCATCATTCCATGTACCATGCTTCTTTTTCCTAGGGATGAATTTTTGCTGTGTCTCCTGAATTACTCCCAGAAACTCCTGCCATTGCTGTTCCACTGTCTTTCCTGCTAGGCTCATCTCCTAGTTAATTCTGACCAGCTCCTCGCTCATGTCCATTGGCTTGCCTTTGTCTAACCTGCTCGTTACCTCCTGAGATTCCAAGAGATTTGTAAGGCATGACCTCCCCTTTACAAAGCCATGCTGACTCAGCCCTATTTCACCAGGCACATCCAAGTACTCCACAATTTCATCCCTAATAATGAATTCTAAAATCTTACCAGTGACCAAAGTCAGGCTAAACAGCCTATGGTTTCCTGTCTTCTGCCTCCCCCACTTCTTAAAAAGGGGTGTTACATCAGCCATTTTCCAGTCCTCAGGGAACCTCCCTGGCTCCAGTGATTCCTGAAAGATCACCACCAAAGCCTTCACAATCTCCTCAGCCATCCCCTTCAGAACTCTGGGACAGTGGGCACTGGGACAGTGGGCACTGGGACAGTGGGTGTTAGGACTTTGAGTGTCGGGTGTTGTGGTATATTCGATGTGGAATACAGAAACGGTTAAGATAGGAGCAGGACTGAGCTTTTTGCCCCATTGAGTAGCTCTGCTGTTCAATATGATCTTGGCTGATTATCCAACTCAGTCTTCTGATCCCACCCTAACTCATACCCTTTGATCTCTGTAGACTGGGGCCCAAAGGCTCAGCCTCAGAGTGAAGGGGTTAAGCTTCAGAACCGAGATGAGAAGGAAATTCTTCTGCCAGAGGGTGGTGACCCTGTGGAACTCATTGCCACAGAGGGCTGGGGAGGCTGAGTCATCAAATGTATTTAAGACAGAGATAGATAGATTCGTGATTAATAAAGGGATCAAAGGTAATGGGGAGAAGGCAGGAGAATGGATTGAGAAACATATCAGCCATGATCAAATTCTGGAGCAGACTTGTTCGGCTGAATGGCCTAATTCTATTCCTGTTTCTTCTTGATGGCCACTTGAAGTAGCTACCTTCTTCTTGAAAACACATGATGTTTTGGCCTCAACCACTTTTTGTGAGTCTCTTGGTGATGAATTCTATCATATTATGGTCACTTACTCCCAAGGGTCTTGCACAACTGGATTGTCAATTATTTATTTCTCAATACACAATATCCATCCTGGGATGGCTTGATCTCTAGTTGGTTTCTCAACACGTTGATCCAAAAAACCATCCGTATGTGCTCCAGAAATTTCTCCTCCATTGTATTGTGACTAATTTGATTTGCCCAATCAGCGTGGGAGATTGTGTCTCACAAACAGGATCGAGTTTCTTGAGGATGTAACCAAATAGATGAGGTCACAGCCGTAGATGTTGTCTACTTGGACTTTAGTAAAGTCTTTGACAAGGTTCTAGACTAATTAGTAAAGTTAGATCACAGAGGATTCAGGAAGACCTTGCCAATTGGATACAAAATTGACTTGACAGTAAGAGACAGAGGGTGGTGATGGAGTGTTGATTTTCAATCTGGAGGTCTATGACCAGTGGTGTTCCACAGAGATCAGTACTGTGTCCACTTTTGTTTGCCATTTATACAAACGATTTAGATGAGAATATAGGAGGCATTGTTAATAAGTTTGGGGATGACACCAAAATTGGTGATATAGTCAATAGTGAAGAAGATAATCTAAGATTACAAAGGGATCTTGATCAATTGGGTCAATGGGCCTAGGAGTGGAGTCAGAGTGTAATACAAGTTATTGCATTTTGGTGAAATGAATAAATGCAGGACATATATAGTTAAAGATAGTGTTGACGAACAGAGAGACCGAGGGATTCAGGTGGATAGTTCTTTGAAAGTTGCATCACAGGTAGACAGGGTGGTTAAGAAGGTGTTCAGCATGCTTGCAATCATTGCTCAGACCAGTGAGTACAGGAATTGGGGAATCATGTTGAGATTGAATGGGACATTGGTGAGACTACTTTTGGAGGACTGTGTACAGTTCAAGTCACCCTGCTATAGGAAGGATACTGTTAAATTGGAGAAGGTTCAGAAAAGATTGACCAGGATGTTACTGGGACTGGAGGGTTTGAGTTATACGGAGAGGCTGGGACTTCATTCACTGTAGCGTAGGAGGTTCAGGGGTGACATTATAGAGGTTTACAGAATCATGAGGGGAATAGATAAGGTGAATAGTCTTTTCCCTAGGGTAAGGGAGCTCCAAACAGGGGACATATTTTTAAGGTGACAGGAAAAAGATCTTAGAATATAGATCATAGGACAGTACAGCACAGTACAGGCCCATCGGCCCACAATGTTGTGCCGAAATTTTACCCTAAACCTAAGGTCTATCTAACCTCCACCCCTACCTTATACTATCATCCATTTGCCTATCTAATAGCCGCTTAAACGCCCCTAATGAGGCCGACTCCTCTAACCTCTCTGGCAATGCATTTCACGCCCCAACCGCTCTCTGAGTAAAGAACCTACCTCTGACTTCCCCCCTATATCTACTTTCACTCACTTTAAAACTATGCCCCCTCGTAATAGCTACCTCCACCCTAGGAAAAAGTCTCTGGCTGTCTACTCTATCTATACCTCTGATCATTTTGTACACGTCTATCAAGTCACCTCTCATCCTTCGTTGTTCTAAAGAGAAAAGCCCTAGCTCTCTCAACCTTTCCTCGTAAGACCTTCCCTCCATTCCAGGCAACATCCTGGTAAATCTCCTCTGCACCTTTTCCAACGCTTCCACATCTTTCCTGTAATGACGCAACCAGGACTGGACACAATATCCCAGATGTGGCCAAACCAGGGTTTTGTATAGCTGGAGCATAACTTCACGGCTCTTGAACTTAATCCCTCTATTAATGAAAGCTAACACACCACACGCCTTCTTAACACCTTCTGCCTGGGTGGCAGCTTTCAGGGAACTGTGGACATGAACCCCAAGATCCCTTTGCTCCTCCACACTGCCAAGAATCTTTCCCTTAACCCTATATTCTGCTTTCAAGTTTGTCCTTCCAAAATGAATCACCTGACACTTTTCAGTGTTAAACTCCATCTGCCACTTCTCAGCCCAGCTCTGCATCCTATCAATGTCCCTTTGTAACCTAGAACTGCCCTCCGCACTGTCCACAATGCAACCCACCTTTGTATCGTCTGTGAATTTACTAATCCACCCTCCTACTCCTTCATCCAAGTTATTTACAAAAATTTTAAAAGGACCTGAAGGACAACTTTTTCACACAGAGGGTGGTTTGTATATGGAATGAATTGCTGCAGGAAGTGGTGGATGCTGGTACTGTTACAGCATTTAAAAGAGATTGGGACAGGTACATGAATATGAGAGGTTTAGAGAGATATGGGCCAAATGTAGACAAATGGGACTAGTTTAGTTTGGGAAGCTTGGTCAACATGGATGAGTTGGACCAAAGGGTCTGTTTCTGTACTGTATGACTCCATGACTATATGCAGATTAGAGTCACCCATAATTACAGATATTCCTTTATTGTGCGCATCTCTAATTTCTTGTTTAATGCCATTCCCAACATCATATATACAGTTTAGGGCCTATATGCAACTCCCACTAATATTTTTTGACCATTGATATTTCTCAGCTCTGCCTGTACAGATTCTATATCACTGGAGCAAATGCCTTTCCTCACTATTGCATTAATTTCCTCTTTAACCAGCAATGCAGCTCCGCAGACTTTTTCTTTCTGTCCATCTTTCCAGTATACTAGATTTTCAGTTCCTATGTGTCCGTAATCCTGGCTATATCATACCCATTTTCATCTGTTTGCGTGATTAATTCATCCACTTTATTGCAAATGCTCCATGTATTAGAACACAAAGCCTTAAGGCTTGTCTTCTTAGCATTTCCTGTTCTGTTCCCACTATTTTTTTCACTGTGTCCCTGCTTGATCCTGGCCGTTGATTTCTCAGTCTGTTCTTTGCTTCTTCCCTGTTCTGACTTTTGTTCTAGACCTTGATTCCCTTCCTCTGACTCCTTGCATCAGGCCCTTCCCCCTGCCTTTTTGGTTTAAAGCCTCCCCAACCACTGTAATAAATATTCTCGCAGGAAATCAGTTCCAGTTTGTGCCATGCAATTTGTACTGGTCCCACCTTGCTCCAGAACTGGTCCTAATGTCCCCAGCAATCTGAAACCCTCCTGCTCCATACCATCTCTTTATCCACATGTTCATCTGATAAATCCTGCTGGTTCTCCTCTGACAAGCATGTGGCACAGACACTAATCCGGAGATCTCTACCTTCAAGGTGCTACTTTTCAAATTACCTTCCAACTCAGATTTTATTCTGCTTTTAGGACCTTATCCTTTTCTTCACCTATGACATTTATACTAATGTGTACCATGAGCACTAGCTGTTCACTCTCCCCCTCTGGGATGTCCTATAGCTGCTCTGACACATCCTTGACCCTATCACCAAGGGGGTAACATACCATCCTGGAGTCTTGTTTGCAACCACAGAAACACCTTTCTATTCCCCTTACAATTGAACCTTTTGCACTCCCACTTTCTCCTTCACTCCCCAACAGCAGAACAAACAGTGGTGCCATGAATTTGGCTGTTGCTGTTTTCCCCTGAGAGGCCATTCCCTTTGACAGTATCCAAAGTTGGAAGACCTGTTTCAAAAACAGAAATTGTGGGAAATCTCAGCAGGTCTGGCAGCATCTGTGGAGAGAAATCAGAATTAATGTTTCAGGTCCAGTGACACTTCCTAAAAGGATTTCTCTTCACAGATGTTGCCAGACCTGCTGAGCTTTTCCAGCAACTTCTGTTTTTGTTTCTGATTTACAGTATCCGTAGTTCTTTCGATTTTTATTTGGTATATTTGTTTGACAGGGGAATAGCCATGGAGAGAGCACCCCCCCCCCCCAATCCCTACATTGCCTGCCTTCCTAGTCCCCTTAGTCTGCCTGGTGGTCTCCTATTCTCCTCTAGCTGTGGAGTGAGCACCTCTCAGTATGTACTCCCCATGATCCACTCCTTCCTATGGATACCCCAGAGAGAGCCCAGCCACTACTCCAGCTCCGAAACCCAGGGCTTCCAGATGCTGTAGCTGGAGACATGTCCTGCACACATGCTGCTCCCGGGCACTGGAAATGTACCGGATTCCCACAGAGAGCAGGAGGAGCACACACGATGGGCTTAAACCCTCCTGTAATGACTGACTCCTTTAAATTAAACCTTTTGGAAGATGTTGAATATCAAATAATATCTGTTTGTCTCAGGCCATTCTTTCCTGTTCCTTGTTACTACAGAATACAGCCCTTACAAACTAAACCATGAAACGACTTCACAAATTATGAGCAATAAAAGGTATAGATACTTGCCTGACCTTACTGACTACTGACCAATTGGACTGATTGTAATGAGGTTAGTCAGCTGGACCTCATAGAATATGAATTCCCTGATTGGGGCTATTAGGGGGCCCTGGCTGACAGATATAAACAGGAGTGTCAGAGGTTCTGCTCACTCTGACAGCTGGCTCTGACTTAGGCAGTACTAAAGACAAGGACTGTCCATGTGTTAATATAGGGTGATACTGAAGAATACTGGCCTCTGTGGAGTTATTTCACCAAACAGGTCTCTCCCCTGCAGTACAGTAAGAAAACTCTGGTTTTCCTCTCATTCTTTGTTTCTTCCCATGACACTGACTGTGAGGACACCCTTTCTGGGCACTGGGACACTGGGACACTGGACACTGGGGCATTGGGGCGCTGGGGGCTTGGGATGCAAGGCACTTGGACTGTGGGATATTGGGACACTGGGATATTGGGACACTGGGACATTGGAGCACTGGGACACTGAGGCATTGGGACGTTGGGGGCTTGGGACACAGGGCACTGGGACACTGACACAGATGCACTGGGATATTAGGATATTGGGACACTGAGACACTGGGACACTGAGACACAGGCCTGGGGCACCAGGACACTGGGACATTGGGACACTGGGCACTGGGACCTGGTTCATTGGGTGTAGGCCATTGTGGTCACTGCATAGTCACTGTGTGAGCAATATAAACACTGTGTGGTCACTGCATGGCCACTGTGTGGTCTGTGATCCTCTGAATGTTCCTATCTTATTCATTTCAGTTTCCAACAACCAACTTACTTATTTTCCTCCCCACAGCCTCAACAGCTTCTGCCCCAAAATAATGGAACCTCTTGTTTCCATTTAGTCACAATTTCAATCTCAATCCCAAAATCAGTCCCAATCCCAAACTGAGTCTCAATCACAGTCTCTAAAAAACACTTATTTTACATTTGGATCTTTTGGTTGTGATTCCTTCTCAGTTATTTTTATAAGGGTTAACAAAAGTGACACCCACACTGAACCTGGTGCCTCCTGGTTACCACAAGACAAATTACCATTTGCATTGTCTGCCAGCCAATCCAGGCTCTGGTTTTTTTTAGTCTTGGGAATGTCAGACTTCTTGGATTGGCTGATGATGATTGGTTTCTCAAACATATTTTAAACACAGAACCCTTTGTTATTGAGGAAGATTGAATCAGGAGCTGTATTTTCAATGTGGGTTCTTGCTGATGCTATTGGGAAGGTTTACACAAACTTGGCCAGGCTTTTGGAAAGAGAAGGTGCCATAATTGAGAAAAGCAAGGTGTACAAAGAACTAGAAAAGACAGCCAGCAACAGCGTAGGTAATAGAGGTCAGATCAAAGGGTCTAAATCAATGCTACAGTCCTGGGTGTGAATCACAGTGCATGGTAAATAAAGTTGGTGAGATGCAGACACAGATTATCTTGTAGAAAATGACACTGTTACTACAGTAGAGTTCAAAACAGATCGCACCAGTGGTTCCCTCACAGTACAGGGTGTAGCCTACAGTCCACCAAAGGGAAAGGGAAAGATATGGAGCGACAAGTTCTGCTATTGGAAAGATGCTGTGAAATTTGAAAGGGTTCAGAAAGGATTTACAATGATGTTGCCAGGACTGGAGGGTTTGAACTATAGAGCAAGGCTGAATAGATTGGGACTATTTTTCCTGGGGCATCAGAGGCTGAGGGGTAACATTATAGAGGTTTATAAAATCATGAGGGGCATGGATAGGGTGAATAGCCAAGGTATTTTCCCAGGGAAGGAGAGTTCAAAACTAGAGGGTTAAGGTGAGAGGGGTAAGATGTAAAAGGGACCTGAGGGGTAACTTTTTCACGCAGAGGGTGGTATGTGTATGGAATGAGCTGCCAGAGGAAGTGGTGGATTCTGGTACAATGACAACATTTAAAAGGCATCTGGACGGGTATATGAATAGGAAGGGTTTAGAGGGATATGGGCCAAATGCTGACAAATGGGAATAGACTAATTAATGATATCTGGTCAGCATGGACAAGTTGGACTGAAGGGTTTGTTTCTGTGCTGTACATCTCTATGACTCTAAGTATCTGAAAGGTACAAAAATTAGTGTCGATATAATATGGGACTTCAATTATCTGAATATGAAGTGGGATATTAGCAGTGTAAAGGCCAGAGAGGGAGAAGAGTGTCTAAACTATTCTCAGGAGAATTTTCTAGATCAGTGTTTCCGTTTGTGGAGGGAGATCCATCTTAATCTGGGGTCTGGGGGAATCAGGTAGGCCAAATGGATCAAGTGACAGTGAAGGAACATTTTAGGGGACAGTGATCATAAAGTTAACTTTACCTTTTAACACCCGAAGAAGGAGTGAGGCTCTGAAAGCTTGTGTTTTCAAATAAACCTGTTGGACTATAACCTGGTGTCATGTGCTTTCTGACCTATTTAAGAAGGACAAGGAGCAATGCAGAGTTAGAATAATTAATTAAGGAAAGCCAATTTCATTGGTGTGAGGGTGCATATGATCCCGATAGATTGAAATGAAAAAGGCACACAAAATTGAAATAGCAAGTCGGGCTGCTGTTAAAGAGGAAATTGTTTGACTATAGTAGACGCATATTTCCGTGCGAAGAAAAGTAGGAAGTGAAGTCAGAAGAAGCACAGAGGGAGAGTATAAGAAGAAACTGGCAACTGAGAAGAGAAATAATAAAGGGATGAATAAAGTAGACGATGACAGATTATAGCCCCAGTGCAATTTTACATGTGACCAAAGTGACAGTGAAAGAAGAGATAGCTGAGGTATTGAGTGAGTTAAAAACTCATAAAGAGGGGATGTTCAAACAGCTGGCTTATCTAAAGCTACTGAAACTGGCTGACACACCAAGAAAACTGAAGGGAGTAAGGATGACATTGCAGAGATACTGGGCATAACCTTTCAGTTTTCCATAGACCCTGAGGTGGTGACAGGGGTGGGCGGGAGGCTGGTGGGGGGTGTGGAGGTGCTGGAGAATTAAACATTACACTCTTCCATAAAAAAGAAAGCAAAAATGAGCCAAGGAAGTACAGGCCAATTAGTTTATACTGGATGGTGTGAATGCTTTAAGAAATAATTATTTGGGACAAATTTAACAGTCACTTGGACAAATGTGGATTAATTTTTTACAAAAACCAGGACAGGTTTGTTAAGGACAAATTTAGTTAGTTTACCTGTGTGTTTTTTTTCCTAAGGTACAGAGAGGATTGGTGAAGGTAATGTGGCTGATGTGACATATATGGACTTCCAAAAGAGTTGATAAAGTGACAGATGAGAGATTTATCAGCACAGCTGAAGATTGTGGCGTAAAGGAAACAGGTGCAGCCTGGATATGAAGGAGGAAGGAAAAAGAAGGGTGGGTGAATGGTTGTTTGGGGAATCGGGTTCACCAAATGGTCAGTGTCGGTATCCCAGCTTTTATTGATGTATTTTAAAGACTCAGTCTTGGGTGTGAAAGGCACAATTTTAAAAACTTATTGAAGGCACAAATTTTGGAAGGATCATGACCTTTGAAGAGGAGAGTGAAAGATTTCATGAAGATACAGAGAAACTGGTGGAAGGGAAGATGTGGAGCAGATTAGGGAAATAAAGCAATACATGTTCGGAAGAATGAGGAAACTCAATATAAAAGACTTTATTCACAAACAAACATTGAGAAAATCTCTGGGAGGTGCTCCCCATGGAGTCTCAGAGCAATCCACCACATCCACAAACTTCCACTCCCTCGACACCACCCTCAACATCACCCTCGACATCACCCTCGACACCACCCTCAACATTACCCTCGACATCACCCTCGACACCACCCTCGACATCACCCTCGACACCACCCTCGACACCACCCTCGACA
>JAHRHZ010000149.1:747096-776837 GCA_024137785.1 Ginglymostoma cirratum | reverse complement strand
CACCCTCGACACCACCCTCGACATCACCCTCGACACCACCCTCGACATCACCTGCAACATTACCCTGGCCAGTTCTGAACCAGTTCTGAACCAGTTCTGAAGAAGGGTCACTGGACCCAAAGTGCTGACTCTGCTTTCCCTCCACAGAATCATAGAGTAACACAGCATAGAAACCGGCCTTTCAGACCAAACTGGTCCATGCTGACCATGGTGCCCACTCAGCTAGTTCCAATTGCCTGCATTTGGTGCATATCCCTCTAAACCCTTCCCATCCATCTACCTATCCAAATGTTTTTAAATGTTGCTATTGTACCTGCCTCAACCACTTTCTTACTGGCAGCCCATTCCATATACGCACCACTCACTGCATGAAAATGTTGCCCCTCAGGTCTTCTTAAATGTTTCCCCTCTCACCCTAAACCTATGCCTACTAGTTTTCAATTCCCTATCTCTGGGAAAAAGACTATATGCATTCATCCTATCTATGCCCTTCATGATTTTACACCACTCAATAAGGTCACCTCACATTCTTCTGCATTCCAAGGAATAAAGTCCTATCCTTGCCAACCTCTCCCTATAACTCAGAGCTACTAGTCCTGGCAACATCCTCGTAAATCTTCTTTGCACACTTTCCAGTTTAGTTATGTTTTTCCTATAACAGGGTGACTAAAACTGTACACAATACTCCATGTGCGACCTCACCAATGATTTATACAACTATAACATAATGTTCCAACTCTTATACTCAATGCATTTGAAGGCCAGCATGCTAAATGCCTTGTTCACCACCCTGTCTACCTGTGACACTGCTTTCAACAAACTATGTACTTGTAGTCCTAGGTTCCGCTATTCCACAACACTTCTCGGGACCTTACCATTTACTGTATAAGTCCTACCTTGGTTTGACTTTCCAAAGTTCTACACCTCACACTTATCTGTATTGAATTGCATTTGCCAATCCTCAGCCCACTTCCCCATCTAATCGAAATCCATCTTTAATTTTTGAGCATCTTCCTCGCTATCAACGATAACGCTTAATATTGTATCATCCAGAAAGTTACTAATCATGCCTTGTACATTCACATCCAGATAATTTATGTAAATAACAAATTACAAAGGTCCCAGCACTGACCCCTGTGGCATACCGCTAGTCACAGGCCTCCAGTCTGAGAAACAGCCTTTAACCATCAGCCTCTGCTTCCTACCATTGAGCCAATTTTGAATCCAATTAGCTAGCTTTCCCTGGATCCCAGTGCCCTAACTTTATAGACTAACTTGCTGTGCAGCGCCTGGACAAAGGCCTTACTAAAGTCCATATAGACAACATCCACTGCCCTACCCTCATCCATCCTCTTGGTTACCTCTTTGAAAAACTTTACAAGTTTTGTCAGCCATGACTTCCCGCGCACAAATCCATGCTGACTATCCCTAATCAGATTTCGAGTGTCCAAATGTTGGTTGATCCAGTCCCTCAGCGTTCTCTCCAATAACTTGCCTACCACTGATATTAGGCTCACTGGCCTGTAGTTCCCTGGCTTGTCTTTACTACCTTTCTTAAAAAATGGAAAAACATTAGCCACCTTCCAGTCTTCCGGAACTTCACCAGTGGCCAAAAATGAAGCAAAAATCCCTGCAAGGACCTCTGCAATTTCTTCCCTAGCCTCCCACAATGTCTGATGCTACCAACTTGCTCTGTTTCTCCACTGTTTTCTGTTTCTTTCAGCCTGTTCTCTGATAGCCTCCTTCAGCAGCATTCTGACACACTAACACCATAGAATAACCAGGAGAGACTTTACAGTGCAGTCCCCGAAGCCTCCACCGCCTCACCAATAGAACCCCCCACCACACCCCACCCCGTGTCCATTCTCTAATTCACTGACCCTCCTCTCCAACTCCATAAAGACCACATCTTTTTATTTCCTTTAATTTTGGACTGTTGACCATGAAAGGAACATACTGCCTTAAACCAAGGAGACTGTAAATGAAAGGGTGCTGTTTATTGTGAGTCATACATAATGTTGCTTTATCCTGGAACTTGAGAATAATGCAGACAGATCGGAGCGGATGCGTTCTGGACCAGGGCATAATTGCTTGACGATGATGTTTTGATTGGCTCTTGACCATGTGACCATGGTTTGTGGAAAGCAGGTACAGCAGAGAAATGTTGATCCTATTAAAAGAAACATGCCAATAATCTGAGAACTGGCCTTACTGTACGAAATCTGTACATTTGTCTTTACCTATTCTCCCCAGGTTCTTTACTGGCAATGGTGAAGACTTTTTGCATGAATACTCACTGAACTGAGAGCTGTTAATGGTTGACCAATGGTTGGTTTTGGTAACAGCCCATGTGATGACGAGGCCTGGTGTGTGGGGGTTGGGGTGAGGACATGGGGGAAGCTGTTCAGGCCCTGAAATTATTGAACTCGATATTGAGCCCTGGAGGGCTGTAGGGTCCCCAAGCGGAAAATGAGGTGTTGTTCTTCCAGCTTGTGATGACCTTCACTGGAACACTGCAGCAAGCCAGAGACAGAGGTGTTGGCCAGGGAGCAGGGTGGTGTGTTAAAGTGGCAGGGAACTGGAAGGTCAGAGTTGATTTTGTGATCAGAACATCGGTGTGGGAGAGAGAAGGTTTTTCGATTACCAGTCACAAACTCAAACTCCACAGCTCAGTCTAAACCTCCACGGCATCGTCTTGTTGTCACTTCACAGCTCCCGCCTGTTTACCAGCTGCATTGAACAGAACACCTGATAAATGAGCAGTGACTAATGTGGCACCAGTTTTTTAGAAATCTTTGGGATTGCACCGTGCACTCTGTTCCCCTCTCTGGACTGGATGTAATGGGAATCTCCCCATGTTACAAAGGTTGAAATTATTTGAATTAAAAGATACATGCAGGCCCATGTATAGGTTTGGATAGAGTAAACAGGGAGAAGCCATTTCTGGTCATAAAAGGGACAAGAATGAGAGAGCAAAGATTTCGAATGAAGCAAGGGTGATGTGAGAGAGAACGTTTTCATTCAGTGAATAGCTGGAGTGTGGAATGCAGTGCCTGGAAATGTGGTGAAGGCAGGTTAGATTGAGGCATTCAAGAGGGGAATTG
Source organism: Ginglymostoma cirratum (assembly GCA_024137785.1). Taxonomy (NCBI): domain Eukaryota; kingdom Metazoa; phylum Chordata; class Chondrichthyes; order Orectolobiformes; family Ginglymostomatidae; genus Ginglymostoma; species Ginglymostoma cirratum. The sequence continues at coordinate 773,733 of JAHRHZ010000149.1, read as the reverse complement.
GATGGTGTTCTGGATAGTAATAGTGGGCAATAATATAGAAAATAGGCAGGTGACTGGCACTAGGAATAGAGATAATACAGGCACAATGGGCCAAATGACCTCCTTCTGCATCTTATCAATTCTGTGATTCTGTGAAGTTAGTCTTGGATTTTTCCCAGTGCTTCTCTTTAATGCTTCCAGTTTCTCAGAACATGTGAGCAATGTTTACTTAGTAACCAGAACTGTATACCTAACCCTGGAAATTATCATTGGAACTGTGACAACACTTTAGTGAAACAGAAGTGTTCAACAAAATTGGGGTTTGTCAAAGGTTTTTGAAGATGAACATTCTGTAGAGGCTGGGTAAATGTGAGCCACATTGGTGTTCAAATCACACAAAAGTCCTTGTGTGAATATATGTCCTCGTGGTTTGTGGCCTGGACTTAGTACAAAGGGATCAACTCCAAGCCTGACCTCAGCGCACTCAGTGGTCAGTGGCTGGGATTTGGAGATTGTAGCAGGGACTGAAAATGACAAACTTGGCTCCTTCATAGGGAGCTGTCTCACACAAAGCAGGACAAAGCAGCCCGCTTGATTGGCACCACGTCCACAAACACCCACTCTCTCCACCACCGACACTCAGTAGCAGCAGTATTTAATATTGTAAGGTGCACTGCAGGAATTCACCAAAGATCCTTAGGCAGCACCTTCCAAACCCATGACTACTTCCATCTTGAGTGACAACGTGCGCTCAAGAGCTGGTACAGGAGGGAGGGTTTTAGATTCCTGGATCACTGGGACCATTTCTGGAGAAGGTTGGACCCCCTGTAGAAGCAGGATGGTCTGCACCTGAATCAGAATGGGACCAACATGCTCACAGATGGTGGGTGGGTGGGGGGTGGTGGGGGGAGCGGTTTGCTGCCACTATTGGGTGTGGGTTAAAGTAGTTCAGTGGAGGGGGGGTGAAATGCAGACTGTTAGCACAATAGAAATACAATGAAAAAAAGCAATGATTTTGTATTTGGTTCTTTCTCCAACGTTTGGAATGTAGGAGCATCTGCAATAGTCACATTTTGCTGGAATTTATAAACTTTGTCCCCTGGATTCATGCAGTGCCGTGCCTTAAAAACCCAACACCATTTTAATGAAGATCACAAAGACATCGAGTGAGTGACCACCCTCGCAGTATTGGCTGGATTCTTGAAGCTGAAGGGATGACATTGTTACCTCCTGGTCAATCTGACCCCCCTCCCCTGACAATATATTTTATTTTCCCAAGGTTCTAGTAGAGGCTGTTCTTCTTTAAAATGGTTCTTGATGGCGAATCAAGAATCCAGTCTGTATTTAACAAGTTTGATTAAACTGCATTCAGGCATTGCAGGGTAAGAAAAATATCTCTATAAAAGACAGTTCTCCAGAAAATAGATTGGAACTATGTCTGATACTACCAAATAAATAACTAACACCTGTGAAATCTGTGTGAGCTGCAGAATTAATATGTGAAATACCGGTTCATTCAGAATTATCAAAGAGACATTGTGAACTTGTTTCATTAAATCTTTTCTAATGAATGAAGGAAACGATATTGAGCTGCAGTTTGCTGTAATTTGTTTGAAGCAAGTGGTTAAAAGTTTCAGACTTCGGCATCTCAACAAATTCCTACTTCCACAAACTTTCTGAAGGCAGCAGGCAGGCAGTGGTGGGTGAGTCATTGGGAGGTAGTGTCTGGCCTCTTCCTGATCCATGATTTACTGTCTGATTGCACACATTACATTCTGTCACTTTAAACTGCCACAAAAGATTAACTTGGATAAAAAAACTGCAATTTCTTCATTTATTACAATGACATTCTCTTCTATACAGTGGGGAAACTGTTGGAGTCTACAATCAATGATGGGGTAACAGATCGTCTCAAAACATTTTAGTTAGTCAGGGAGAGACAGTACGGATTTAGGAAGGGTAGGTGATGCCTGACAAACCTCATGGAGATTTTGGAAGAGGTAACAAAGGTAAGTCAGTGGATGTTGTTTATATTTGCTTAGAGTATTGGAGTCATAGATGGAAACAGACCCTTTGGTCCAACTCATCCATGCTGACCAGATGTCCTAAATTAATCTAGTCCCATTTGCCACCATTTAGCCCATATCCCTCTAAATCCTCCCAATTCATATACCCATCCAGATGACTTTTAAATGTTGTAATTGTACCAGCCTCCACCACTTCCTCTGGCAGCTCATTCTATACATGCATCACCCTCTGTGTGAAAAAAAATTGCCCCTTAGGTCCTTTTAAGGTCTTAGCAAAAAATTGTAGCTTGAGTTGTGGATGCAGTTGTTTGGTTACTCACTGAGCTGGTTGCTCTGTGGTGTGCAGATGTTTTGTTACCATTCTAGGCAACATCATCAGTGCAGCCTCTAATCGAAGTGTTGGTGTTCTGCTCCATTCTGAATTTATATGATCCTCTGTTGTGGTGGTCTTGTTGCTTCTGGTTTTGTTGTTTTAGCAACGGTCTGTATATGGGGTCTATTTCTATGTGTTTGTTATTGGAGTACTGTGTTGAGAACCAGGCCTCCAGAAATTCCCTTGCATCTCTGTTGTTCACTTGTCCCAGTGTGTACTGAGACAATGACTATTGATCATGTCTTTTTAGAATCCCTAACAATGTGGAAACAGGCCATTTGGCCCTCTGAAGAGCAACTCACCTAGACCCATCCCCCTATCCTTTCCGTGTAACCCTGCATTTCCCATGTCAAATCCACTTAATTTATACATCCCTGGACACTGCAGGCAATTTGGCTCAGCCAATTCACCTAACCTGGACTGTGAGAGGAAACCCACACAGACACAGGGAGAATGCGCAAACTCCACACAGACAGTCGCCTGAGGGTGGAATCGAACCCAGGTCCCTGGCACTATGAGTCAGCAGTGCTAACCACTGAGCTACCATGCCTCCCCATCCTGCCAGCTGGTGTTTGTGTATCCTGGTCTTCAGTTTCCTCCTTGTTTGTCCAATGTAATGTTTATTGCACTCACTGCATGGAATTCTGTACATCATGTTGGTCTTGTTTACTGTCGGTATGGGGTCTTTCGTCTTTGATAATGGTTGGCACAGTGTTGCTGTAGCTAAGGAACAACTGCACCTTAGGTGCCTTTTTAATCTTTCTCCTCTCACCTTAAACCTATGCCCTCTAGTTTTGGACTCCGCTAACCTGGGGAAAAGACCTTGCCATTCACCCTGTCTATGCTCCTCATAATTTAATAAACCTCTATAAGGTCATCCCTCGGCCTCAGACGCTCCAGGAAAAATAGCCCCAATCTACTCACCTTCTCCCTATAGCTCAAACCCTCAAATCCTGGCAACATCCTTGTATTTCCTGAACCCTTTCAAGTTTCACAACATCCTTTCTATAGCAGGGAAACCAGAACTGAACACAATATTCCAAAAGTGGCCCTAACCAATGCCCTGTAACATGACCACCCAATTCCTATACTCAATGCACTGACCAGTAAAGACAAGTGTACCAAACAACTTCTTCACTATCCTGTCTACCTGCAACTCCACTTTCAAGGAACGATGAACCTACACTCCAAGGTCTCTTTGTTCAGCAACATTCCCCAGGACCCTACCATTAAGTGTATTAGTCCTGCCCTGATTTGCCTTTCCAAAATACAGTACCTCGCATTTATCAAAATTAAACTCCATCTGCCACTCCTGAGCCCATTGGCTCATCTGATCAAGGTCCCGTTGAACTCTTCTTGAAAACGTTTGATTAAGTCTCACACAGAAGACTATTAGCTAAGGAAGAAGCCCACGGAATTGAGGGCAATTTACTAACCTGGATAAGAGATTGGTTAAGTGGCAGGAAACAGAGTTGGAATCATGGCTAACTACTCAAATTAGCAGGGTCTGACTAGTGTTGTCCCACAGGGATCTGTGTGGGGCCTCAGTTATTCTTAAGATTCATCAAAAACTTGGATAATGCTATAAAAAGTCAAATATCCCAATTGCTGATGGCCAACAAAATTGGGCAGCATTATAGACAGTTATGATGACAGCATGAAATTATAACAGGATATTGATAGATTGGGTGAATGGGCAAAGCTGTGGCAGATGGATTTTAATATAAGCAAGTGTGTGGTTTGACTTTGATTTTGATTTGATTGATGGTGTACCGAAATACAGTGAAAAGTTTTGTTTACGGGTGGTACAGGCAGATCACAGCAAGCAAAGAATGTACAGATCAAAAAGACTTAGAGGCATACAGGTTACATTACAGGTTACATTATTTGAGGCTGGAGTCCATTCACCAGTCTGAACCTAGTGGTGCATATGTTGAGGCTTCTGTATCTTCTGCCTGATGGAAGAGGTTGTAGGAGGTCATTACTGGGGTGTGAAGGGTCTCTGATGATATTGGCAGTCTTTCTGCGGTAGCAAGCCATGTAAATGGAGTCCATGGATGGAAGGTTGGCTTCTATGATGGTCTGGGCTGTGCACACCACTTTCTGTAGTTCCCTACGGTCTTGGGCAGAGCAGTTGCCGTACCAGGCCATTTTGCTCCCGAACAGTATGTTTTCTATTTCAAACTGGACAAGGATGGATCAGGACATTTTTTTTAGAAGGCACAAAGTTAAATACAATGAGATTGGGGTTCAGGTGCATAGTTCTTTAAAATGCCATGAACAGGTGCAGAAATGCTGACCTTCATTTCTAAAGGGCTGCAGTGTAAGGATGCAGATGTTATGCTGCAGTTATACAAAACCCTAGTCACCCCACATCAGGAAAGATCATCTCTATGACTACTTTGTGAATCCCTTTAGCATTTGATAGACCTCACATAGATCTCCTCTCATTTTTCATAAACTCCAGAGAGTATAGATCTAAACTGCTCAGTCTGTCTTTACTAGGCAAGCCCCTCATCTCTGGAATCAATCCAGCAAAACTCCTCTGAACCACCTCCAATGCAACTACAGCTCTCCTCAAGTAAGGGGATCAAAACTGTATGCATTACATCGAAACATAGGATGATACAAGATAAGAGCAGAGATGGGAAAGCCTTCCCAACTTGTTGCCAGTTGAGTCTCTGGAGAAGGTGATGAATGCCTACAGAAGGACTTTATCCTGCTCCTAGGGGTAGTGACACTGTGGCAAGCTTAGGGCTCCCTGTGAAATACCAAGTGGTAAAGTGGTAAAGTCAGCCTTCCATAAGGGGCATGATGAGAGCCCTTTGCTGACTCTCCACCCATCAGCTAGACCCCTGGCACTGCCACGAGATTCCATCCATTAGCTTGGATTCTCTGTGTCTTCAGCTCCTTCCTGACCTACTGAGCAGTTCCATTATTTTCTGATTTTATTTCAGAAATCCAGCATCTGGGGCATTTTGCTCCTGAAGATTTTGGTGTGAAAAATGGTTCACTGACCTGTTTGAGGTTTAGCACTTCTCCTCGTCCTGCCCTCCTTCCTTTCTGCCTCCTCCTGTTCCTCCTAATGTACTTCCTCCTGCCCTTCCAAAGCATCTTGATCAATTGGGTCAATAGGCTGAGGAGTGGCAGATGGAGTTTAATTTTGATAAATGTGAGGTACTGCATTTTGGTAAAACAATTCAGGGCGGGATTTATACAATTAATGCCAGAGCTCTGGGTAGTGTTGTAGATCAGGGAGTCCTGGACATTTAGATATATAATTCTTTGAAATTTGCATCACAGGATGGTTAAGAAGGCATTTAGCATGCTTGCCTTCATTGCTTAGATCTTTGAGTATAGGAGTTAGGACATTATTTTTAGGTTGTATAGGACTTTGGTAAGGCCTCTTCTGCAGTACTGTGCGCAGTTTTGGTCACCCTGGTCAAGAAAGGATATTATTAAATTGGAGAGGGTTCAGAAAAGATTTACCAGGACGTTGCTTGGACTGGAGGGTTTGAGTTATTAAAATAGACTGGAAAGGCTGGGACTTTTTTCACTGGAACAAAGGATGATGAGAGGTGACCTTATTGAAATTTATAAAATCATGAGGGGTATAGATAAGGTGAATGACAAAGATCTTTTCCCTAGCATGGGGGGTGGAATTCAAATCCAGGGGGTGTATTCTTAAGGTGGGAGGAGAATGATTTAAATAGAGCTTAAGGGGCAACTTTTTTAAACAGAGTGGTCCATATGGAATGAACTGCCAGAGGAGGTGGTAGATGCAATTACAGTTACGATGTTTAAACAAATTTTGGATAAATTTATGAATAGGAAAGGTCTAAACCAAGCCCAGACAAGTGGGGACTAGTTTGGTTTGTGGTTATGGTCAGTGAGGACTGATTGGACCAAAGAGTCTGTTTCTGTGCTGTACGACTCTATGACTCTCGCTGTCCCTCCTCCCTCCTTCCCCTCCTCCTGTTTCTAACTAACGCTTCCATGACTGACATTCAAAAACAATCATGAGGCACACACCTTTAAAACTCAGAACTGTAAATGAGTGCTTAGAACATTCTGGCAAGGCAGGAAGCCACTTTTGGATAAATCATTGAAAATCTCAGTGAATTTAGAAGTGACAAAGAGAATACAAAGGATCAAATAGAAATGGGACAAAGAAAGGCCAGAGGGATAAACACAGAATGGAAAGGTCAGCACTGAGTGGAAGGCAGATGTTAAAGAGAAAATCAGAATAAAACATCAAGGAAAACAGAATTTTCATGTCAGAATGGTCAAAACTAACAAATATTGAGCAGAAACAAACTGAAGGAATAGACACTGTCAATTTAATTCAACAAATTTAAACACTATTAATCACAAAGTCTGAACTATCAGGGAGAGGAAAAGATAACTGTGTTTAAGGGATAATTAAATACATTTACATTGAGTACATCATGACAGGAAGGGACAAAATACAAGTTTAACACTGCACCAGCAGATAAGAGAATACAAAAATGGGAAGAAGACAGAGTTAACGATTTGAATAGAGGCAGCATTCATAACAAAAAGTGCAGCTAGAAATAGCAATGTACACCTGATAGACATTACACAGAGATAAAAGGTACTGCAGATGCTGGAGAATCCGAGATAACAAGGTGTGGGGCTGGATGAACACAGCAGGCCAAGCAGCATCATAGGAGCAGGAAAGCTTGACGTTTCGGGCCTTTCTGATGAAGGGTCTAGGCCCGAGACATTACACAGACATGGTTTATCTTATAACAGATTATAGGGTGAGGCGAGCCTCTCTGGGTGTTTCAGTTTTAGTTATCATAGTGAGGTCAACCTCCACTTGACAACACAATGTACACCTGACATTACAGAGACATGGTTTCAAGGTTACCAAAGCTTGAATTTGAATATTGATGGGTATCTGAAATTTCCAAAAGATAGCACGCCAGGAAAAAGTGGTGGAGTGGTTCTGCTAGTTAAGGATTCATTAATACAGTAGCAAGAGAAAACATTAGATCAAAAGAACAAGATGTAGAATCAATTTGGGTAGAGATAAGAAATAGGAAAGTCAAGAGCTTAATTGTCTTAATTGTTTATAAGGCCCTAAACAGGAGCTACACTGTGGAGGTGCTGGGGTTGGGCTGGGGTGGACAAAGTCAGAAAACACACAAAGCCAGGTTATAATCCTACAGGTTAATTTGAAAACACAAGCTTTTGGAGCTCAGCCCCTTAGACAGGTGACGTGTGACTACTGACCACGTAAGGGTATGTAGTAGAGATAGCTAAAGTGAATTGTGAAAGTAGATTAAAAGGTGAAGTAGTAGTGATATAGTGGAAGACTTTTAATGAGATATTTTATAAGTCTGACAAAAGATTTATCAAATGAGAAAGAAAGACTGGAACAGTAATGGGGATAGCAAATGGAATATTGGCCTTTATTTCAAAGAGAATGGAGTTAATTGGCAGATCTTGCTAAAGCCATACAATCAATAGACAGACCACAGTTGGAATACCATAACATAAACAGTTTTGGTCCCTTTATCTAAGAAAGGATTTACCGGCATTGAAGGCAGTCCAATGCTATCCCATGCACTGTTTGTTTTCTCAATTTCCTCTCGAAGTATCCCTCTTGCACTTTTTATACTCCTATAGGGACTCTGATGTATTGATCTCTCAGTATCTACCATAAGCTTCTTTCTTTCTTTCTTTCTTAGTTATAACTTTTATGCCCTTTGGCATCAAGGGTTCTCCAGCCTTGGTCCCACCTTTATCTTCAGGGGAACGCTTTTGCCCTGTGTTTGCTACTTCCTCCTTGAACGCGTCCTGCTGCTCCAACACAGTTTTATCTGTAAGTAGCTGCCACCAGACCACTTGGACCAAATCATATCTTATCTTAGTAAACTTTTCCTTTTCCTGGTTTGGAAACTTGATTTCTAGCCCATCCTTATCCTTTTCCAAAATGATCTTAAATCTAATTGAGTTATGGTCACTGTTTCCAAAAAGCTCCACTACTGATACACCTTCCACCTGCCCAAATTCATTTCCAAATATTCATCCAGAAATCCTTCCACTAATATATTTTCATTTGGCCTTGCTAAACTCATTTATTTTTTTATCTAGTCTGTGCTTCCTCTGCCTTCAAGACTCACTAACTCGTGTTTGAACTTTGAATCTCAGTTTCACTCCCTTCTGAACTACTCACCTGGATCTCATTGCTCTGCTAATCTGCGTCCAATCCACATCAAAAGCATGAGCAAACTCAGTGATATTCATTCCATTTCTCTTCAGATGAACCTGACAAACTTTACAGTTCCCACCTCCTCAGGAACTGTTCCATTGCCTCAGGAATCTGAAATCCTTCTTCCTACTGTATATCTCTAGCCATACATTCACCTGCTCCGTCCCCCAGTTCCTGTACTCACTGCTATGCAGCACCCACAGTGATCTGGAGGTTACTGCCTTTGGAGCAAAACAAAGAACTGCAAATCTGTAACAAAAACCGAAATTGTTGGAGAAACTCAGCAGGTCAGGCAGCATCTGTGGAGAAAAAAAATTCAGAGTTAACATTTCAAGTCCAGTGACACTTCAGAACTGAAGATGGTTCTGAAGAAGGGTTGGACTCAAAATGTCAACACTATCTTTGAAGTCCTACTTTTCAATTTCCTGTCTAACCCCATAAATTCTGCTTGCAGAACTTCATTTCTCTTTCTTCCTATGTCATTGATTCCAAATGAACCACCACCCCTGGCAGTTTATCCTCCTCCTTCAGAATTCCCTGCAACTGTTCTGAGACTTCCTTGACCCTTTTACCTCAGAGGTAACACACCATTCTAGAGCAGTCTACAGTAGCAAAAGAGCCTGTCTCCGCCCCTCACTGTCTAATCCTCTCCTACTATTACCCTTCCTTTCTCCTTCCTCCTCCTGAGCAGCTAGAACACTCACAGTGACATGGCCTGCTGTCTGGGCTTCCACAGAGGAACCATCACTCTCTCTGTTTGACAAATCTGAAGAATGGTTTGTGAGTGAGGTACACTTGGGTCATACCCTCACTACCTGCTGGTTCACCTTCTTCTTCCTGCTGGTCACCCTTTCCCTCTGCCTGCACTTCCTTATTCTGTGGGGTGACCATACCTGGAAACCTCCCAGCCTCATGAATACAGCACCATGCCCCCAGTACTGCCCCAACCTCCAGAACTTGGAGCTGAAGTTGCTGCAGTACTCCCTGCTCACGGTCACCCAGAGTGTGCCACATTTCCTGACAGATTTCACCACAGACCGGAGCTCCTCAGACACACCTTCATTAAATCCAATATGGACTGTGCTTTTATTTCACCCTGGCTCCTTCTTAATTATACACGAGAAAAACTTTATTCTTGTGTATGTCAGACAAACAACCAGAGCTCCTTAACTCCGATAAGTGAAGAAATTTAGTTCTGAATTTCTAATGTATTCATTATCTGTGCGAAGGTTCTAAGCTGAGTTTACAGTCCGAACTGTACAGGCTGCTCTGTGAGTGTTTCTCAGCTAAAAGAGACTGCTTTGAAGTTGAGTGAAAACACAGAGTTGGGTAAAAGTGGGGACTTGTTGAGATGGAGAGTAGGTGAAGCTGAAAAACTGAGTATGGCTCTCAGTTTCGGTCCAGGCAGTTCCAAAAGTGATATAGTTCCAACAGAAACAGCCAATTGGTAAGTGATATTTTTGCAGAGCACTTTCTTACAGTTTTATAAAGTACAATATATTAGCTTAAATAAAAGTAGGGACTTTTGATTATAATATAAATGTTTGAAACTGAGGAAGCCCCTAGATTAATTACATTTTCTTAAAGGGAGTAACTAGCTTAATCCAGAGAGAAGACATGACAGCAGACCTCAGACCCATGGTGTGCTCCTCATGCACAATGTGGGAATTAAAGGAAGCTTCCAGTGTCCCTGACAGTTATGTGTGCAGGAAGCGTGTCCATCTGCAGCTACCGGGTAACTGGAGCATCTGCAATGGTGAGAATGTTATGGAGAGCACATATAGCAAGGTAGTCATACCACAGGTGAGGATTACACAGGCCAAATGGGAATGGGCGACCATCAGACAAAGAGAAAGGCTCTGGGAGGAAATGCAGGAGTCCCCAGTGGTCATCCCTGTCTTGAACAGAGAGACTACCTTGGATAGTATTGGTGGGGAATGGCCTGTCACAGGGAAGCAACAACAGCCAGGTACATGATCCTGCGGGTGGTGGCGATAGTGGCAGGGGATTCAATAGTAAGGGGTACAGACAGGCACTTCTGCAGATGTGGATCCAGGATGGTGCATTGTCTCCTTGGTGCCAGGGTCAGTGATGTTACAGAGCAGCTGTTGGACACTCTGGAGTGGAAGGGTGAACAGCCAGTGGTCATGGTACACAGAGGGACCAACAACAGCTAAACAAGGAATGAGGGCCTGAAAGCTGAAGTTAGGAAGTTAGGAGATACATTAAAATGCAGGTCCTCAAATGTAGTAATCTCAGGATTACTCCCAGTGCCCCTTGCTGGTAAGAGCAGGAATATGCGGATAGATCTGATGAATGTGTGGCTGGAGAAACAATGGACCAGGGAGGGCTTTAGGTTCATGAGGCACTGGGACCTGTAAGAACCTGACAGGCTGTATCTAGGCAGAGGTGGAACAAATACCCTCGAGGGGGCTTTTGCTATTTCCATTGCTGAGATTTTGAAATAGTATGGCAGGGGAATGAGAACCAAAGTGTAGCCTTAGATGAGTCAGATTCAGATCAGGAAATGGGAGGTAGAACATTAGTTAGTGATGTAGTCAGCAACTCAGAAAGATAAAAGACACAAGGATTAAAAAGCATCCAGCAAAGGAAATTGATGGGGTCGAACTGTTTATACTCCAATGTGAGGAGTGTTACAGAGAAGGCAGATGAACTAAGGGCAGAGGTAGACACATGGCAGCATGATGTCGTTGCTATAATGGAGACCTGGCAGAAAGGAGGGGCAGAATTACCAGCTCACCATCCCTGGATAGAGCTTTTCAGGCAGGATAGAGTGAGTGACAAAAAAGGAGTGGGTTAGCATTATTGGTTAAAGAAACAATTACAGCTGTGAGAAGGGAAGATATGCTAAACAGGTTAACAAATGAGGCTTTGTGGGTTGAGTTTAGGAATAAAACAGGGCAGTCACACCGCTAGGAGTATATTACAGACGCCCAAATAGTGAGAGGGAGATAGAAGAATACACATATTGACACATTTCTGCCTGTAGGAATAACAGGGCAATAATAGAATCCCTGCAGTGGGGATACAAGCCATTCAGCCCATTGAGTCCACACCAACCCTCGAAAGAGCATCCCACCCAGACCAAATCCCCTACCCTATCCCCGTAACCCTGCATTTCCCATGGCTAATCCACATCCCTGGACACTATGGGGCAATTTAGCGTGGCTAATCTTTGGATTGAGGGGGGAAACTGGAGCATCCAGAGGAAACCCACACAGACACGGGGAGAATGTGCAAACTCCACACAGACAGTCGCCCGAAGGTGGAATTGATCATTTTATAGGAGACTCTAACTATCCCAGTATCAACTGGATTTGAAACAATATAGGGGCATTGAGGGTGAAAAATTCATGCACTGTGTCCAGGAATTTTTTTAAAACTATATATTACAAGCTCAATGACAGGAGACACAATTCTGGACTTAATTTTGGGAAATGAAGATGGGCAAGTGACAGTGGGCAACTGTAATGACTCCAATCCAGTTAGATATGTCAGGGATAAACGTTTTTAACTGGGAGAAGGCAAGTTTTACAAACCTGAGAAGTGATTTGGTTGAGGTGAAGTGGGCAGAGCTGCTAAAGGATAAATCAGTGGTAAACCTATGGGAGGGGACTAAATAGTGAGATTCTCAGGGCACAAAGCAGACATGTCCCCTCCAAAAATAAGAATGGTGCTGCAAAATGTAGACACCCCACCCCCAATGGGTGTCTAGAAAAATGCAGGGGAAGATTAAACGGAAAAAGAAAATTTATTATAATTACAAAAACACAACACTGCAAATGGCCAGAAAAGTATAGAAAGTACAGGGATCAAGTGAAAAAGAAATAAGGAAACCAAAGTGAGGGCATGATAAAATACTAGCAAGCAAGAAAAGGGAAAACCAAAGATGTTTTACCAATATGTAAAGAGCAAATGGATAGTTAAGGAAAAAGTGACACCTACCAGAGATGAAGAAGGGAACTTGTGTGAAGATGCAGAAGATATGGAAAGAATTTTAAATGAATTTTCAGGCTCTGTATTAACAAAGATGAGGGATTATGTGGCTATAGTAATCCAACAGCCCGAACACACCTTCCAGGTGAAGCAGCGATTTACCTGCACTTCACACAATCTGGGAAATGTAGGGTTACAGGGATAGGGGGATGAGTCTGGATTGGATGTTCTTCAGAAGATCGGTATGGACTCAATGGATCAAATGGCCTGTTTCTACACTGTGGTAAAATCTCTTGCTAAGGGCAGACTTACTAAAGGCCATGATGGTGTCCATCAGTGTTTCTTACAAATCTCATTTCTGTCACCTGTCTCTGCTTTGAGCTTCTTTTTTATTCATTCACAGTACGAGAGCTTCGCTGGCCAGGCAGCATTTATTGCCCATCCCTAATTGCCCAGACAGCAGCTGAGAGTCAACCACATTGCTGTGGGCCTGGAGTCACATTTAGTCCAGACCAAGTAAGGATGGCAGTTTCCAACCCTAAAGGCCATTAGTGAACCAGGTGGGTTTTTCCAAAACTCAACAATGGAATCATGTTCAACATTAGATCCTTAATTCCACATTTTTTTTATTAAATTCAAATTCCAGCATATGCCACGGCAGGATTCAAACGTGGGTCTCTGGATTAACAGTCCAGTGCTTATACCACTAGGCCATCACCTCCTGCTGATTGCGCTCCTCATCAATGTTCCTTGGAAGCTTCGGCTATTTAGAGTCTCCCCTCATGCCACTTGGAGTTCTGACACACGGTTCAGTTTCAGAAGCTGCTGTCATACCCAGTCCTCACTGCTCCATGCAGAAGAAAAAATAATTTGAAGGACTATTGCTCCCCGCCCATTATTCCTGCATCTTTTAGTAAAAGTCTTCTGCTTTTAGAGAACAGGTGGGCGAATTGTTTATGTAATTTTAACACAACTGACATTTTGTCTTCTAATTTCTACCCCCTACCCTGGGTAAAACACCTTGCCTAATTACCCTATCTATGCCCCTCATGATTTTATAAACCTTTAAAAGGACACCTCTCAGCCTCCGACATTCCAGGGAAAATAGCCCCAACCTATCAGCCTTTCCGTATAGCTCAAACCCTCCAATCCCAGCAACATACTCATAAATCTTTTCTGAACCTTTTCTATTTCACAACATCTTTCCTATAGGAGGATGACCAGCATTGCACATAGTATGCCAAAAGTGGTCTAACCAATGTCCTGTACAGTCACAACATAAGCACCCAATGCCAATACTGACCAATAAAGGCAAACATACCAAATGCCTTCTTCACGATCCTATCTATCTCCAACTCCACTTTCAAGGAACTATGAACCTGCACTCCAAGGTCTCTGTTCAGCAACACTCCCTAGGACCTGGCCAAAAAGTGTATAAGCCCTGCCCTAATTTGCCTTTCCAAAATGCAGCACCTCACATTTATCTAAATTAAACTCTATCTGCCACTCCTCAGCCCATTGGCCCATCTGATCAAGATCCCATTGTACTCTGAGGTAACCTTCTTCGCTGTCCATCGCATCTCCAATTTTGGTGTCATCTGCAAACTTACTGATCAGATCCCCATGTTCACATTCAAATCATTTATATAAATGGCAAAAAGCAGTGGACCGAGCACTGATCCTTGTGGCACACCACTGGGCACAGGCCTCTAGTCTGAAATGCAACCCTCCACCATCAGCATCTGTCTTCTACCTTTGAGCCAGTTCTATATCCAAATGGCTAGTTCTCTCTGTATTCTGTGTGATCTAACCTTGCTAACCAGTCTATCATGAGGAACCTTATTGAATGCCTTACTGAAGTCCATATAGATCACATCTATTATTCTGTCCTCATCAAGCCTCTTTGCAAATTTAATTCCTGTCAAAATGAGTTGGTCCATATATGATACTGTCTATAAATTCTGTGCTTTTTGAACAAAATAGAATGTATCTGCAAAAAAATTCACCCCATAGAATCACGTGAGTGTGTGGTTTGGCGGGGGGGGGGGAAGGGGTGGGGTGAGGGAGAGTGAGAGTGTGTGTGAGGGAGAGAGAGAGAGTGTGTGTGTGTGTGGACACATGCGTGCTCTTGAGAGACAGTGTGTATGACAGAGTATCTGTGTGAGAGTGTGTGCGTGTGTGTGTGCGTGTGTGTGTGTGTCTATGGTGTGGTCTGACTCCTAACCAAGACACAGATTCTAAACAAGGCCTCACACCTACCGTGCATTGTCTGACCTAAAATGTCATGTCTTTTTTACATTGATAAAACCTTTACTTCTCTCAGGACAGAGAATTCAAAGGAACTTGTGGGTTTATATATACATATTAACCAATTAAAACTTTCTAACTGATTAAAGATTTAACAGCATCTTAGATTTGTTTAGTACATCCTCATCTGCAGTGTGACCTTTTGATCTTTTACCTATAAATTCTGTGTCTGATGCCGCCTTTCCCACTAACACCTGAAGAAGGAGCGAGACTCCGAAAGCTTGTGTTTTCAAACAAACCTGTTGGACTATAACCTGGTGTCATGTGATTTCTGACGTTGACCACCCCAGTCCAACACTGGCACCTCCACTTCATATATGACACTTTAGCCCAGCTCAATAGAGGAACAGATAGAGGAATTTCCAAAATGAAATTTCTGCAGTCTTGCAAGTAAATTCTACTGAATTCCATAATGCATCCTAACACTGTCTTCAGTCTTTCCAAATTTGTTCAAATCTGACCACACCTAAAAAAACAGTCATTAGATCACCTTTTTGATAAATTTGTCCAAACCTGCATCCATGTTCATATCACCAGGCTCCAATTCCAAACAAATGTTTACGTCTTTTCCTGATTCCATTTGGTAACGGAAGTATTAAGACCGTACTGTGTTTCTTCTTTGGTAACAAAGTAACCCATGTCCACATTGTGACTGCAATCCTTCACTGGGCATTAAGTTCACTTTGACTGAGGTAAACAAAATTCTGAGAGGCATAGACAAGGTAAAAAGGGAGAAACCTTTCCCCTTTGGTCAACGGATCAATAACCGGGGCCACAGGTTTAAGGTAAGGAGCAGGAGGTTTAGAGGGGATTTAAGGAAATATTTTCTCACCCAGACAGTAGCGGGTATCTGGAACTCATTGGAGGTGGGAACTCTCAAGACATTTAAGAAGGTTTAGAAGAGTATTTGAAATGTCACAGCATACAAAGGAATGGGCTGAGGGCTGGGAATCGAGATGATAGGTGTTTGATGACTATTATGAACATGATGAGCTGAAGAGTTAAAAAGATGATCTGTTGACTGTGAACATGATGGGCTGGAGAGTTTTTATCTTATCTGTGCTGTAAAAACTCTATAACATGATGAAATCTGTTTTCCAGGAGTTTTTTTGGAATGTTTCCTCTATTTCTTACACTGTTATGTGCTCCTTGTTCTGATCTGATGAAGCAGGCAAGGCAGCGAGCAAAACCTGATTAAAAAAATCCAACAAAAATTTTGAAACGCTTAATAAACTCAGCTTGTTAAAACAGTGAAGTCAATGCTGTACCTTTGGTGGTGTCTGGGACATGGCAGAAATCTCATTGGTGTGGAAATCCTGAAAACAGAAGCTGCATTTATCAACAATGACAAGTCTGTGTGAAAGTGGCAGCTAAAGTTAATGTTCATTAGGAAGATTTTTTTTTGAATCAATGACTTGGCTTAATTTTCTCCACGAAGGAATGTGTAAAAGCAACAGTTTCTTTCCTGTCATAAGACAGTGTTGCTGGAGTTCTGCATAAATCACACCCAAACGACAGCCAATGAATGGAGTCATTTTCCAGACTGAGGAAATTCTCACTGGAGGAATAGCCACTGGGACCAAAATAATTTCAGACAAACTGTAACCTACTGCAACCGAACAAGAAGAATTATTCACTGCATTCAAAACATGTCAAAACCTCATGAAAATGAATAGATTGAGTGACAGTGAAATTATAGAGAATTTCAACATTAAAAAAAACTGTCCATTCCTTGCAATTATACTGGAATCCATTGCAGATTGTGAGCCAAGTCACGCTGTGTAGAATTTCAAATGTTTCAAGCACCATCTTTAATGTCAGTTTCTCAGGTACTGGGTTCAGGCAGCTTGAAGATAAAAGTCTTTGCTCTTCCTTTACTGTGTTCATTTAGCTCCATTTCATTGTTGCTGTGATCAATAGGGTTTAGTAGCAGCAAAGTTTCACATCCATTTCTTGCATAATTCCATGATTTTATAACTGGAAAGTCTGGTCCACATGGTGTGAAGACAAATTTCCAGAACTAATCATTTTTCTGCTTTTGCAGTTATCGCTTGCTATCCTGTGATGAACTGCCCTCCCTGAGGCCTCCAAAGTCAATCCCCTCTACTCAGGACACGGCTGTGGCTTAGAGTGAGGGCATCATTGTAGTGATTGTAACGAGGTCAGCCAGCTGGATCTCAGAGAATATGAGTTCCCTGATTGGGGGTGTTAATCTAGTCCAGTCAGGGAGCCCTAGCTGACAGATCTAAAAAGGAGCATCAGAGGTTCTATTCACTCTCACAGCTGGCTCTGAGGGAGCTGGATCAGTGTCAAAGACTCTTCATGTGTAAATAAAGGGTGACTTGGTGATGGGATACCAGCCTCTGTGGGGTTATTTCAGTCATGATCTATACACCAGGCTGTCAGAGTCCTCACTGGGTGTTTGAGATCAGACATAGTCCCAGGACTGTTAGAAGTTGCAGAAACTCCGCTGACCATTGTTACTAGGTTGAGGAACGTGTGTTAAAGTCGGTTTGCTCCATTGGCTGGACAGTTGGTTTGTGATACAGACTGACAGCTAACCATGTAGATTTAATTCCCAGACCGACTGAGCTCACTCTGAAGTCTTTGCCTTCTCACTGGCCTCGGGTTAAACTAAGCCTCGGTCGTCTGTAATGAGAGAGCAGCTTCTGGTCCTCTAGCACTTTCACATTCGCTTTCAGCACATACAGGAACTGGGAAGGCAGTGAGAGGTGATCAGCCATGAGAGGCTGCACTTTTGGCACCAGCTGGCAGCCCCCCAGCCAGGGTAATGAGGAGATAGTGCCAACACCTCACCCCAGAGCAGCGCAGATACAAAATGCTTGTAGGGGCTACACAAATGGGGCAAAGAATTTATGTTTAAAGTTTCTGATAAGAATGGGTACCTGAGAAGAGCTGGAGATACGAAGAGTAAAGGGAATTTTACTGTCACTTTAAGGATAGTTGCTGGCCATACGTGAAAGGTGCTAGGTCACAGAAATGTCAGATCACGTGGCATCAGAGCCCAGGTCGGGATGGCTTCAGGTAAGATGTACTCTCTTCCCATCCCCTGTGCACAGTAACATTCAGTACAAGATATCGCGGTTCACTCACAGAAGTGTCACACTCAGATCACTGCAACTGGGTTCAGTGGCTGGATGAGCAGCTGACCTGGAAGTGGATGGGAGCGGCCTTGAAATGTTCCATTCAACCTCAGGGCCCAGGAGGTATTAGACTTTGAGTGAGATGGCAGTGGGTGCTGCACTGTGCTACAGTGCTATAGTCACAGTGACCTGGCCATCAAACCCTGCTTCAACGTGAACAGGTTAAATATCATTCAGCTGATAGAACCTGGAGATTCTGATATCAATTCAGAGCATTTCATGATCCACCACCATGCCTGGGCCTGCAACAGGGGCACACAGACCTTCCATTGTTTACAAAAGTGGCACCACACCAGGACAAACTGTGCCAACAGGAGGCTAGCAAGCCCCAGAGGAAATTCTGGGTCACATTGGCTTTTCGGGCCCTTGTGCTCCTAGGGGATGTGGCCAGGGGCTGTGCTGTGCTCTTACACTGGGACACCACTGTTTCAGATCAGCCTGCTGACTCTGTCAAAGAGAATCATCCTTCTCTTTAAGGAAGAAGCAAAGATTTAACAACAACAACAGATGCAGAGCACTGTCCCTGTGTAGAAGGGAGCAGGAGCTGAATGTGGCAGTCATTACATTACCAGGTGGAGCTACCAATAATTCCATAGTTACTGACGTGTCCACAGCACTGAGATGTCTCGGAGTAAGAAAGGGATCTCCAGACATACAGGAAAATGATCTCTCCCAACTCCAGTATAAATATGTGAAGGTTGAATATTCAGGCAGGGTGCATGGGCAGGTGGAGACAGTCTGTGTAATGTATCTTCACTGTGTTCCATAGAGCAGACTGACACAACCAGCAGTGAATTAGTGAAAAACTTCACCTGGAACTGACCTATCGGAGGGAAGATCAACACTTACAAGCAGCCAATGAAAAGTTATCCTGCGCTCCCAGCTGGATTGAGCCTGTCTTCACCATTCTGAGATTATGGAGCTGCATACAGCCGGGCAGCTCAGAGCTCCAGACTTCACCAGTAACTCGGAGTCAGGAAGGTGCAGCTCCCATAAGGAGATGGCTGACCGTGGAAATGCAGCCAGGCAGCATTCTCCATCCTCAAAGGCTGAGCAACATGGTCTGACTCCAGTTTCCAATAATCTTTCCTAGAGGCAGCAAGTGTCCCTCTGTGAATTGGAATTGGAAGGACACCGCAGCATATCACAAAATTGAATCATTTGTCTACACTCAACCAAACCCTGGAAAGAGAGAAACTGGAAAGAAATCCCAGAAAGTGTGCTTTGGCAGAAAGCTATTGTTTGGGAAAGTCAGTCCTTGAGGATGGCGATGGTAACCAGAAGGAAACTGAGGATTCGAATTACACGGAGTTAATCCTTTGCTCCAGACCAGGTGCTGCGTTCCAATTCCTTACCGGGTGATTCTGCAACGAGAGGGTGAATGCTTTGCTTTGACAACATAGGAACTGGGAGCAGCAGGAGGCTATTCAGCCCCTTGAGACTGCTCCACCCTTCAATACAATCCTGGCTCATCTACCCTCAGCCTCAGCTCCACTTTCCTGCCTGCTTTCCATAACACTTCAACAGTGGCTCAGTGGTTAGCACTGCTGCCTCACAGTGCCAGGGACCTGGGTTCAATTCCAGCCTTGGGTGGCTGTCTGTGTGGAGTTTGCACGTTCCCCCTGTGTCTGCGTGGGTTTCCTCCGGATGCTCCAGTTTCCTCCCACAAGCCAAAGATGTGCAGGCTAGATGGATTGGCCATGTGAAATTGTCCATAGTGTTCAGGGATGTGTAGATTAGGGGGATGGGTCTGGGTGGGATGCTCTGAGGGTTGGTGCGGACTTGTTGGGCCAAAGGGCCTGTTTCCACACTGTAGGGATTCTATGACCATAGCATACCTGAGCAGAAATTAGGAATCTGTCTATCTCCTTATCAAATTCATTCCGAGTCCCAGACTAATGTACTACCTCCTCACTCCCAGGCCCTGGCTGTGAGGGTCACAATCCAATCAGCTCATTAAGAGCTAGGAGGAAAGTATCCCCGACCTATCGGGCAGCTTGACAACTTGGGTTCTCCTGAAGCTGCTGGCAATCTCTGGGTCCTAAAGTCTGACAGTTACAATCCGCACCTCAGTGCCAGGAGGGTCAGGTACTTTTCTCACAGGGAGGAAACAGGCAACGGGGTGCTATACAATGGCAAGAGGAAACCTTTTAGTGTCCAGCCCCTTTCCTAGCATTCGTTACTCTGATTTCCTCCAATGTGGGTCTTCAGGTTGCTATGGTTTCCCTGTCAGGAAATGAGAGACTGTTTGTCCCCAAACCCACCATCCCCACCCCCAACTGTGCAGGAAGGTGACCCGGGGGTGGAGACAGTGAGCTGAGGTCTAGGTGGCCCTTAAGTGATCATTAAGAACCTTAACTAGTGGTGAGTCGAGTGAGTTGCCCATTGATGTTCGCACACAGCACCTTGATGTGGGAGAGAGGGGAATGTTCCCCTCCAGGACCAACTTGCCTTTTCATTTCCTCTTCCACCATCTCCTGGACATGGAAGGTTCCACCTTCCATTCTGATCCAGAAGGGCATCCCCTCACGGACGATAAGCATATCTCTGTCCTGATGGAGGAATGTTCTGATCTACAGAGAAGAGGCCATTCCACACCACCCACTGTATCCTATAAACTCTCGCAGCAAGCTGACAATGTATGGGAAATTAACTCCAAAAGAGACTGGTGTGGTTGGGCAGTGAGTTAAATGTTGAATATGACTCCTGTTTGGATGTAAAACTATCCTTAATTTCTTTTGTTAGTTTTGGTGATACTTTTCCTGTTGTATTCTTTCACCTGAAGTGACGAAAAACTGTTGCAACGCATTCATTCATTCTTTAAATATTAACCATTGCCTATCCATTGTCATACCTTTTAATAGATTTTTTACAGCACAGAAACAGGCTCTTCGGCTCAATATATCTATGTCAACCAACAAATGCCAAACTATACAAATGAGGTTACACAGTTTACCACAGCCAACTCACCTTTGTTGCTTCCTTTAAGAGTCATTAATTTTTTTAACATAGAATTACCCAAATTACTCTGTACGTCTTCACGTTACAGCAGTAGATCAACACTGCAAGGGCCAAACTTGATCCCATTGCCAGGGCCAGCAGGGGGTAGGATGATCAGGGGTAGAAATCCGGAGAGCAGGGGGTGCAGAATTGCCCGGGGGCCTTCCAGCGGATACAATAATGTGAGATCTGTTTGACGAAGGAAGAGTCTTTATTTAGTCATTCAGTGTTTAACCTTAACTTCCACAAAATCTTTGGCCAATGACCTCCTGAGGACTGCCTGTGTTTGCTGCATGTTGAAGGTAATGAACTGACTGTAGCATTGTCGAACTGTTACAGGGAGCTGAGCAGTGGAGACTTCTTGGTAAAGCTCCGTCAAGTTTCTCCTAAGCCATTCCCAACAAAAAAGTTCCTGTCAAGGACCAGTCCGCCATCTAGTGGTAGAGAACAGGTGATGACAAATTGGGAGCTCCGGCCCTGACACTGCCTGCCAGCCCTGCACTGCAGGTTATCGATAAACAGTGAAAAAGCTGCAGACGCACAACAACATGTGGCATGAGGACAATGAAATGTAATCTTCAGCTCAATGGCTAGCAGCTGGAGTTATAGAGTCATAGAGTCATATGATTATACAGCATGGAAACAGACCCTTTGGTCCAACTCGTACATGCCGACCAGATATCCTAAATTAATATAGTCCCATTTGCCAGCATTTGGCCCAGATCCCTCCAAACAGTTCTTATTCATATACCCATCCAGATGCCTTTTAAATGTTGTACTTGTACCAGCCTCCACCACTTCTTCTGGCAGCTTGTTCCATACACGTACCACCCTCTGCGTGAAAAAGTTGCCCCTTAAGTCCTTTTTAAATCCTTCCCCCTCACCTTAAACCTATGCCCTCTGGTTTCGGACTCCCCTACCCTGGGGAAAGACCTTGGCTATTCACCCTATCCATGTCCTTCATGATGTTTTAACCTCTATAACGTCACCCCTCAGACTCCGAAGCTCAGGGAAAATAGCCCCAGCCTATTCAGCCTCTCCCTATGGCTCAAACCCTCCAACCCTGGCAACATTCTTATAAATCTTTTCTGCACACTTTCAAGTCAAACAACATCTCTCCTGGAGCATTAAAAGGTCAGCTCGTACTTCCTCCAACCAGCCTCCAAAATTGAGGATGTAAATAACTTAGACTCCCTCCTAATGTGGCCTTTCACTGCTCCTGCTTGTTTTTCAAGTTTATCCTCTTCCAGGCAGACCTATTCCTGGTTCTCATTGTTCCATCTTTTTCTCTTCAGATTCCAGTGTTGGATGATACTGCCCTCAATCTGACTACTGCAGGAAAGTCTTCAGGAGAAACTCTCACCCAATGCTCAGTCTCCCTCAGGGCAGTGTAGTAACTCGGGAAAGGCTGATAACATTGTAGAAAGCATCAGATTGTCAATTAGAGCCTGGGCAGACTGCTGCTCCATTGTAGAAACAGCATTAAAAACAGTGTAAGGTGTTTATATCTGGGAGCCACAGATACCAAGTTAGACGGTCAAGTATTTATAAGTAACTTTAAGCTAGTTTAAGAGGGTCATTAAGAAGCTGCAATTTAGGAACGACACATTAATAACAGGAAAGGGTACAGTGGGTGAATGGGTAATTGGCAGAAAGTGAGCAGACCTTAGGAGCTTGTGAAGGTCACATCCTCCTGTCACTCTGAAGCCTCAGAGACTTCTGCACTTGGCCAGCCTCCATCTTTCCTGGTACAGCTTTCATCTGGAGGAGGGGCAGGCCTAATGAGGATGCCTCTGGCTTGGAGCACTCATTAATACTTTACTTCCAGGAGCTGGTCGCTTATTCTGTGTCTATTACTTATTTGCTCCCTTCTAACTAATAAGTGAAGGACAGCTGCCTCCAGTATCAGTCTGGTTACTGAGGTGGAAGGTGTCCTGGCTTTGACTGCATTGAGTGAAGTCTATCTTCCTTCACTTGACTGAGGGCAACAATGATGTGATGTTCTTCTTGCCTTTGTGTCTGTGCTAAATGGCAAAGCAAGGCAGCAGCACAGAGGACCCGATATCTCCAGCACAGGGGGTGGGGGAAGAATAGAGAGGCAACGCAGGGCTGCTGTGCATGTTTGGGTAGATTCAGAGCAAGTGGGCACCAGGCAGTGAGTGAAGAACCTGGAGGTTCAGCCTGATCCAGTACAGCAGCTGGGTGTGTCCCTGAGCAGTCTGCTTCCCAAGATTGACCTTAGGAAAGCAGTGGGCTCTTTGGTTTTTTGGAAGATTTATGTTTGAAATGAGTGATGCTCAAAGCATCAATAATTCTGTATTTTTATGGCCCACTTTACAGTATGGAGGTGTGTTGGGAAATTAGTCAGTCAGAGTTAACACCGAGGGAATGTACTGGAGGAAGGTCAGAAACAGTTAATTGTTGCAGAGAAAAAGGTTAAGAAATGAAATAGAACACGAGGTATTTATAGGACAAAGGAGTAGATAATGCAAATGATATGAGGTGTGAAATTGGAAGAATAATGAAGCACTTAATGGGATAAAGGATTTAGAGTGACAGTGACAAACAACAATTGCTTTCATGACCCCTCGTAAACATGACTCTGCCCTTGCTGAACATCTCAACTGAGAGAGGTTATTGCCTCGCTCCTCAGTTAAACATAAAGAGTTGTTGGGGTTAGCAGAACTGTCAGAATGTTCATCCAACAATAAAACTGGGAGCCAGCTGCTAGTCATGAGCTCAATGTCTTCACACGTAGGAATCAGGCTTCTGTGATCTGTTGGTATTGAGGGTGATATTTTTATTGCAGTTGTTTTGAAGAGTTTTAGGGATATTTGTGTCACAGTTTAGAGTGATATTGAGTTCTGTTTTGTTGGGAGCAAAGTTTGTATTGTGTCTGAGGGACATGCTCGTCTCACTCAAATGAAAATCTCCCCTTGCCACTCATTAACAAGAATCTCTACTCACTGTTGGTAGGAAAAGATTGTTTGGCTCTTGACTTTGGTAATCTTTCTGCCAATTTCAGGTGACTCTCCTAACATTTTCAACATTACCTACATTGTTCAGTGGCTGAGAAGATACCACCCCAATTACTGTAAGAAGAATCTGTAAATCCTTAAGGAACTGAGTTTGTGGATATACTGGAAACCGGAGCAGGAGAGTTCCCAGCCAGTCAGCAGCTTTTCTCCTCAGTAACATGTCTCTGTTTTCAGCAACAATCAGATTCTGTACCAACAAGGGACCCACAACTGTTCTTTGAAACAAATATATTCACTTCCATGTTGCTCAAGGTCATTTTTTTTGTAGTTTCATGATTTCAGTCACATGGAAGCATCTTTGTTAAATGTTTTGTTAAAAACAAGATTGAATCCGTATCAGATGGAAGAGTTGTCCATCTCTCCTTTATTCCCAGATCTGATACCTGAACAGTTTCTAATCCAAAAGGCAGCCATTCTGTTCCTCTTCAGTAAATAGTGGAGGGATGTGTCCCACAAGCAGAATGTGTAACCTTACAAAACACAAGGAACTGGCAACATTGCAATGCAGATACTTATGCCATTATTACTCAGAGTGAGACAGGAAGGGACAGAATGTACAAACATAAAAATAGCAGCAAATGAGTAAAAAGCAGAAATGGCTAATTCTTTACTCAAATGCATTGTAGTAATTGGAACTGAATAAATGACTAACTACACATATGGAGGATAATGGATTTGATCTTACAGCTAGTATGGATATATGGTCAATACAGTGTGGAGCTGGACGAACACAGCAGGTCAGGCAGCATCAGAGGTGCAGGAAAATTTACGTTTCGGGTTTACACCGTTCATCAGGACTGGGGATGTGGTTACAAGGAGATAAAAACTGGGAACTAAATATTCAGTTGTTCATAAAAGGACAGTTAGGACGGAAAGGTTGGTGGGGTAGCTTGGTGAGTATGGGATGGATAAATACAATAGCAAGGAATTATCTCGGCTGGGAAGGTATAAAATCCAAAGAAATAAAAAGGCAAAGAAGACACTGGGAAGAGTTGAGTATAGGCCCCCTAACAGTAGCTACACAGCGGGACAGAGAATAAATCAGGTGATGAGGGAATGTAATAAAGGCAGTACGTTAATCATGGGTGACTGTGATCTTCATGTAGGTTGGCAGAAGAAGCTACAAAGAATGATTCCTAGAGTGTATTCAGGACAGTTTTCCAGAACAATATGTTATTTGATCCAACCAGGAATCAGGCTATTTTGGATCTATTGATGTGTAATGAGGTAGATTTAATAAATGATCTCTGTGTAAAAAGATCCCCGAAGAAACAGTGATTATAACATGGTAGAATATAGGATTCTGTTTTCAGAGTGAGAAACTTGGGTTGAAATAACTGTGCTAAACTTAAATAAGGGTAATTACAGAGGAGTGAGTGCACATCTTGCTGGAGTGGCCTGGAGAAGGAGCTTAGCAGCAAAGACAGTTGTCAAACAATGGCAGACTTACAAAGAAAAAGCTCATGGTTCACGACAAAGATATATCGCAGAGAGGAGGAAATATTCTCGGAAGGGGAAAAGCTGACCATGTTTACTAAAGGAAATTAAGGATAAAATCAAATCACAAGCAAAAAAAACATACAAAAGGGGAGTGAGAAAATAAATAAAATAAATGTTGCTAGAGAAGCTAGTGGGCCTAAAGACTGATAAGTGCTGTTGACCTGATAGGACCTTGACCTGATCCTAGGATATTAAAGGAAGTAGCTACAGATATAATGATGCACTGGTAGTAATCTTTCAGGAATGCTTAGGTTTTGGAAAAGTTCCAGAGGATTGGAAAAATGCCAATGTAACATGAACAGAGATTGTTGGAAAAACTCAGCATGTCCGATAGCAGCTGTGGCGAGAAACTAGAGTTAAGGACTTAAGGTCTGTACTTGACTGAGTTTAGAAGGAGGGGGAATCTGATTGAAACTTACAGAATACTAGGAGGCCCGGATACAGTGGACGTGGAGAAGATGTAGAAGAGACTGGGACCAGAGGGCACAACCTCAGAGTGAAGCGATGATCCTTTGGAACTGAGATGAGGAATTTCTTTAGTCAGAGTGAACACCACCATTTACAAGTTCCCCTCCAAGCCTCTCAACAATCTGATTTGGAAATACATTGTCATTACTTCAGTGTCTCCAGGTCAAAATCCTGGAATTCTGTCCCTAAGGGCACCGCTATTCTCCTGGCATGGATAATAAATGCTGGCAAGCCAGCAATACTCACAACCTTATGAATAAAAAAAGTTGCAGGGAAATTCTGGCATATATTCTTGGGTATTTAGATAAGAGGCAGTCAACTTTATTAAATTGATAGATTTATTTTGAGGAAGGCCTTGCAGGTTTAATTTACAAGATGAAGGTCAGCTTGGTTTCTTGGAAATGTGAAGACAAACTGAGTGAGACAGGTGTTAAAAATATTACAACTGCTCTTAAACTAATCCAAAATCCCCTTATAACAAGCTTGGGGCTGGATGAACACAGCAGGTTAAGCAGCATCACAGGAACAGGAAAACTTGACGTTTCGGGCCTAAACCCTTCATCAGAAAATTTTCTGATGAAGG
>JAHRHZ010000149.1:729421-741056 GCA_024137785.1 Ginglymostoma cirratum | reverse complement strand
GATGCGTGCACACACACACTCCCAGATGCACACGCACATACCCAGATGCACACACACACCCAGATGCACACATACACACACACATACCCAGATGTACACATACACACCCAGATGCGTGCACATACACACACCCAGATGCACACACACACCCAGATGCACACACACATACCCAGATGCACACATACACACACACATACCCAAGATGTACACACATACACACCCAGATGCGTGCACACACACACAAACCCAGATGCACACACACACACCCAGATGCACACACACATACCCAGATGCACACACACACATACCCCCAGATGCACACACCCCCAGATGCACACACACCCACATGCACACACACATACCCAGATGCACACATATACACACCCAGGTGCACACATACATACACACACACCCAGATGAACACACACACACACCCAGATGCGCACACACATACCGAGATGCACACACACACACCCAGGTGCACACAACACACACACGGACACTCAGCCTCACACAAACACCCATACACACAGTGTGTGGTGGGGTGGGGGTGAGGTGACGGTGAGGGGGTGTCCCGGGGGAGGGGTCCCGGTTTATGTTGAGCTCAGGCCCGGGGACCTTGTGACGTGTCGCTGAGGTTTGTATTTTTTTAAAGCGGACCCGGAGCCGGAGACACACTCCCCCCGGGGATGGAGCCAGGTGAGAGGGTCAGTGTCCGGGGGCACCGTGCCTCGGAGCTGCGGCTATTTCTGGAATTCCCAATGTTGAAGGGGTGCTGGTGAAGCCGAGCTGTGATGCTGAATGTTATAACAGACAATATGAAGCGGGGCAGGGAGCTGTGAGGAGCATTGGTGGCGGCTTTAAACAGATATCGACTTGAGGAGTAAAGGGACACCAATGGAATAACATTTGCAAAAGTGCGAAGTTATTGTGGCCAAAAGAATAGAAAAGCAGAATTTCAAAAATAATCCCCAAATGTTGGCAGCCAGAGGAACTTGGCTGCATTTGCTCAAGGGATACAGAACTTGAGCGTTTTGATTCTATTTTGGAGGGCTACAGAGATAGGGCTGGAGAATGGGACTACCTGGGTAGCTCTGGTATTGACAGGATGGAGCAAATGGCTTCCTTCCATAGTGTAAAATTCTACCATTCTACAGAGAGTAAGTCAGAAGGTGATTGGCGTGTTGTCCTCTATTGTAGGGGGCTTGGAATACAAGAGAAATGAATTCTTGCTGCAGTGCAGGGCTTTGGTGACAGCACATCTGGTCTCCCCATTTAAGGAAGCATAGACTTTGGAGATATTTACTCGGTTGGCCCTAGTGAGAAGCGGGAGTTAATAAATTCGATATTCTCTGGGTTTAGAAAAAAAAGTCCAGGCTGATCTCAAAACGTACATGATTCTGAAGGGACTCGACACCGTATTTACTGAGAGGTTATTCCTCATATGGAGAATCTGAATGGGTCAGAGCCCCAGAATAAGGGTCCTCAGAGATTGAGATGAGGAGAAATTAATTTTTAGAAATTAATTTCCGGTTCATTCCCTGGAACCTACCTTGTACAAAGTAGTGAGAATTTTCAGTTTGGAAACAGTATGGGAGAGTTGTTTGTAATTAGTGTAAATTAGTATTAACATCTACAGATTCTGAGTAAAAGGCTTTAAGCATTAACGTAGACAGAGTCTTTGGTGTTAGTGTTATCTTATTCATCTGAAAAGGAAACATAAAGAAATTTAACACAAATTCAGACAGTAACATTCCTGATTTGCTGCACCTTCTAATAAATAGAATATAAAATGAGCTCCTGAAACCTGAAACAAAAAAGGAGCTTCAGAGAATCTCAAGAGAACCCCTTGGGGAAAGCAAACCCTTGGTCTCTGTTGTGATGGATGCTTTCAGTAAATTTGGTCTTCCAAAGGAGTTGATAAAATGGGTGTTATTTGGTTAAGGTAGTTTGTCAGCTCATACAGCTACTACTCAACAAAACAGTCTAGCTAGAAGCATTTCAGTTCATTTTAATTCTGTATTTCAGAGAATGGCAATAATTCCTCATCATGTGCCTCTTCTAAAAGGTCTGAACCGTATGTTTATGTTTGTAAGTCCTTGCCATTATGTGAGAAAACAGCAAAATGCCACATTGACCTCAAGAATGGAGAACTGGGGGATGCAGAGCCCTGTAAATGTCAAAGTGTGATTGAGTGTCAAGCTGAACTTGCATGTGGGGGCGACCCCCAGTGTAATGGACCACGTTGTCAGCAAGATGACCGTGAAGGGGTAGAATTATACCTTCAAAATTGCAACAATCCCTGTAAATGTGGCATTCTTCTAGAAAGTCCTCTGTTCCCAGATCCACTATTCACCTGTCCTCCAACTCCAGTCTCATGGAAGAACAGACCGAGAAAGAAATGCTGTTTCAATCGGTCTAATGTTTATGATATTGATGACCAGGAAACTGGGCCTCTCACGGTATCACTCCCTGTGTCTAATCACCGACAATGCAGTGAGGTTCCTGGGTCAGATACAGTTGGGAAATCATGTTCCCATCAAGAGCTAAAATGTCAAGAACAGTTGCGAATGAAGCCCCCCAGCCTTGTGGAAGCTCCATCAGAAATATTAAAGTCTCCATACAAAATGAAGGGAGGCTGCAGCATTTTTGGCTTTGGTTTGTCAAAAGACAACAAGAAGGAGCAGAGGAATTGTAAATCCAAAAAACATGGCGAAACCAAATTTGATAGACAGGGAGACGCCATCCATCGTCATGAAATGGATACAATTGGAACAACTTGCTTGACTTATAAAACACCTACTCTTTGCTCCGGTGATGACAATTTGTGTAAGTCCTGTGTGAGATGTAGGAAAAGGGAAGATAGAAATAGTCTTTGTCAGGTAAGTGAAATCCTTAATAATCCTATTGGTGTTCTGTTGGCTAATATGACTGGAAATTAAGAGAGAAATGTTGTCTACAGAGGTCAGCGAGATGTGGCTTTGATCAAAGAGATGGATGTGTCTCCAGTGCTTGCACGGAAAAGCCAAGTGCCAGAGCAGCTTCCAATAAGGCTGCAGTTGGGAAATCGTGTTTGTTCCAAGACCAGGCAATGGTGTGTAAATGTTGTGGAATCCGAGTTTGTGATCAGGCTCCCTTCCTCAGGGAGGACACGTCCTGGCTCAATGCAGCTTCTCGACGCAAAATCATGGAATCTTCGTGCCAAGGAAAGAGACAGTGCCCCAGGAGAGACAACTCCTGGCAATGCAGCTCAAGTACCCCGTGCTGGAGAAGGGAAATGTGTAGAGACAGCTGTCTACATCACAACAACGGAGGAGATGCATGTCAAAGGCAAACTGATGATGTCTATGTCTATGAGCGTGATGATGTTGGAACCTCCTGTTTGTATTATAAACCAAGCCCTAGCTTGTGTAACTTAAGAGAAAACAATATGGTCTCCACAGATGATGATGGCAAATCATTGCATGAGTTCCATAAGGAGACTTGTAAAGATGGAGTGCTCCAATCTAAGGTAAGAGAAACCTAGAATAATTCTCATCACTGTTCCGATTGGTCAATGTTGTATGTTCAATGGGTTGACGTCAGGTAAACCTTCAGATGTGGATTTGACTGGTCATTGAGTTAGGTCAAACTCCAGACTCTGAGCTCCTGTGTGTCTGAATGTGTGTGCCTACAAATGTGGCTGTGAGTTTGTCTGACTATCTATTTTGTTTGAAAGAATATGTATGTGTGAGCATAAATGTAACTTCCAGGATTATATGCCAGCAACAGTGAAGGAACGTGTGATACTTTTCCAAGTTGGGATGGTGAGTGACTTGGAGGGGATCTTGGAAGTGGTGGTGTTCCCATGTATCTGCTGCCCTTGTCCTTCTAGATGGAAGTGGTCGTGGGTTTGGAAGGTGCTGTGTGAGGATCTTTGGTGCATCTTAGACATAGGAAAGTAGGTGCAGGGGTAGGCCATTCAGCCCTTCAGGGCTGCTTCTCCATTCAATACGATCATTGCCAATCATCCAAGTCAGCATCCTGTTCCCACTTTCTCCCTATACCCTTCCATCACTTTCGCTCCAAGAACTATAACTCCTTCTTGAAAATATTTAATGTTCTGATCAAAGCTACTTTCTATGGCAGAGAATTGCACAGGCCCACCTCTGTCTGGGTGAAGACATTTTCTATCTCAGTCCTAAATGGCTTGCCTGTATCCTTAGACTGTGACCCCCAGTTCAGGACTCTCCGGCCCCCACCAAACCCTGGTTAATGGGAACTTTCTCCCTGAGGTAACACTGTTTAGCCCTACTGGAGCAGTGTGTACCATCTTGTAGATAGTACGCACTGCTGCTACTGAGCGTTGTTGGTGGAGGGAGTGGATTCTTGTGGATGTGGTGTCAGTCAAACAGGCTGCTTTGTCCTGGAAGGTGTTGAGCTTCTTGAGTGTTGCTGGGGCAGCACTAATCCAGGCAGGTGAGGAGTATTCCATCGCACTCCTGACTTGTGCCTTGTAGATGGTGGACAGGCTTTGGGGAGTCAGGAAGTGAACTATTTACTGCAGGATTCTGAGCCTATGACCAGCTTTTATGCCCACAGTGCTTCTCGGGCAAGTCCAAAAGCCTGGGACATTTTTCACTGGAGCACAGGAGGTTGAGAGGTGACCTTATTGGGGTTTATAAATTCATGAGTGGCATAGATAATGTGAATGACAAGGGTCTTTCCCGCAGGGTGGAGCAATTCAAAACAAGCGGCATTTTTTAAGGTGAGATGAGGGAAAGAACATGGGGGAGCAACTTTTTTACACAAAGAGTGGTCCGTGTTTGGAATGAACTGCCAGAGGAAGTGGTGGATGCGGGCACAGTTACAACATTTAGAAGACATTTGGATAAGTACATGAATAGGAAAGGTTTGGAGGGATATGGGCCAAATGCAGGCAGGTGGGATTAGTTTAGTCATGGTCAGCATGGACAGGTTGGACTGAAGGGTCCATTTCTGTGCTGTATGACTTCATGACTTTATGATCAATGTTCAGCCCTCAGGCTGTTGATAGTGGGGCATTCAAAGATTATAACACCATTGAATATCAAGGGCTGGTGGTTGGATTCTGTCTTATTGGAGATGATCGTTGGCTGACATTTGTGTGGTATAAATACTACTCGCCACTTGTCAGCCCAGACCTCGATATTGTCCAGATCTTGTTGCATTTAAATGTGGACTGCTTCAGTATCTGAATCATCAGTGAACATCCTCATTTCTGACCTTATGATGGAGCGAAGGTCATTGATGAAGCAGCTGAAGATGGTTGGGCCAAGGACATTACTCTGAGGCACTCCTATAGAGATGTCCTGGAGCTGAGATGACTGACCACTAGCAACCACAAGGTTTAGGCCCGAAACGTCAAGTTTTCCTGCTCCTATGATGCTGCTTGACCTGCTGTGTTCATCCAGCCCCATGCTTGTTATCTCACCATCTTCCTATGTGTCAGGTATGACTCCAACCACTAGAAAGTTTGCCCCAATACCCATTGATTCCAGTTTTGCTAGGGCTCCTTGATGCCACACTCAGTTGAATGCAGCCTCGATGTCACTCTCACTTTCTCTGTGTAAGGGTGAGTGGGTATGTCTCTGTCACCTAACCACACCAGAAAAAACTGTTGATTTATTCTATATCCATTACATTTTGAAGAATTTCCAACTTGTTTGACAGACGGTTTATTTACTGTTCGTGCAGTAATGAAGTGCCAATGTCACAATAACCCAATGGTTAATGATCTGGGAACATGGATTGAAATCCCGCAATGACAGCAGGTGGAATTCAAAATGTATTGAATGAATCTGGAATTGAAATCCTGTCTCAGTAACGATGACCATGAAACTATCATCACAGGTCAGAAAAACTCATTGGGTTCACTAATGCCCCTTAGGGAAGGAAATCTACTGTCCTTACCTGGTCTGGCTCTGACTCCAGAGTCACAGCAATGTGGTTGACCCTTAACTAACCGCCTGAAATAGTCAAGCGAGACACTCAGTTCAAGGCCAATGAAATGCTGAACTTGCTAGCAACACCCAGATCCTGTGAAAGAATAAAGAAAAATTGAGCTAAGCAGAGAATTGAAATGGATGACCAGTTCATTGTATCTGACAGCACATAGGATGCTGTGCAGTCCTGGCAAGTTTCTCATTATGTATTCCATCAAAACCCCTGATGATGTTGAAAACCTCCACCAAATCTTTCCATTACCATCCCTGCGCTAAGAGCAATCCCAGTTTCTCTGGTGCCTGCCTGTAGCTCAGGAAATCTGTCATTTCTGGTACCATTCTGGTGGATTGTCCAGTTAGCCTGACCAAGAGCTGGATGTAGTTCTGAAAGAGCTGTGTCCATTGGCAGGAGGGTTGTTGATGAGATGGCTCAGATTTAAGGAAATTGGCCAAAGCACCAGGGGTGAGATGAGGAAACAATATTTTTACATAGTGAGTTGCTGTGATGTGGAAGCAAATTCAGTAGTAACTTTAAAAATGTATTTGAATAAAAATGAGGAAAATTTAAATACGCCAGATATTGGGGAAAGAATGCATTTAATCCTATTGCTTCTAAAAGTAGCGCAGACACATCGGGCTGAATAGCCTTCATTGTGATGTGATTCGAGACACTCAGTAACTTGTTAGAGCAGCAGCTACTGAGGAGAATTGAGATCAGTGTGGAACAGGAATGAGGTTCATCTGTCAATGATCTGAGTGCGTGAGGGGGCTACCTCAGTCACTGCTCTGATAAATGGGGCTGTTGTTTACCATGTATTTTCGCTGGGTCTTTCAGAGAATATTTACAGAACAATCATCTGAGTTGGCCAGTTGCACACTGTTAGCCTTTAGCAACACTATCTTTGCTCTTTTTTGCAGGACATTGACCAGCTGTCAAGTTCAAAGACTTATAAACCAAGGCAGGCACCCAGGAAGGCTCTGTGTTCGAAATGTTCAGAGGGCAGCAGTATCCAGTTCAGTCGGACATATGACGAATGTCA
Source organism: Ginglymostoma cirratum (assembly GCA_024137785.1). Taxonomy (NCBI): domain Eukaryota; kingdom Metazoa; phylum Chordata; class Chondrichthyes; order Orectolobiformes; family Ginglymostomatidae; genus Ginglymostoma; species Ginglymostoma cirratum. Next base: position 734,053 of record JAHRHZ010000149.1, on the reverse strand, counting down.
TCCCTCATGGCATAGAGGGAAAGAGGCCTCTTCATCGATCATCTCCTCCTTACCACAGTGGCCAAGGCAGCTGCTCCTGCACAACAGTGGAGCTCAAGCAATTACCAGATTATATAAAGTGTAGCCTAGAACAGACGCTGGCTCTGTGCCCCAGAGAGCACCTCCCAGCTGTCTCTCTCATGGACTACATGCAAGCAAAACATTGACTTAATTTCACCTCCTGTGATAGAATCTGTAGGAATAGGAACTACTTAAGGAAGTCTTGATGAAGATGCAATCCACTTCCTGGCCAATTCACAATTATAAATGGTGAGAAAGGCCAATATTATTAATGTGGAGAGGCAATATTATGGGCCAAGTGATGGTGATAGGTACATGCTGGGAATGTGGTGAGCAGGGACTTCAGAGATGAGCAGAGAAAAGAAAAAATGGTAATAAAGACAAGACTAACAGTAACGCATAACTCCCAGGAACAATAAAGGTTTGGCAAATATACAACCGGTGAAGGGAAGGCAAGCTTTATTTGCAACTTTTCACAAACCTTTTGCTGAATTTTCACTTTCATGGCGAAGGTCAGGAGTGAAGGAAGAAGATATGCTTATGACAAGTGCCAGTTTGAAACTTTCAGGGAAGACTGAAGGTTCCGAGAGGGAAGTGGGCAAGCATGTAAGTGAAGCAAAGAGGAATTATTAGACCATACTGGCAGCTAACATTAACGGTAGACCCAAAGTTTTGTACAGGCATGTAACTAGTAAGAAGGTGGTATTGCATCAGCCGGGATGTACACATGAAGGCAGAGGCATGGCTGAAATATGAAATGAAAACTTTGCATCTGTCTTTCCCACAGTGGGAGATGCTGCCCTGGGTACAGTGACAGAGGAAAATTGATAAGGAGGTGGTGTTGAATAGGTAACAGGTACTTCAAGTGAAGGTGTTACAGGGCTGGATGAGATGCATAGAAACATTGAGAGTAGGAGCAGGAGTAGGCCATTCAGCCCTGTGAGCCTGCTCCCCCATTCATTATGATCATAGCTAACATCCAACTCCACAGCCTGTTCCCAATTTTCCCCCATTTCCTTCGATCCCTTTAGCCCCAAGTGCGAAACCCAACTCCTTCTTGAAATTGTACAATTATTTGACTTCAACTGTTTACTGTGGTAGCAAATTCCACAGGCTCATCACTCTCTGGGTGAAGATATTTGTTCTTATCTCAGTCCTGAATGGCCTATCTCATATTCTTAGGCTGTGATCCCTGGCTGTGGACTCCCTGGTCATTGGGAACACATTTCCTGAATCTACGCTGTCTAGTCCTGTTAGAATTTTATTGGTTTCTATAAAAGCCCTCTCATTTTTCTAAACTCGTGTATATATAATCCTAATTGCTGCAGTCTGTCCTGATATGTCAGTGCTGACATCCCAGGAATCAGTATGATAAATCTTCGCTGCATTCCCTCTGTAGTGCAGGACTCTGCGTCAGAAAGGAGACCAAAACTGCACACAATATTCCAAGCTATTGCATCCAAGGATTTTGAAGGAAGTGAGGGTAGAAATTGTGGGGTCACTAACCGTGAACTTTCAGTCTTCCCTAGACTTGGGGATTACAAACAGTTACAGACTGGTCAGTTTAACTTTTGTTGTGGGAAAGCTTCTAGAAACCATCCTTCAGGATATAATTAATAATCACATGGGAAAAGGTGGGCTGGTTACCTGGATTTCTAAAGGGGAAATCAGGTTTAACTAACATGCTTGAGCATGTTGAAAAGATAACAGAAAAGCTCAATGAGAGCAATAGTGTTGATTTAGATATATGGACTTCCAGAAAGTGCCTGATTTAGTGCCACACAGCAGGTGTGTGAGGAAAATTATGGGTCATGATATAAAAGAGACGGTAATAATATGGATAAAAATTTGGCTGAGTGATAGAAACAGAGAGTCATTGTCAATGGATATTTTTTGGGCTGGAGGAAGGTTTCCTAGGGATTGGTACTGGGACTCTTTTCCTGATCTATATTAATGGTCTGAATCTTGGTGTACAAGGGGGCCATCTCAAAAATTGAAGATGACACAAAACTTGGAAGAATTGTAAATTATGAGGGGGACAGAGTAAAATTCAACAAGGACATTGGCAATTTGGTGGAGGGGGCCAATAAGTGGCAGGTGTGGTTCAACGCAGCAAAAACATTGCAATATTAAACAGGGGCTGCAGGAGCAGAGGGACCAGGTGTTTATGTGCTCAGATCATTGAAAATGGTAGGACAGCATTTTCTTTACGATTGGCAGGGCCAGCATTAAGTCCCGTCCTTAACTGGCATGGGGGCCTTTAAGAGTCAACCACATTGTTGTAGTTTTGGAGTCACATGTAGGTAACACCACATAAGGACATTAGTGAACCAGATTGTTCTTTCCCAACAATTGGTATTGGTTTCATGGTCATCATTAGACTCTTAATTCCACATTTTTAAAACTGAATTCAAATTCCACCGACTGCCAAGTCAGGATTCGAACCCAGGTGCCTAGATCGTTACCTTGGTGTCTGGATTTAGAACGTACCAGAAGTATGACTAAGCTGTTATCTCCCCAAGCATGCAATGTCCTTTGTTAATAAGAACACAAGAACAAGGAGGTGATATTGAACTTGTACAGGACACTTGGAGGATGGTGTACAATTGTAGACACACATTACAGGAAAGGTGTGAACAATTGGAGAGAGTGTAGAAGCAGTTCACTAGAAGTTGGGACTGTTCTGTTTGGAGAGAAGAAGGTTGAGAGGAGATTTGCTGGAGGTTTTCAAAATCATGAGCAGGGTTAGATAGATTAGATGGGGAGAAACTTCCCATTTGTAAAAGGAACAAGAATGAGAAGGGTATAGCTTTAAAGTGATGTGCAAAAGAAGCAAAGGTGAAGTGAGGAAAGTTGAGTGTTTGGGCTTCTGGGATAAATTGCCTGGAAAATGTAATGGAGGCCAGTTTAATTGAGGCATTTAACAGGACATTGAATGGTCATTTAAACAGAAACAAGGTACAGGGAATGGGGAAAGAGGAGGAACTTGGCACTGAGTCATGATGTTCATTTGATGAGTTCATCTGCAGGCATGATGGGCCAATGGCCTCCTCTGCACCATAACAACTCTGTGAATGTAAAATGTAAACTATGTAATTTCTGTTTTGCCTTCTTGAACCGCTGCAGTTCTCCTGCTGTGGGTTGACCCACAATGCCCTTAGGGAGCGAATTCCAGGATTTTGACTCAGCGACAATGAAGGAGCGGCGATATATTTCCAAGTCATGATGGTGAGGGACTTGGAGGGGAACTTGCAGGGGGTGGTGTTCCCCTATATCTGCTGTGTTTGTCCTTCTAGATGGAAGTGGTCATGGGCTTGGAAGGTGCTGTCTGAGGATCTTTGGTGAATTTCTGCAACACATGTTGTAGGTGGTACACACTGCTGCTACTGAGTGTCAGTGGTGGAGGGGGTGGGTGTTCGTGGATGTGGAGCCAATCAAGCGGGCTCCTTTACTGTTGCTGGGTCAAAAATCCTAGAATTCCCTCCCTAAGGGTATTGTGAGTCAACTTACAGCACATGGACTGCAGCGGCTCAAGAAAGTAACTCACCCCCACCTTCTAAAGGGGCAATTAGGGACGGAGAATAAATGCTCGGACAGCCAGCAATGCCCATGTTCCACAAATAAATTTTAAAAAGTGGGAAAGAAGGAGCTGTATCAGTGGGATGGTCTTAGAATCATAGAATCCCTACAGTGTGGAAACAGGCCCTTCGGCCCAACAAGTCCACACCGAACCTCAGAGCATCCCACCCAGACCCACCCCCCCAACAACCCACCTAACCCACACCTCCCTGAACACTACGGGCGATTTAGCATGGCCAATCCACCTAACCTGCACATCTTGGGATTGTGGGAGGAAACCGGAGCACCCGGAGGAAACCCACGCAGACACGGGGAGAATATGCAAACTCCACACAGGCAGACAGACGCCCGAGGCTGGAATCGGACCCGGGTCCCTGGCGCTGTGAGGCAGCAGTGCTAACCACTGAGCCACCGTGCCGCCATCTTCATCTGTGAAAGGGAATTCACATTTGACAAATGTATTAGAGTTAGAGATGGTTGAGTGAAGGAGCACAATGCTGGAGAAGACGGTGACCCCCTTATGGCCTTCCATCAGAACTGGTCGCAGGAAGCAGCTCTGGTCATTTGCAACAGCTCGCAGTTTAACAAGGCCCCACTAGGTGGAGCCAAATAGCCATGTCTCATATCCATAAAGTGATAAAAATCCCATTGACCCTTCACAGAATCTACAGCGCAGGAAGAGACCATTCAGCCTGTCATTTCCTGACCTGGCTCTCAGGAGCAGCAATTTAATTACCCACAATCCTTAATCTTATCCTGTAGACATGCAAATATATTCAGTTCCCCTTCTGAGAGTTATTAACTCCCAGAGGCTGATCCTCTGAGTTACTAAATCGCCTGAAAACGGATTGGGAGGGAGCTCTCCCATTTCTTTGTGGCCTCCCCAACTACAGACAGACCCAGCTACAGACATCCCCAGCTACAGACATCCCCAGCTACAGACAACCCCAACTACAGACATCCCCAGCTACAGACAGACCCAACTACAGACAT
>JAHRHZ010000149.1:697759-729411 GCA_024137785.1 Ginglymostoma cirratum | reverse complement strand
ACAGACAGACCCAACTACAGACATCCCCAGCTACAGACAGACCCAACCGCAGACAGACCCAAAGGCAGGATAGACCCAGCAGAGGGGTCGGCACAGTAGTATACAGTCGGGAGGGAGTCACTCTGGGAGTCCTCAACATTGACTCCGGACTCCACAAATCCTCATGGTTTCAGGTCAAACATGGGCAACAAAACCTCCTGATTACCACATACTATCCTCCCTCAGCCGATGAATCAGTACTCCTCAATGTTGAACAACACTTGGAGGAAGCACTGAGGATAGAGGTTTTCAATGTCCTCTGGGGATTTTAATATACTCTGGGTGCGGGATTTCAATGTCCAATACCAAGAGTGGCTCGGCAGCAGTACTACTGATCGAGCTGGTCGGGTCCTAAAGGACATAGCTGCTAGACTGGGTCTGCGGCAGGTGGTGAGGGAACCAACAAGAGGGAAAAACATCCTTACCAATTTTATTTTCACTGGTGGCACATGGGTGTCACTGCCTGGCCAGTATTTCTTGCCCATCCTAGTTGCCCCTTGAGAATGTGGTGGGCAGCTGCTTTCTTGAACCGCTGCAGTCCACCTGCTGTAGGTTGACCCACAATGCCCTTAAGGAGGGAATTCCAGGATTTTGTCCCAGCGACACTGCAGGAGCGGAGGTATGTTTCCAAGGCTGGTGAGTGGCTTGGAAGAGAACTGGCACGGGGTGGTGTTCCCATGTATCTGCTGCATTTGTCCTTCTAGAAAGAAGTGGTCGTGGGTTTGGAAGGTGCTGTCTGCGGATATTTGGTGAATTTCTGCAGCGCATCTTGTAGATAGTACACACTGCTGCTACTGAGCGTCGGTGGTGGAGGGGGTGGGATGTTTGTGGATGTGGTGCCAATCAAGCAGCTGCTTTGTCCTGGATGGTGTCAAGATTCTTGAGTGTTGTTGTCCCTCCACCACTGACACTCAGTAGCAGCAGTGTGTACCATCTATAAGATTCACTGCATCCACCCATATGATTCACTAATGTACTTTAGGAAAGGAAATCTGCTGTCCTTACCAAGCCTGAGCAGCATGTGATTGCAGACCCACAGCAATGTGACTCAGAACTGCCCATCTGGTAGCCCAGCACAGGAAATAAATGCTGCTCCAGTCAGCGATGCTCACATTCCATGAATGAATACAAAAAGACTCACCAAGTCCCCTCAGGCAGCACCCTCCAAACCAACAATCACTTTCATCCAGAAAGACAAGATCAGCAGATATATGGGAACACCACCCCCTGCAAGTTCCCCTCCAAACCACTCACCACCCCGACTTGGAAATATATCGCCGTTCCTTCAGTGTCACTGGGTCAAAATCCTGGAATTCCCTCCCCTAATAGCATAGTGGGTCAACCCACAGCGCATGGACTGCACCGGTTCAAGAAGGCAGCTCACCCCCAACTTCTCAAGGGGCAGCTAGGGATGGGCAATAAGTGCTGGCCTCATTTCTTGTGCCTCGGTTGTTCTGATGAGATTTACTTTTCAAAAATTCTCCACTTATTGGCTTGACCCAGTAATCTGTGGTAAATGTCTAAACAGATAATCAGAAGTAAAAAAGCATGAAATGAAAATGGAAAAATAAAACTACAGAAGCAAATCCAAGTACCTACTGTGTCAAATTTAATACCAGAATGATCATAAAAATCCAGGATTAAAAGCACTCTCTAAATTCACTCAATATTCACAAAACGATGAGTGAATTCAGTGCACTAGTAGAAATAAAAGGGTATGATTTACTTGCCAAGAAAGTGATGTGGTTTAAGGGTAACCAAGTCTGGAAACTAAATATTAGAGGATTTTCATTAATTAGGAGGGGTAGGGAAAAGGTGATGGAGGTGGGCTTGTGCTGATAATAAGAGACAGAATTGATCCAATCAGAAGAACAGACGGAGAATCTTTTTGGTGGAGGTGAGAACAACAGGAAGCATCACAGATTGGTTGGAGAGGTTTATGGGTTGCCGGACAGTATGGATAATGTATGGGAGGCATAACTCTGGAAATTGGAGCTACATGTAGCAAAGGAAATACAAGAACCATGTGTAGCTTTAATCTCTGTATAACGTGGATTAATCAAATTAGCATCAATGCTGTGGAGAAAAGACTCCTGCAAATCATTCAAGATAGTTTTCCTGAGCAATAATTTGAGGAACCAATTAGGAAACAAGTTACTTTAGAACTAGTGTTATGCAATGAAGAATGGCTAATTTATAACCTGATAAAAGATTATCTTGTAAAAGAATATTTCTTTAGGAAATAGTGACCATGTTATGATAGAATTTTCCATTAAGCTTGAAAATGATGTATGATTTGAAATCTACATAAGGACTATTTTGAAGATGAGGAGGACATAGATTGTAGTGAATTGGAAAAATACATGAAGTGTTTTGACAGTAGATTGCCAAAGCTGGTATTTAAAGAATTAATGATTGCTTTTCATACTTTCATTGAAGGCTACAACACCCAACAGAAAAAGAGAGAGTGCCATGGCTAACAGTGGTAATTAAAGATAATATCCCAAAGGAGGTGGTTTATAAAAAGTTATAAAAAAGTTGTAAGTTTAAGGATTGAGAGAACTTTAGATTTCAGCAAAGGGCAATCAAGAAGTTGATAAAGCAATAAAGAATAGGATGTTAATGTAAAATAGAAGCATAAAAATGGATTGTAAGAGCTTCTATAGATATATGAAAAAATCAACAATTAGCAAAGGAAAATGTTGACCCGTTACCAGCAGAGATAGGAGAGTTTATAATAGGAAATAGGGAAATGGCAGAGAAACATTGAAACATCGAACATAAGAGCAGGAGTAGGCCATTTGGCCCTTAAAACCTGCTTTACCATTCAATCTGATCATGGCCGGTCATTCAACTCAATTTCCTGTTCCTGCTTTCTCCCCAAACTCTTTAATTCCCTTTAGCCCTAAGAACTATATCTAACTTCTTTTTGAAAACATTTAATTTTTGGCTTTAACTGCTTTCTGTAGCAGAGAATTCCACAGGCTCCCCACCCTCTGGGTGAAGACATTTCTCACCTCAGTCTGAAGTGACCTACCCCACATCCTCAGACTGTGAGTCTTGGTTCTGGTCATTGGGACACTCAGTGAGTACTGTGTGTCTGTCTTCACAGACAAAGACACAAAACATTCCCTGAAATAATTCAGATCCAAGGGTCTAGTGAGAGTGTAGAAATGAAGGAAATTAGAATTTGTTAAAAAGTAAGTTTGGAGAAAGTAGTGGAACTGAAGATCTATAAATCCCTGAGACCCAATGACTTTGTCCTTGGAATGTTAACAGTGTGACTACAGAGACAGGTGCACTGGTGATTAGAATCTCTAAAACTTCTAATTGGAAAGTTGAAAATGTAACCCCACCACCTGGGATAAGGAGAGAGAAACTGGGAAATGTTAGTCTGTTAGATTGACCCTCAGTGGTTCCAGGTTATAATTCCATAATCCAGCAGTCTTCAGGAACCAGAGAATGTTAGTAACTGGGGGTCACAATTTCAACATTGTCAGAAAAAGAGCCAGGGGTGAGATGAGGAGAAACATCTTTACTCGGAGAGTTGTTAGGATTTGGAATGCGCTGCCTGGGACAGTGATGGAGGAGGATTCCATAGGAGGTTTCAAAAGAAAGCAGGATGCGTATTTGAAAGTGATGAAGTTAGAGGGCTACGGAGATAGGGCTGGAGAATGCGATTATGGTCAGCATGGACTGGTTGACTATATGACTAGCTGATGAGTTTTTTAGGAGCCAGTACAGACATGATGGGTTGAATGGACTCCTTCTGTAAAATTTTATGATTCTGTGAATTGCCTGGACCAAGAAAAGACACATGTCTGATTCAGAACAATCACAAATCAAATTCACTTTACCACCATGGTCTGTGACTGACATGAATTCAACATACAAACACAATTGAGTAGAGACCTCACCTTAGTGTGGATCAATCACATGCTAAAGGGATGAATGATTTCCCAATTGGACACCAAAAACAGGGTTTCGGAAATCTGAATCAGTTTGAGAGAACATGAATAAAGGTCAGAGCAAAGCAACTACTCGGAAAACCGTAGGTAGTGGACCAGAGGGAGCTGGATTAGGGAGGTATGATGTATAGGTAAAACATTAGAATCTATTCTAGAGAATGTGATCACAGGATATTTAGAAAAGAATTATCTGGCAGAATAGAGTTCACATGGATTTATGACGGGACATTTGACAAACCTGAGAGAGTGTTTCGAGGACATTATTAGCCAAGTTAATAAGGGGTAACCAGTAGATGTGGTATATTTGGATTGTCAGAAGGCTTTTGATAAGTTTCCACACAGGAGGTTAGTAAAGAAAATTCACCCATATGGCATTTGGTGTCATACACTGACATGGATTGATATTGGTTACCAGGCAGAAAGTAGAAAGGAGGAATAAACAGGTCATTCTCATGTTGGCAGGCTGTGTCTAGAGGGGTACTGTAAGGATCAGTACCTGAACTCCAGCTGTTCACAATTGATGTCAATGATTTGGACATGAGGACTCAGCTGTCATTTTTTGAAATTTGCAGGTGATAGAAGACTTGGTGAGAATATTGTGAAGAAGCTGCAAAGAGGTTTCAAGGAGATTTAGACAGGCTGAGCGAGTGGGCCAGAACCTGGCAGATGGTCGAGAATGTGTACAAAAGTGAGGTTATCCTCTTTGGTAGGAGGAACAGTGGAGCAGGGTATTTCTAAAATAGTGAGAAATGGGAAAGTGTTGATGTTCCAAGGGGCCTGGTTATTCTTGTTCATGAATCACTGAAAGTTAGCACGTTGAAGCAGCAAGCAATTCAAAGGCAAATGATATGCTGGATTTTATTGCAAAAGGATCCGAACACAGTTGTAAAATAAAGTCTTGCTTCAATGATATGAAACACTGGTTAGACCACAGCATTGCGTTCAGTTCTGGCCCCTTGCCTAATGAAGATGGACTTGCCACAGAGGGAATGTAGCGGAGGTTCACCTGAATGATGATTCCTGGGAAGGTGGGACTGTCCTGTGAGGAGAGACTGAGGAGATGGGGCCTGATTCTCTGGTGTTTAGAAAAATGAGAGGCACTCTCATTGAAACTTACAAAATTCTTCAGAAGCCATTAAAGGATTAATTTCTAAGTCCCTTCCCAATAACTGTAGGATGAGGTTGGAGGAAGAAGGAATAAGGGAATGTGAGAAAGGTACAATGGATCGTGGGTGATTTTAATCTCCATAGCACACAAATTTGCTGGTAAAGCTCAGCAGGTCTGGCAGCATCTGTGAAGGAGAAAACAGAGTTAACGTTTCGGGTCCGGTGACTCTTCCTTAGAACGCAGATTGGAGGATAGGTTCTGAGGAAGGGTCACCGGACCCGAAACGTTAACTCTGTTTTCTCCTTCACAGATGCTGCCAGACCTGCTGAGCTTTTCCAGCAGCTTCGTTTTTGTTCCTGATTTACAGCATCCATAGTTCTTTTAGTTTTTAATCTCCATAGAGGTTAAAATGCATCAGGATGACCTTGAAGATGAATTTATTGTATGTTTTCAATTTCTTACAGCAGAGAGCAGGCTATTCCAGATCTGTTTTATATTTATTCTTTCATCAGCTGTGAATGTTACCTACGAGGTCAGCAGTTGATGCCCTTCCTGAATTGCCCTTGAACTGAGTGGCTGCACAACCATTTCAGAGAGCAGTTGAGAGTCAACCACACTGCTGTGAGTCTGGAGTCACAAGTAGGGCAGACCGGGTTAGAATGACAGATTTCCTTCCCTAAAGGACATTAGTGAACTTGTTGATTTCTTTTTCAATAATTAATGATTGGTCCATAGTCACCATCACTGAGACTACCTTTCAATTCCAGAGTTGTTAACTGAATTTAAATTCCACCAGCAGCTGTGGTGGGATTTGAACCTTTATCACCAAATCATTTGCTTAGCTCTCTGGATTATTAGCTATGTGACAATATTACTATGCCAATGTCTCTCCCAATGTACAATGAGACAGGATGAATTAAAATAACCTCCTAGTAAACAATTGAATTTCAGATTCAGTGTGAGGGGGAGAAAAATGGGTCCTGAATGAGTGTTTTAAACTTAAATGAAGGCAATTACAAAATATGAAATCAGTGAGGCAAAGTGAACTGGGAAATTAGGTTAATGAATACTTCAGTAAAGATGGAGTGACAGACATTTAAGGAGCTGTTTCAGTATATTCAGAAAAGGTACAGTTCAGTGAGATAGAAAGATCCTAAGGGAAGGATGCACTAGCCGTGGCTAATTTTGGAAATTAATGATAGCATAAAATTTAAAGAAAAAATATCATTCTGCAAAGATGAGTGGCAGGTTAGAAGATTGGACAAAATGTAAAAACCAGCAAAGAATGACTAAATAAGAAGAGAGAGAAACTGGGAAATGAAAGAAAGCCAGCAAGAAATGTTAAAACATCTTTTTGATGAGTTTCCACAAGTATTTAAAAAGGAGAAGAGTAACTAAACTGAATGTTGGTTCTCTGGAGTGTGAGTCTGGGGAAGTGAAAATGGAAAATAAAGAAATGGTGGATGAATTGAGCAGATATTTTGTGTCTGTCTTTATTAACCTCCCAGAACTACTTGTAGATTAAAATGTGACAGGATTAGAAATCGTAAACCAATTCCAATCACCAGGGAAAGGGGCAGAAAATGCTGCTAGAATTAAAATTGGACAAATCTCTTTGTCCTGGCTGACTTCATACTCAGGTCTTTAACGAAGTGGCTGGTAAATAGTAGAGGTGTTGGTTTTAATTTTCCAAAATTCCCTAGGTTCTGGAAAGATTCCATCAGATTGAAAAAATGACAAACACAACTAAAGGAGAGAGGTTGAAAGCAGAACCTACAGCTTAGTTAGCCTAATGTCTGTCATTGGGAAAATGCTGGAATCTATTGTTAAGGAGGTGATAGCAGGGCACTTAGAAAATCTCTCTGTAATCACACAGAGTCTGTATGGTTCTGAGAAAGAGAGATCATGTTTGACTAATTAATTGTTTTTGTGGAAGTGATAAGTAATATAATTTGAGGGAGACCAGTAGGTTTGATGAACTTGGATTTGACAATGCGCAACATCAAAGATTGTTATACAAAATAAAACTTTACGGTTCAGGATATTGATAGCAGGGGTTTCAATGATAGTAAAGCCATGGAATATCAAAGGATGATGGTTAGATTCTCTGTAACAGGGTGAATAAAGGGCAACCAGGAGATACAGTACATTTGGATTTCCAGTAGCTGTTTGATAAAATGTCACGTATAAGTTTTTAATATATTTATCTTAAAAGATAAGAACTCATGGTGTTGGGGCTGATGGATTCATGAGGATAGAGGATAGAGGATTGGTCAATTGTCATGAAACAAAGAAATGGGATAAGTGGGTCATTCTCAGGTTGACAAACTATAATTAGTGTGGTGCAGGAATCAGTGCTGGAGCTTCCAGTAATTACTGTGCACATTGATGACTTGCATGAGGGGGCCAAGTGCATTGTAACCAAGTGTGCTAACAATATAAAGCTAGGGAGCAGAGCAAGTTGTAGGAAGGATATGGAGCAACTTCAGAGAAATGTCGATAGTTTAAGTGAATGGACAAAACAATGGCAAATGTGGGAAAATATGAGGTTGTCCACTTTGGTGGGAAGAATAGAAAAGCAGAATATTATCTAAATGGAGGGAGACTGTAAAATATAGCAGAAAGGAGTGTTCTTGTACATGAATCACAGAACATCAGCTTACAGGGTACAGCAAGTATTGAGGAGGAGAAATGGAACGTTGGCTTTTGTTGTAAGGAAGATGGAGTATACAGAGAGGGGGGTGTTCTTTCATGACACACTTGTCTCTGGTGAAGCTGGGTTGAGAGTACTGTATACAATTTAGTCTCCCCCCCTTAAGGTCAGGCAGAATAAAAATTGGAGGCAGTTTGGAGTCTTGGCTGAATCCTGAAATGCAACGGTTTGTTTTATGAGGAGAAGTTGAGAAGTTTGGATCTGAGCCCACTGGAGTTTAAAAGAATCGGTGCGGGGGGAATCTTATTGGAATATAAGATTCTGCGGAGGCTCCACGAGGGGGTTTCTTTTCAGACAATCTTGAACTTGTTTAAAAATGGAGGATCTCCCATTTAAGGAGATGAGGAGGAATTTCATCTCTCTTAGGCCTATTGCCCTATGGAAATCTGTCCCTCAGAGAGCAGGGAAGACTGGATTCAAGGTCGATTTAGACAGGTTTATGACCAATAAGTGAGGTAAGGGCAATGGGAGACCAGCAGGAAAGTGAATTTGATGCCACAGTCAGATCAACCACAATCTTATTGAATGGTGGAGCAGACACAAGAAGCTGATTGGCCAACTTCTCCTGTTCCTAACAGGATATTTTGTTGTTTTAAGGGAGAGTTCCAGCTCCCTATCAGTGACTGAAAGAATAATCTCTGTGCTCTCATCTGCACTTTGAGACTGACTCCTTTCACTAATCACCTTGGTTAGCTCTGCTTTGTGTTACTGACAGCTTAGAGGGACTGAATCCCACAACGTGGCCCCTTGTGGAACTAAAGACCCTGACAGCTTTCTTTACTTTCATTTTTAAACTTCCCCTTTTCAATTTTCTCTCTTTTCCCACTGATGCCGGTACAAATATCATCCGATATCACTACACATCTTTACTGCGGCACCTCAAAACACAGAGTCTTCAGGCTATTCCTCCCACACCTTTCAGATCTTAACTTACTACCGAGAAAAATTCTTTTAAAGTTGAAAACTTAGTCTCAAAGAGAAAGAAATGTCTCTGTCCAAATGTATCTGAGGATCAGGACTTAATAATGACCCCAAAAGGCAAAAGATGCATCTGGTTTTGATACAAAATATTTTGAAATAACGAGAGTAGAACCTTTAAAGTAAGGAGATTTTGGAAACACAAGAGGTTGTTGCCTTTTGCCATTTTATTACACCCCTTTGTCTCACTCTATGAACTTTGGCCTTTCACCTGCATTTCACAGCCGAATGGAAAGAGGAGAGCTGTTTGTTCATGTATACATGGTAAAAACATTCTGTGAACTGACACTCATGCAGCAGACCAGATCTTGTAACTAACCATAAATAGCACCAAAGTCATTTCCAACCTTGCTGGATTTTAGCTGCCAGTCAGCCTAATAATAATGAGATATAGATAGATAAACAGCTGCAACTGTCAAGCAGTGAGAGAGCTCAGAATAAAACAATCCTGGCTGATGAAGTGCTTGTATTGTACAGACACCTCGAGATATTCCATTGGAATGTGTCCCGAGACTAACTGACAGATGAAGCAATGTCAAAAAATAGCAATGATGTGGAGGTGCCGGTGTTGGACTGGGGTGGACAAGGTCAGAAATCACACGACACCAGGTTATAGTCCAACAGGTTTATTTGAAAACACAAGCTTTCAGTGCACAGCCCCTTAGGTGCAGTGAGAGGAGAGCACACAGACACAGAGTTTATAGGCAGAGAGATGAAGGGCAGAGAGATCAAAGGATCATAAAACTGGTGTGAGTGTGAGTGAACAAACCTCACATGGCTGGCTGACAGCCTCCTGTTGAATCTTTAATCATTCACACATTCCTGCATTCTAGAAACTGCAGAAACAGGGTACGGAGAACTCTGTTAGAAAGGAGACCCAACTTTTGATTGATTAGGATGCAATTTTTGGAATCTATTTCAAGTCACTGCCCTGAGATAATTAAAGGTTTCATCAGAGTCTGTTTTCCAACTTTAACTTTCCAAACTTCAAACAGGCAGAGCGATAGGAATACACAAATGGTGACATCTCAGGTCAGACACTAAATTGTAGGTATGAGTCCTTGTTCGGAATCTGAGTCAGAGTTTTAACCTGGAATCAGGCTGGTTTTATTCCGAAAGCGGGAATTTATAAAATGCCACACTGACTGACTGTGACTACAAATTGTGTGTTTCTTGAACAAAATAGAATGTTTCTGCAAATAAACAAACATCGTGGATGAAATAATTCACCCCATAGGTTTATATGTGTGTGTGTGTGTGTGTATATACAACACAGTACAGGCCCTTCGGCCCATGATGTTGTGCCAAACTTTTACCCTAAACCCAAGGTCTATATAACCTCCACCCCTACCTTATACTATCATCCATGTGCCTATCTAATAGCCGCTTAAATGCCCCTAATGAGGCCGACTCCACTAACCTCTCCAGCAATGCATTCCACGCCCCGACCACTCTCTGAGTAAAGAACCTACCTCTGACGTCTCCCTTATATCTACCAGTTTGTGTGTAAGAGAGTGTGTGTTTGTGTGTGTTAGAGTGTGTGTGTGTGTGTGTGTTTATGTGTGTTAGAGAGTGTGTGTGTATATATGTGTGTATATGTGTGTATGTGCGTGTGTGTGTATGTGTGCGTGAGATTGAGAGAGAAGTGTGAGTGCGAGAGTATATGTGTGTGAAAGAGTATATGTGTGAGTATGTGTGTGTGTGAGAGAGAGAGGGTCTGTGTGTATTTGTGTGAGAGTGTGTGTGAGAGTGTGTAATAAGTAATCGAAAACTACGAACTAGTTAAGGTAGAGAGATCATAACAATTTATCAAAGTGATGGTGTCAAAACAGGACAGTAAGGAAGATTGGTGTAACCTGTAGTGCGACATGAACCCAAGATCCCGGTTGACGCCGTCCTCATGTGTACTGAACGTGGCTATCAGCGTCTGCTCAGCGACTCTGCGTTGTTGTGTTTCCCGAAGTCCACCTTGGAGGATGTTTACCCAAAGATCCGAGACCGAATGTCCTTGATCCCTGAAGCGTTCCTGGACTGGGAGGGAACATCCTGGTCTGGTGATTGTTGAGCGGTGTCCATTTATCCATTGTCGTAGCGTCTACACAGTTTCGCCAATAT
Organism: Ginglymostoma cirratum; assembly: GCA_024137785.1. NCBI lineage: Eukaryota > Metazoa > Chordata > Chondrichthyes > Orectolobiformes > Ginglymostomatidae > Ginglymostoma > Ginglymostoma cirratum. The sequence continues at coordinate 718,490 of JAHRHZ010000149.1, read as the reverse complement.
ACCATGCCTCAGGGCATCCTTGCCTGCAGCGTATAAGGTAGACAGCATTGGCCGAGTCACATGAGTAATAAGTAGCAACTCCAAGGGTCTGAGAATGATTGTCTTAGACCTTTCCTTTCAAGCAGAGAAATATCAACCCAGTTGTTCAGAGCTGAGCAGCACAGAACGAGTGCAAGGTCACTCCTCAGACCCACATTTCCAACTGAGGTCAACAGCTTCAGCAAAGTCAGCTCTGACCTTTCAAACAATGGCAGCTTCAATATTCCAGGAAGGCTAAACTAACCTGAGTAAAACTCTTCAAGGGAAGTGGTATCACAGGTTTGGCTTTTAGATGTTATTTTGCAATCTAGATGTCAGCTTCCATTAATATTCAAAACAGTGTTCCCTGAATAAGATCCCTCCAGTGAGACAGTGGGCTTTGGCTCAGGGTTTCTCTATGGAGTCGAGATTGCTGGAAGTTTATCCCAGTTTTCCATTCTTATGCCAGCAACCTAATCTGTACTGTGACTTTATTGAAACTAACTACAAGGAAGCAGCTCCTAGTCAATTCTGATGAAGAGTCACAGGACTCAAAATTTTAACTCCGCTTTCTTCCCACAGATGCTGCCAGACCCGCTGAGTTTCTCCAGCAATTTCTGTTTTAGTTTTAGCTCTGAGTCAGTGCCTCATGGTGGAATTCACATGAGTACAGAAGCCAGGAGGCATATCAGTACCCATCCCAAACATCCCTATAAGAACATAAGAACTAGGAGCAGGAGTAGGCCGTCTGGCCCTTCAAGCCTGCTCCGCCATTCAATAAGATCATGGCTGATCTTTTCGTGGACTCAGATCCCCCTTTCCCGCACTCTCACCATATCCCTTAATTCCTTTATTAAGAAAGAACAAAGAACAAAGAAAATTACAGCACAGGAACAGGCCCTTCGGCCCGCCAAGCCTGTGCCGATCGAGATCCTCTGTCTAAACCTGTCATCTATTTTCTAAGGGTCTGTATCCTTTTGCTCCCTGTCCATCCATGTACCTGTCCAGATACATCTTAAAAGACACTAACGTGTCTGCGGCTACCACCTCCGCTGGCAACGTGTTCCAGGCACCCACCACCCTCTGCGTAAAGAACTTTCCACGCATATCTCCCGTAAACTTTCCTCCTCTCACTTTGAACTCAAGACCCCTAGTAACTGAGTCCCCCACTCTGGGAAAAAGCTTCTTGCTATCCACCTTGTCTATACCCCTCATGATTTTGTAGACCTCAATCAGGTCCTCCCTCAATCTCTGTCTTTCTAATGAAAATAATCCTAGTCTACTCAACCTTTCTTCATAGCTAGAGCCCTCCATACCAGGTGACATCCTGGTGAACCTCCTCTGCACCCTCTCCAAAGCATCCACATCCACATCCTTTTGGTAATGTGGCGACCAGAACTGTACGCAGTTCAAAAAAATCTACCTTAGCTTTAAAAACATTTACTGAAGTAGCGTCAACTATTTCACTGGGCAAGGAATTCCATAGATTAACAATCCTCTGGGTGAAGAAGCTCCTCCTCAATTCAGTCCCAAATCTGCTCCCTCTAATCTTGAGACTATGCCCTCCTGTCCTAGCTTCACCTGCCAGTGGGAACATCCTCTCTACTTCTATCTTATCTATTCCCTTAATAATTTTATATGTTTCTATAAGATCCCCCCTCAATCTTCTGAATTCCAATGAATATAATCCCAACCTACTCAGTCTCTATTTTCTTACAAAAATAAAATGATTGAAGAGTTTTAAAGAAGTAACTTGTACTGTAGATAAATGAGAACCAGTGGATGTACTGTATTTAGATTCCAGAAAGCTTTTGATAAAGTGCCATATCAAAGATTATTGTATAAAATAGAAGCTGGTCCCTTTTAGATCTGTCCCCTCTCACTGTAAACCTATGCCCTCTAGTTTTGGACTGTCCTACCCTGGGAAAAAGACCTTGGTTATTCACCCTGTCGATGCCCCTCATTATGTCATAAACTTCTATAAGGTCACCCCTCAGCCTCTGACGCTCCAGTAAAAATAGCCCCAGCCTATCTGGCCTCTCCTTATAGCTCAAACCCTCCAACCCCTGCAACATCCATGGAAATCCTTTCTGACTCCTGTCAAATTTACCAAAATCCTTCCTATAGCGGGGAGACCAGAATTGAATGCAGTATTCAAAAAGTGGCCTAACCGATGTCCTGTACAGCTGCAACATGACCTCCCAACTCCTACACTCAATGTACTGAGCAATTTAGAGTTGAGGTTAATATCAGATCAGCATGATCTTATTGAATGGCAGCACAGGGCTGAGTGGCCTACTCCTGTTCCTTGGTCCTGTGTTTCTCAATGAAATTTGGCTTCCTGCCATTCTACTTTGATTTTCGTCACTTTTGGTTTATTGGCTTTTTTTGCCATTGGACAAGTTGTTAGTGGTGTGATATCAGTGACTGTCCTGCATGTCTTTCCATGGCTTCAGCAAGCCTGTTACTCTATTGCCTGTGATATATTTGTGCTGGATTTGCTCAATCTCTTCCTGACTGCTTCAGTGATGTTCGCCCATGCCGTGGCTTTTCTGAATCACAATGAATTCTCTGTGGACTGTGTATGAGCACATTCCAGAGGGTGGATATCAGCGTCACTCAGGAGTATCCTGAATGGTCAGGGCTGATCTCTGACAAGGAAACAGGGGCTTCCTGGAGATGCTGGCTGGTCCACACTTTGTGAGAAAATGATGCTCTGTCACCATGGGTACAAATCCCATCACAGCTGTTGTTGGGATTTATTTTTAGTGAATGAATAAAAAAAGCCATTAAAATCCCCTCACATTAATTGACACCAAGAAATGACTGAATTCTCATTAAAACCCAGCTGGCTCACAGCTAGAGAAGGCTATCCTCCATTCTTCACCTCCCCCTGGAACAGTCTGAGGATTGTCATGGACTATTGGCTGGGACATAGCTGTGGCAGAATGCATGCTCACCATTAGTGGTCCCCTCAGTGGCCTGGCGCTCAGAGTATGGGTTTAAGTCAGTGATGGATGGGTCTGAACATGGAGTGAGTCCAATTCCAGAGTTCCCCATCCCATCAACATCATCTAAACTATTATCATCTCTGTCCAAGCTGGCAGCTATCTTACGAACTTTTTAGCCATCTGTCGGTGGTCAGTTCTGAGGAAGGGTCACCAGACCCGAAACGTTAACGCTCTTTTTTCTTACACAGATGCTGCCAGATCTGCTGGGCTTTTCCAGCAACTTCTGTTTTTGTTGGTGGTCTTTATCTGGCAGAAAGTTACATTTGCTAAGAAATTGCTTCCTGGGTCAGTTTGCTCATTTGCAATGGGGCTGACACCTACCACATGTGACTGAGGAGAATTCCAGATTCTCGGCAGGTTCGATAGAAGGTGAAATGGTTCCGGTGGTTCTGGTAGTGGTGTGTGCTGGTGTAGTAATCCTTCACATCTGATTGGACAGTGAATGCTGGGAGATTTCCATACTGGCATGGGTATGCTCAGCCTGAGCTTGACACCTTGCGTCAGCCTCACCAGGATGAGTTGGTGCTGACGTAGAGCTATAATGTTGCCCAGAGATAGTGACACTTCCTGAGGTTGACTGTCATGACTGAGCTCACCTTTCTGCAAGATGTTATCCTCAAAGAAAATTACCAGATGTTGATGAGTGTTATCACTTTTTGTCTGATACACATCAAGAAGCTCAACCTGCAGATAACCCAAATTACCAAGATATCGTCATATGACCAGGAGCATTGGAGCACGCTTCGCAAAATTTGTGTTGAGAGCTTAGTCTGTACCTGTCTATATTAGTTTAGCTTGAAATAAACCCACAGATTCCCAAATGGAATCCACGTATACCTTGTTTGTGTTATATCCAGAAACAACAAGGACATACCACACAGCAAGCAGCAGCGATTGTTCACTGAAAACTAAAAAAGCAGAAAAGCAAAATCAGACATATAAATTTGAAGATCAAGGGAAGAACGAACATATGATATATAACAGCCACAAACACGGAGAATGCTGGAGGAACTCAGCTGGTCTGGCAGCATTTATGCAGAGAGAAACAGGAGTTAATGTTTCAAATCCGGTATGACTCTTCTTCAGGACTTATATAACAGCAATCCAGAAGATCCCAAAGTACAGGAAACAGAAGAGAACAAGCCTCAAATCACAAACTATGAGTGCACTGAGTTGGGGAAAGGCAGGCAAGCAGCTGTCTGGACCTATCTAGTTGCTATTTACAATTTTAGGAGTTTCGGGAGTCAGTCATGTGCTGAACAATATTACAACAGACCTCAATTCAAACGCATTGGGAGCAGCATAGAATCGTGTTTGAATGAAAGGGCACCTGCTGTACTTATCGTTACGGGACAGAGTGGAAGCCTGTCAAACAGGAATGAGCTTTCATTTTTATCAAGTGTCTGAAGTTGTTGTTATCAGGGGAGAGTTAAAAATGGCTTATTGTCTGGCAATAAAAATGACAGCTGTGCACTGTGTTGGGTTAGTTCTAATCTGTAGTGTTTCAGAGAAAGAGAAGCAATCTTATTTTGCTAAGTATTTTGTATATATTAAAGTTACGTTCATTAGGTGTGTGGTCTGTGCCTGTGTACTCCTTTGGACTTTTAACTGAATAAGTATATCTTGTCCATTATGCACTTGGATTGTTTATACTGTGTTGGTTTTAAGCATTGTCTGCTTTTCTGCATTAGTTTTAAATTTAATTGTAAGTTATTTTTTATTATAAAGTGCCTTGGGGCCATTTGGGATGGACAATAAATGCCGGCCAAGCCAATGATGCCTATATCCCATGAATAAATACAAAATGTCAATGACTACTCTTCTTAAAAGCCCAATTAGAGATTGATCTAGCATCCTTAAAACCAGTTTAAAATTAGCCTCGCTCACCAACAGCAATTAACGTTAGGGACAGCATTAATCACTCTGTGGGAGAGGGTTCAAAAGCAGCAGCTCCCTGTGAACAAAGCACGCTCTGTGTCGAAGCTGGTGTTTTCTGAGGCCATCTGCCTGCTCAGAAGGAGAAGAGCCACAAGGTTGGTGGAGCGAGACCAGAGGCTGAGTGTCAACATGTGCCTTAATCTGAACCAGGCAGTGAGGACCACAGTAAATCATGGGCCTGCTTTGTTAAGTATCACACATCATGGTAATGTCAATGTATTAATAGTCTGCAACTCCCAGCTGATGTTCAGGGACTATGACCTTAAATTCCACCAAGGTAGGTGATGAAATATAATTCCAGTGAAAGTCTAGAATAAAAAGCTAGTCTAACAGTAACTGTGCAATCACTGTTGACTGAAAAAAAAACACAGTTGTTCATGACTATCCTTCAGTAAAGGAAATCTGTCATCCTCGCCTGGTCTGGCCTACATGTGACTCCAGACCCACAGCAATGTGGTTAACCCTTATCTGCCCTCTGGGCAATTAGGAATGGGCAATAAATGCTGGCCCAGCCAGCGACACCCTCACCCCACAAATTAGTGATAATAATAAAAACTAATTTTATTATTTAAGAAAGGTTCCTGCAATGCCTCACATGCCAGTCTCCTGTTACCTGAATAGTTAAAACTTCAAATGAGTAAATAGATCAAAATGTAAAATGTTTAAATTGTAACCTAAAACTTACAACAGATGCATTATTACATGTTAAGAGTGCCCGAAAATGACAAAAGAGCAGCAGGAGAATGGATACAAAATCCCCATGTGAGAAAACTAGAGGGCATAGGTTTAAGGTGAGAGGAGAGAGATTTAAAAGGGATCTCAGGGGCAACTTTTTCATGCAAAGGGTGGTGTGTTTACAGAATGAGTTGCAAGAGGAATTGGTGGAGGTTGGTAAAATTACAACATTTAAAAGAAATTTGGAAAGGTTTAGAGGGATATGGGCTAAACGCAGACAAGGGACTAGATTGATTTGGGAAAATTAGTTGGCGTGGACTGGTTGGACCGAAGGGTCTGTTTCCATGCCGTATGATCCTATGACAAAAAAAAATTGAGAGGTCATGGATGCCTTGTCAAAATTCAAACTTTTCCAACAAAGTTTGCTTCATAAAGAAGTAACTGCTGAATCAGCTAAACAAGCTGCAAAAAAATCAGGTAACACTTAGCAACAGGAGGTAATATAGACTCAGTACATTGGTCTTGTTAAATAAGGGCCAGAAAGATCCCACAGAGGTATGGAAAGCAGTCGATGGTCACCTGTTTGTAAGAGTCAATTTTAAAATTTGTCACTTAGAATTGATGGCCTACAGGCAACAGCCAACGGGATCAATAAATCAATTTATCAATAATTATCAGAACAAGGACGATGAGCACGATTTTTCAGAGACTGAATTTTTGAGCAAATAATGGAGTTGGTGTTTGCTCCAACACTCACCAAAGTGTTCCAAAAGGACCTGTTGGAAAAAACAAAGGTTACAACATTGATTCATGATACCAAAAAATACAAAGTGATTTTAGCCAGATAACATCATCAAACCCTAGGCGCAGTAAACAGTGGCAGCATGGTAACAAGGTCAGAAACAGCAAGCAAGCTGGACGGTTACATGTGGCATCTTGTGAATCTTTGCTGTGTGCTAGATCAGCGTAAGGGGAGGAATCCACAATGGAATCTCATAAGGTCAGATGGCCATGTGGCTTCTAGCAATGACTATTTAGTCAATTGGTCAGTTCAGGATCAGTTCGAGCAGTGTATGGACAGAATTACAGAGAAAGTGCCAGATGGTGTGCATTAACAACAATAAGATGGGACTGAGCATGCTCAGAATCTTCACTCACAGAAAAGGGCTCACATTGTCAGTGAGAGGAAGTTGGTTTAATGTTATTGGCCAGCCCAACACAAGCCATGTCAAAGATATGACACAAATGACACAAATCTCCCAGAAGATAAAGACCAACAGAGATTCCTCGGATTCTTTATGCATTCTGAACTTCTCCAATAAAGCATCAACTTTGAGGCGTTCTTGAGGAAAAGCATACCATAGGTATGGTGGAGGGAGGCCAGGCATAGTCATAGAATCATAGAGTCATTGAGTCCTACAGCATGGAGACATGCTCGTTGGCCCAAACTGGTCCATACTGTCCAAAATCTATCTACGTTAACCCCATTTCCCTGCACTTGGCCCATATCCTTCTAAACCTTTCCTATCCATGTATTTGTCCAAATGCCTTTTAAATGTTGTTAATGTACCTGCCTCAACCACTTCTGTTGGCAGCTCAATCCATATGTGTACCACCCTCTGTGTAAAAAAGTTGCCTCTCAGGTTCCCATTTATTCTTTCCCCCCTTTCCTTAAACTGATGCCCTCTAGTCCTCGATTCCCCAACCCTGGGAAAAAGACTGAGTGTATTCACCCTATCCAGGCCTCTCATGATCTTATACACTTCTGTAAGTTTCCCCCCCACTCCCCACCCCAACTCAGTCTCCTACGCTCCAAAGAAAAATGTCCTAGCTTGTCCAGTGTCTCCCAATAACTCAGTCCTTTTACTCCAGGCAACATCCTTGTAAATTTCTTTTGCACTCTTTCCAGTTTAGAACATAGAACATAGAACAATACAGTGCAGAACAGGCCTTTCGGTCCTCGATGTTGCACTGACCTGTGAACTAATCTAAGCCCACCCCCTACACTATCCCATCATCATCCATATGCTTATCCAAGGACTGTTTAAGTGCCCCTAATGTGGCTGAGTTAACTATATTGGCAGGCAGGGCATTCCACGCCCTTACCACTCTCTGAGTAAAGAACCTGCCTCTGACATCTGTCTTAAATCTGTCACTCCTCAATTTGCAGCTATGCCCCCTCGTACTAGCCGACGTCATCATCCTAGGAAAAAGACTCTCACTGTCCACCCTATCTAATCCTCTGATCATTTTGTATGTCTCTATTAAATCCCCTCTTAGCCTTCTTCTCTCCAATGAGAACAGACCCAAGTCCCTCAGTCTTTCCTCATAAGACCTTCGCTCCAGACCAGGCAACATCCTGGTAAATCTCCTCTGCACCTTTTCCAATGCTTCCACATCCTTCCTGTAATGGGGCGACCAGAACTGTACGCAATATTCCAAGTGAGGCCGCACTAGCGTTTTGTACAGTTGCAGCATGACATCACGGCTCCGGAACTCAATCCCTCTACCAATGAAACCTAACACACCGTATGCCTTCTTAACAGCACTATCAACCTGGGTGGCAACTTTCAGGGATATATGGACCTGGACACCAAGATCCCTCTGCACAGCCACACTACCAAGAATCTTTCCATTGACCCAGTATTCTGCCTTCCTACTATTCTTCCCGAAGTGAATCACCTCACATTTATCTGCATTGAGCTCCATTTGCCACCTTTCAGCCCAATTCTGCAGTTTATCCAAGTCTCCCTGCAACCTGCAACATTCTTCCACACTGTCTACCACTCCACCGACTTTGGTGTCATCTGCAAACTTACTAACCCATCCACCTATGTCTGCGTCCAAGTCATTTGTAAAAATGACAAACAGCAGTGGTCCCAAAACAGATCCTTGTGGCACACCACTAGTAACCGGACTCCAGGCTGAATATTTTCCATCAACCACCACTCTTTGCCTTCTTTCAGCAAGTCAGTTTCTAATCCAAACTGCTAAATCTCCCTCAATCCCATGCCTCCGCATGTTCTCCAATAGCCTACCATGTGGAACCTTATCAAAGGCTTTACTGAAGTCCATGTACACCACGTCAACCGCCCTACCCTCATCCACATGCTTGGTCACCTTCTCAAAAAACTCAAAGAGGTTTGTGAGACACAACCTGCCCTTGACAAATCCATGTTGACTATCTCCAATCAAATTGTTGCTTGCTAGATGATTATAAATCCTATCTCTTATAATCCTTTCCAAAACTTTTCCTACAACAGATGTAAGGCTCACTGGTCTATAATTACCTGGGTCATCTCTACTGCCCTTCTTGAACAAGGGCACAACATTTGCAATCCTCCAGTCCTCTGGTACTAAACCTGTAGACCATGACGACTCAAAGATCAAGGCCAAAGGCTCCGCCATCTCCTCCCTGGCTTCCCAGAGAATCCTCGGAAAAATCCCATCCGGCCCAGGGGATTTATCTAACTTCACACCTTCTAGGATTGATAACACCTCCTCCTTACTAACCTCAATCCTTTCAAGTCTAATAGCCTGTATCTCAGTTTTCTCCACTACAATATTCTCCTTTTCCCGAGTGAAAACAAATGAGAAATATTTGTTTAGCACTTCTCCGATCTCCACAGGGTCCACACACAACTTCCCACTTCTGTCTTTGACTGGCCCTATTCTTACCCTAGTCATCCTAATTCTACCTGCTAATGACTGCTCATGTCCCCTCCTTGCTCTTCTTAACTCTCTCTTTAAATCCTTCCTAGCTAATCTGTAACTCTCCATCGCCTCATCTGAACCATCTCGTCTCAATGTCACATAAGCCTCCCTCTTCCACTTAACAAGAGATACAATTTCTTTTGTAAACCACGGTTCCCTTACCTTATCACTTCCTCCCTGCCTGACAGGGACATACCTATCAAGGACACGCAATATCTGTTCGTTAAACCAGCTCCACATTTCGATTGTCCCCATTCCCTGCATTTTGCTACCCCATTCTATCCCTCCTAAGTCTTGCCTAATCGCATTATAATTGCCCTTTCCCCATCTATAACTCTTGCCCAGTGGCATGTTCCTATCCCTTTCCATCGCTAAACTAAACGTAACCGAATTATGATCACTCTCTCCAAAGTGCTCACCGACCACTAAATCAAACACCTGGCCTGGTTCATTACCAAGTACCAGATCCCGTGTGGCCTCCCCTCTTGTCGGCCCTTCGACATACTGCGTCAGGAAACCCTCCTGCACACATTGGACAAAAACTGATCCATTCGATGTACTAGAGTTATAGCATTTCCAGTCAATGTTGGGGAAGTTAAAGTCTCCCATAATGACTACCCTGTTCCTTTCACTCCTGCCCAGAATCGTTTTGCCGATCCTCTCCTCCACATCCCTGGAACTCTGCGGAGGCCTATAAAAAACTCCCAGCAGTGTGACCTCTCCTCTCCTGTTTCTGACCTCAGCCCATACCACCTCAGTAGACAAGTCCTCGTCAAAATTTCTTTCAGCCACCGTTATACTGTCCTTGACTAACAAAGCCACACCTCCCCCTCTTTTACCACCTTCCCTGATCTTTATGAAGGATCTAAACCCTGGAACCTGCAACATCCATTCCTGACCCTGCTCTATCCACGTCTCCGAAATGGCCACAACATCGAAGTCCCAGGTACCTATCCATGCTGCAAGCTCACCTACCTTATTCTGGATACTCCTGGCGTTGAAGTAGACACACTTCAAACCAGCTTGCTGTCTGCCAGCACACTCCTGTGATGGTGAAATCCTGTCCATGTCGTCCCTCCTCTCATCCTCCTGTGTTCTGGAACCACACCACAGGTTCCCATGCCCCTGCTGAGCTAGTTTAACTCCACCCGAATAGCACTAGTAAATTTCCCACCCAGGATATTAGTACCCCTCTGGTTCAAGTGAAGACTGTCCTGTTTGTAGAGGTCCCACCTTCCCCAGAATGAGCCCCAGTTATCCATATACCTGAAATCCTCCCTCCTGCACCATCCCTGCAGCCACGTGTTCAGCTGATATCTCTCCCTGTTCTTTGCCTCGCTATCACGTGGCACGGGTAACAAACCAGAGATAACAACTCTGTTTGTTCTAGCTGTCAGCTTCCACCCTAGCTCCCTGAAATCTTGCCTTATATCCCTATCCCTCTTTCTACCTATGTCTTTGGTACCTATGTGGATCACGACTTGGGGCTGGTCACCCTCTCCCTTCAGGACCCCAAAGACATGATCCGGGACATCACGGACCCTGGCACCTGGGAGGCAACACACCAACCGTGAGTATCTTTCGTTCCCAACAAACCTTCTATCTGACCCTCTAACTATTGAGTCCCCAATGACTAACACTCTCCTCCTTCCCTCCCTTCCCTTCTGTGCAAGAGGGACAGGCTCTGTGCCAGAGACCTGCACCCCAGTGCATGCCCCTGGTAAGTCGTCCCCGCCAACAGTATCCAAAACGGTATATTTGTTTTTCAGGGGAACGACCACAGGGGATCCCTGCACTGACTGTTTCTTCCCCCGTCTAACAGTTACCCAGCTTTTTTCATGCCTAGGAGTAACTACTTCCCTGTAACTCTTATCTATCACAGACTCTGCCTCCTGAATGATCCAAAGGTCATCCAGCTCCCGCTCCAGTTCCCTAACGCGGTCTTGGAGGAGCAAGAGTTGGGTGCACTTCCTGCAGATGTACTTGGACAGGACGCTAATGGCTTCCCTCACCTCAAACATCCTGCAGGAGGAACATTCCTCTCCCTGCACTGCCATCCCTGCTAGTCCCCTTATCAGAAAGTAAAAAGAAAGAGAAGCTTACCTGATTTGTCCCTGGTGTATAAGGTTAGAGGAGGTGGATGGGTGGGAGGCCCTACAAGGGTAAGGTCTCGGGTTTAGAAAACACTCACTTATATAGCTGAGAGGGGGAAAAAAAGTCCCTCCTTTCCCAGAAACCTCTGCTTTCCGAGGTGCTGCTGCTGCCTAAAGTTTTCAATCAGTGACTCACCCTTTCCCGACAGGCCTCTGGTCCAAGCTCCCGCTCTTCCTGCTGCTGGAAACCATCCTTCGTATAACAAGGTGACAAAAACTGAATACAATACTTCAAGTGTGGCCTCACCAACGTCCTGTACAACTGCAACATAACTTCCCAACTTCTATACTCAATGTCCTGACTGATGAAGGCCAGTGTGCCAAAAGCCTTCTTCACTTCCCTTTCTCCCTGTGACTCCACTTTCAGAGAACTGTGTACCTGGATTCCAAGGTCCCTCTGTTCCATGATACTCCTTAGGGCCTATCATTCACCATGAGATGCCTACCTTTCCAAAATGCAACACCTCACACTTATGTATATTAAACTCCATTTGCTATTTTTCAGCTCACTTCCCCAGCTGATCAAGATCCTGCAGAAATTTCTGATAACCTTCCTCACTGTCCACGATATTGCCTATTTTAGTGTCATCCGCAACCTTACTAACCATGCCTCATCCAAATCATTGATATAGGTAACAAACAGCAATGGGCCTAGCACCAAGCCCTGAGATGCACCACTAGTCACAGGCCTCCAGTCCATCAAGCATCCTTCCACTATTAGCGTCTGCTTCCTACCTTCAAGCCAATTGTGTATCCAATTTTCCAGATCTCCCTGGATTCCATGCGGTCTAACCTTCAAGAGCAGCCTACCGTGTGGAACCTTATCAAAGGCCTTACTGAAATCCATATAGCCTACGTCTACCACCCTGCCCTCATCAACCTTCCTGGTCACTTCATCAAAGAACTCTAACAAATTTGTGAGGCATGATCTCCCATGCACGAAGCCATGCTGCCTACTCCTAATCAAACCCTGTCTTTCCAAACGCATGTATGTCTTATCCCTCAGAATCTTCTCAAGTAACTTACCCATCACAGATGTTAGGCTTACTGGTCTGTAGTTCCCAGGTTTTTCTTTGCAGACCTTCTTGAATAACAGCACAACTTTTGCTGCCCTCCAGTCTTCCGGGACCTCACCCATGGCTAATGATGATGCAAATATGTCATCCTTGGCCTCCGCAATTTCCTCTCCAGATTCTTGCAGGGTTCATGGATGTATCTGATCAGGAGCAGGGGATTTATCCACCTTCATACATTGTAATACTTCCAACACCTTCTCTACTGTGATATGGACTGTCCCCAGGATATCGCCACTAACATCCCCAAGTTCCCAAGCCTCCAAGCCAATGGGTAGGCAATGGCCTATTGGTATTATTTCTGGACTGTTAATCCAGAGATCCAGATAATGTTCTGGGAACCCAGGCTCGAATCCCACCACGGCAGATGGTGGAATTTGAATTCAGTAAAATATCTGGAATTAAGAATCTAATGATTATGACCATGAATCCATTGTTGATTGTCAGGAAAAACCCACCTGGTTCACTAATGTCCTTTAGGGAAAGAAACTGCCATCCTTACCTGGTCTGGCCACATGTGACTCTAGACCCACAACAATGGAGTTGACTTTGAACTGCCCTCCGGGCAATTAGGGATGGGCAATAAATGCTGCCTGGCCAGCAACACCCTCATTCCGTTAATGAATAAAAAAAAGTGTCTTTCTCCATGGTAAACACAGAGGAGAAATAATTATTGAGGACCTTGCCCATCTCCTGTGGTTCCATACATAGATGTCCACTTTGGTCGTTGAGGGATCCTATTCTTTCTCTACTTATTATTTTTCCTTTAATATACTTAAACGATCTCTTTGGATTCACCCTAATCTTCTCAGCCAAAGCTATCTTGTGCCCCTTTTCACCCTCCTGATTTCCTTCTTCAGTAAACTCATGTATCCCCTATATACCTCTAGGTATTCCCTTGATCCCTGCTACCTGTATCTGAACCATGCCTCCTCCATTTTTCTGGTCAAAGCCTCAATATTTCTCAGGGTTTCTTACTCCCGTCAACTTTCCCCTTCACCCTCTCAGGAACATTATGACCTTGAACTCTAGCTATCACACTTTTAAAGGCCTCCCACTTGCCAGAGGTCCCTTTGCCTGCAAACTACCCTAATCAACCCCTGCAAACTCCTGTCTAATTCCATCAAAATTCACCTTACCCCAATTTAGAACTTGAAACTGTGGACCAGTTTTGTCCCTCTCCATAACTATTTTAAAATTAATAAAACTATGGTCACTGGTCCCAAAGTGCTCCCCCACTGTCACCTCAGTCACCTGTCCTGCCCTATTTCCCAATAGTAGGTCAAGTTTTGCCCCTTACCAAGTAGGACCCTCTATATACTGCTTGCGGAAACTTTCCTGAACACATTCAACAAATTCCACCCCATCTAAGCCCTTAACACTATGGCAGTCCCAGTCTATGTTAGGAAAATTAAAATCCCCTACTATGACGACGCTATTGCTTCTGCAAGTCTCCCCAGTCTCCCTGTATATCTGTTCCTTTAATTCCTGTTGACTTATTGACAACCTCAATAATGTCACTATCTCCTTCTTATTTTTTAGCTCCACCCACAAAACCTCACTGGATGATCCCTCAGTTATTTCATCTTTGACTACTGCTGTGATACTCCCCTTAATCAAAAATGCAACTCCCCTTTCCCTCTTTCTTCTACTTCTGTCCTGCCTGAAGTACCTGTACCCTGGCACATTAAGCTGCCAGTCCTGACCCTCCCTTAGCCATGTTTCTGTAATGGCTATAATATCCCCGCCCCATGTACCTATCCACACCCTGAGCTCATCGGCCTTACCTGTCAGCCCTCTTGCATTGAAACAAATGCAATTTAATCCAGCAGGCATTCCTCACTCCCTGTCCTGTTCCACCCTGACCTGTCTCTTCAACTTGCTATTTCTGATTACTGTCTTGCCTTCCAGCCTCATACTTGCTTCCCTGCTGTAGAGGATCCCACCCCCTGCCAATCCAGTTTAAACCCTCCCTTGCAGCACGAGCAAATCTGCCCACCAGGATATTGGTTCCCCCTCCAGTTCAGGCGCAACCCGCCCCTCTTGAACAGGTCACCTCTGCTCCAGACAAGATCCCAATGATGCAGAATTCGTGCCTCCTGCACCAATTCTTTAGCCATGCATTCATCTGCCATATCCTCCTGTTTTTATCCTCAGTAGCACGTTTCTCTGGAAGTAATCCAGAGATTACCATCTTTAAGGTCCTGGCTTTTAACATTTTTCCTTGCTTTCTATAATCACTCTGCACGACCTCATCACTATTTCTACCCATGTCTTTTGTGCCAATGTGCACACTGACTTCTGGCTGCTCACCCTCCCCCTTTGAGAACGTTCTGCAGCTGCTCCAGGACATTCTGGGCCCCGGCACCGGGAAGTACCACACCATCCTGGATTCCTGTCTGCAGCTGCACAATCTCCTGTCCATCCCCCTCACAATTGAGTCTCCCATCACTAAGGTCCTGTTTACCTTTGTATCAGAGATAAAAGGTACTGCAGATGCTGGAGAATCCGAGATAACAAGCATGGGGCTGGATGAACACAGCAGGTCAAGCAGCATCATTGACCTGCTGTGTTCATCCAGCCCCATGCTTGTTATCCTGTTTACCTTTATTCTTTCCTGCTGTATCCCTGAGCCGGTCATAGTGTCACTGACCTGGCTACAGCTGCTTTCCCCTGAATGGTCATCCCCCACAACAACATCCAAAACAGTATACTTATTTTTGAGGGGAGTGGGCACAGGGGATTCCTGCACTCTCTGCCTACTCCCTTTGCCTTTCCTGGTGGTCACCCAGCTACTCTCTGCCTGCACCTTTGGTGTGACCACCTCATTCAAACTCTTATCTATGATGCCCTCAGCATCTCGGATGATCCTGAGTGCATCCAGCTCCAGCTCCCTAACACGGTCTCCCAATGTCTGCAGCTGGGTGCACTTCCCACAGGGGTAATCATCAGGGACGGTGGAAGTCTCCCTGAGTTCCCACATCCTGAAGGAGGAGCATTCCACTGCTCTAACTACCATCTCAACTGCTCTTAGACTAAAGATGAAAGTTATAAGGACTTTACCTGAGGTTATCTATACTTTTTGCTGTGTTGCTCTGCTACCAACAAATTTTCAATAGCTCAACTCTCTCGCTCACTTTTTTTTTGGTTAGAGGAGGAGGGGAAGGAAACACTACAGTGATGTAATATTTGGGGCTTTAGCACCTCCTTGATACCAGGCTCACAACAATCTGTTCTTCACAGGGCTTGTTGCCAGACAATCTGCTTTTCAGTAAGTGCTCCCAGGCTCTAATGTAGGCGCTGAAGTGTTATTGTTGCTGGATGAGTAACCCGGAAATCTCATGGCCCGGCATATCCCCTACTCAACCATTACCATCAAGGCAGGGGATCAACCCTGGTTCAACGGAGAGTGCAGGAGGGCATGCCGGGAGCAGCACCAGGCATACCTGAAGATGAGGTGTCGACCTGGTGAAGCCACCAAACAGGACTACTTGCATGCCAAACAGCGAAAGCAGCAAGTGATACAGAGCTAACTGATCCCACAACCAACAGATCAGATCTAAGCTCTGCGGTCCTGCCACATCCAGTCGCAAATGGTGGTGGACAATTAAACAACTCACTGGAGGAGGAGGCTCCACAAATATCCCCATCCTCCATGATGGAAGAGCCCAGCACTTCAGTGATATCAAGACATAGTTAGAGACACTGGATACTGCAAAGTCTATGGACCCTAAAAACATTCCAACAATAGTACTGAAGACCTGTGCTCCACATTCTGCTGCTCCCCTGGCCAAGTACAGTTATAATACTGGCATCTACCCTACAATGTCGAATATTGCCCAGGTACGTCCTGGAAATAAAAAGCAAGACAAATCCAATCTGGCCAATTACCGCCCGATCAGTCTCCTTTCAATCATCAGTAAAGTGATGGAAGGTGTCAGTAACAGAGCTATCACACAGCACCTGCTCAGAAATAACCTGCTCAGTGACGCCCAGTTTGGGTTCCACCAGGGCCACTCAGCTCCTGACCTCATTACAGCCTTGGTTCAAACGTGGATAAAGGAGCTAAATTCCAGATGGTGACGTGAGAGTGACAGCCCTTGACATCAAGGCTGCATTCGACCGAGTGTGGCATCAAGGAGCCCTTTCTAACTGATTGAAGATTTAACAGTAGGGAGTCAGCCAGTCATTATAGGTTTATTCAGCACATTCGCATCAGTTGTATGACCATTTGATCTTTTACTTATAAATTCTGTGTCTTGGTGCCTCCTCTCTCACTACACCTGACGAAGGAGCAATGCTATGAAAGCTTGTGTTTTCAAATAAACCTGTTGGACTATAGCCTGGTGTCGCGTGATTTTTGACCCTGTCCACCCCAATCCAAACAAGAAGGGAGCAAAGGATAAACCAGGCAATTACAGGAGTGTCAGTCTAAACTCTGTGATGGGAAAGCTTGGAAGCAATTCTGATGGACAGGATTGATCTGCATTTGGAGAGGCAGGGATTCATTAAGAACAGTCAGAGTGGTTTTGTTAAGGGGAGGTCATGTCTGACCAAGTTCTTTGAATTTTTCAAACAGGTGACCAGCTGTGTAGTTGAGGGAGATGCATTCAACATAGTCTACTTGGACTTAAGCAAATCTTTTGATAAGGTCCAGCATGGGAGTCTGACAGCTCAGGTTAAGAACTCATTGAATCCAAGGAAACATTGGATACAGAACTGGTTGAGTGGCAGGAAGCAGAGGGTGATGGTTGAGGGATGTTTTTGTGACTGCAACTCTGTGACCATTGCAGTTTACCAGGAACCAGTGTTGGGGCTCTTGCTGTTTGTGGTGTGTGTATACATAGACTCAAACGTAGGAAGGTTGATTAGTAATTTTACAAAGATACGAAAATTGGCAAGGTGGTAAATAGTGAGGAGGATAGACTTAGATTACAGGAGGATATGGGTGGGCTGGTCAGGTGTGCTAATCAATGGCAAATGGAATTCAATCTGGATAAGTGTGAGGTGATGAGCTTTGGCAGGACAAACAAGGCAAGAGAATACATGATGAACAGCAGGACTCTGGGAAGCACTGAAGATCAGAGGGGCCTTGGTGTGTGTGTAC
The DNA here is from genome assembly GCA_024137785.1 of Ginglymostoma cirratum. NCBI lineage: Eukaryota > Metazoa > Chordata > Chondrichthyes > Orectolobiformes > Ginglymostomatidae > Ginglymostoma > Ginglymostoma cirratum. The sequence goes on along the minus strand of JAHRHZ010000149.1, from coordinate 700,801 downwards.
ACCACTCCCTTAAGATAGTGGGACAAGTTGCAAGGGTCGTTAAAATGGGGTTGGATAGAGTAGATAGTGAGAAGCTTTTCATACTCATAAAAGGAACAAGATTGAGACAGCACAGATTTAACACGATGTGCAAAAGCGGCAAGAATGGTGTGAGAGAGAACTTTTATTACAAAAGCAAGTAGTTAAGGTCTGGAATATATTACCCGCAAATATAGTAGAGGCAGGTTCAACAGAAGCATTCAAGAAGGAATTGGATAGTTATTTGGATAGAAATGGTGGACAGGAATATGGGAAAAAGGCGGGAGATTGGCACTGAGGGATAGAATTGGTATAGGCATATTGGGCTGAATGGCATCCTTCTGCATTGTAATAATCTGAAATTCTGTAGTAATGTTAAATTTAAATGAGAAAAGATAAGAGGCAGCTTGAGTGGAGCAGAAATGCCAGCAAGGAGAAAGTGGGCTCAATGACCTCTTTTCGATGCCTGATAGCTGATGTAATGTTTGGTCTCTTGGCCTCTGCTAAGGCCCAAGGAGTCCTCCAGTTGGGAGACCACACCTGGATGTCCTGTCGGGATACTAGACCTGACTGACCTGTGGACAGACTGATCACAGAAGCCAGAGCTTCCCCTCCTCTTACTGTATCCCTCAGCCTCTCTTTGATGGTGAGGTTTTCTCCCTTTGTCCCCAAGAAAGTGTGAGTCGCTCTTCGAATACAACAGCTGTGTAACTAATCAGTAATTAAGATACATTTCGGAGGGCCTATCAGTGTGAGCATGTGGTATTGTACAGTACACTGTTAAGAGGTATTGGTAGGGAATTTTAGCAGGAGTAGGGTTGACTCAGTAATACAGCAATGGCAAGCTGCTGGTACCTCAACACGGCCCATCTTGCGTAACACAGACACTCCAGGCCATTCCCATTGTCTTGGAAAAGTCTTTGTGTGGGAGGCATTGCTGGATGCAGCAATTCAAGTTCCGGGTTTTGGGAATTTGAGCAGCAGCTGGTGTCTCAGCAGTACATCCAAGAGGCTGAGAGGGACCTGGATCACATGGTTACAGATGTGAACCGAGCATAAGGATCGAGGGACAGAGTCACAAAGGGCTAAATAGTGCAAGAGTGCCACACAGAGCACTACCCAGCCAGAGACACCGGAGAGAGAGTCAGCTGCTGTAAATGTAGAGCAGCCTTCGGCCTATATGCTGCCAGAGTTAAAGCTGTCGCTGAGCTACTGCACAGCGCCTGGAAGAGGGAGAATAAACAGCAAGCCGTTCCAGTCCACATCAGAATCAGCTACAAAGGGTTAGAAAGGGATGATGTCCTGCAGTCAGAGTTTAAGAAAATCAGCCAGCAGGAAACGAAGTACTAACCTCCCGATCAGTCTGAATGCCAAGCACAAGAGAACACAACAATAGAACAAGGCAGATGAATCTGTGGTTGGACATTTGGAGGGAGGGTTTACATTGCTGGGGTGTTGGGAATAGCATTAGGGGGAGATGGGACTGGTGGAGGCAGGGAGTTTGGTCAGGGGTGGTTGAGGACTGGAGAGGAGATTCAGTCAGAACAAAATCAGAAATCAAAATGGAAAGCAAAATGAAATGAGTCTGGTAGGCAAAGGAAACCAAGGCCAGAAAAGATTTTTGAAAGTTTGGCTGTGCTCGAGGGTTTCAGTTCAACGTGTTTAGCGAATGAAGCAGGTGAGCTAAGGCCAAACAGAAAGATAGCAGTTTGGCATCATGCTTTACAGAGAGATGTAACGAGGGACAGCAAGGACAGCTCCCTGTTTCTGCTTCCATGTACAGATAGGGAAGGGGATAAACAAATAGGGTTAGGGTTAGGTTGGAGGTTTTCATCAAAGAAACAAGGGTTGTTGTGAGTTGGAAACATATGTTAAAAGAATCATGAAATGAGGCCATATGGATTGAATTAAGGAACAAAAATAGCAGTTCATCATTGAAAGTGAATAAATCATCAGGGCTGGATGAAATTTGCCCAGGCTGTTAAAAGCAGCAAAGGCGGAAACCATCATTTTTCAATCGTTAATACATACAGATATTATGCTAGAGGATTACAGGAGCATTAATGTAATGCTTTTGCTTAAAGAGGGAATGAGGCATCGACCTGATCATTTCAGTCCCATCAGTCTGACCTCAGTAGTGAAAAGGCTGCTGAAATCAATTCCGAGTCAAGACAGTCTGTCACGTGCTGAAACAGATTAATTAAGGAGTCAACATGAATTTGTTCAGGGAAGACCTTGTTCAGATTTAAATTTTTGAGAAAGTAACAAGGAAGGTTGGCTGAGAGTAGTGTAGTTGATGTGGTCTACATGGACTTTAGCAAAGCTTTTGACAAGGTCCCAGATGAAAGGCTGGTTAAAAAAAAATAAAAATGCAATATCCTGAGGATCGTAGCAAGCTGGATACAAAACTGGTTCAGTGGCAGAACATTAAGGGTAAAGATCAACAGGTGATTTTGGCAACTGGAAGGCTGACTCCAGTTGGCTTCATACTAGGTCCTCCTCCTTTTGGTGCTATACATTAACGATTTGGATATAAATGTAGTGGACAAGAAATAGTATGCAGACAAAAATATAACTTGGCATGTGATTGATGGTGCAGAGGATAGCTATAAGGTGCAGAAGGTCAGGTGGGCAGAAAAGTACCAAATGGAATTCAATCTGGAGAATGATGTACTTAGGGACGTCAAACAATGCAATGGATTGTGGCACCAACTTTTTATGATTTTATAAAAGACCATCTTCAGAAACCAGATGAGGAAGCCTGTACCAGAGATAAAAGGTACTGCAGATGCTGGAGAATCCGAGATAACAAGCATGGGGCTGGATGAACACAGCAGGTCAAGCAGCATCATAGGAGCAGGAAAACTTGACGTTTCGGGCCTAAACCCTTCATCAGAAATGGGGGAGGGGAAGAGGGTTCTGAAATAAATAGGGAGAGAGGGGGAGGCGGATAGAGGATGGATAGAGGAGAGGATAAGTGGAGAGGAGGCAGACAAGTCGAAGAGGCGGGGATGGAGCCAGTAA
>JAHRHZ010000149.1:669242-697659 GCA_024137785.1 Ginglymostoma cirratum | reverse complement strand
GTTCCTGCAGCCTTCGGGTGGCATCACTGTGGCATTGCAGGAGGCCAAGGATGGACATGTCATCTGAGGAATGGGAGGGGGAGTTGAAATGGTTCGCGACTGGGAGGTGCAGTTGTTTGTTGCGAACTGAGCGCAGGTGTTCTGCAAAGCGGTCCCCAAGCCTCCGCTTGGTTTCCCCGATGTAGAGGAAGCCACAACGGGTACAGCGGATGCAGTATACCACATTGGCAGATGTGCAGGTGAACCTCTGCCTGATGTGGAAAGTCTTCTTGGGGCCTGGGATTGGGGTGAGGGAGGAGGTGTGTGGGCAGGTGTAGCACTTCCTGCGGTTACAAGGAAAAGTGCCGGGTGTGGTGGGGCTGGAGGGGAGTGTGGAGCGGACAAGGGAGTCGCAGAGGGAGTGGTCCTTCCGGAAGGCAGATAAGAGTGGAGAGGGAAAGATGTCTTTGGTGGTGGGGTCTGATTGCAGATGGCGGAAGTGTCGGAGGATGATGCGTTGGATCCGGAGGTGGGTGGGGTGGTATGTGAGGACAAGGGGGATTCTTTTTTGGTTATTGTTGCGGGGACGGGGCGTGAGGGATGTGTTCCGGGAAATGCGGGAGACACGGTCGAGGGCGTTCTCGACCACTGTCGGGGGGAAGTTGCGGTCCTTGAAGAATGAGGACATTTGAGATGTGCGGGATTGGAATGTCTCATCCTGGGAGCAGATGCGGCGGAGGCGAAGGAATTGGGAATAGGGGATGGCATTTTTGCAGGAGGGTGGGTGGGAGGAGGTGTATTCCAGGTAGCTGTGGGAGTCAGTGGGCTTGAAATGGACATCTGTCTCTAGGTGGTTGCCCGAGATGGAGACAGAGAGGTCCAGGAAGGAGAGAGAAGTGTTGGAGATGGTCCAGGTGAACTTCAGGTTGGGGTGGAAAGTGTTGGTGAATTGGATGAACTGTTCGAGCTCCTCGTGGGAGCACGAGGCGGCGCCGATGCAGTCATCAATGTAACGGAGGAAGAGGTGGGGTTTAGGGCCAGTGTAGGTACGGAAGAGGGATTGTTCCACATAACCTACGAAGAGGCAGGCATAGCTTGGACCCATGCGGGTACCCATGGCCACACCCTTTGTTTGTAGGAAGTGGGAGGAATTGAAAGAAAAGTTGTTGAGGGTGAGGACGAGTTCGGCTAGGCGGATGAGGGTGTCGGTGGAGGGGGATTGGTCCGTTCTGCGGGACAGGAAGAAGCGGAGGGCAATTAGGCCATCAGCATGGGGAATACAGGTATATAGGGACTGGACGTCCATAGTAAAAATGAGGTGTTGGGGACCTGGGAATTGGAAGTTCTGGAGGAGGTGGAGGGCGTGGGTGGTGTCACGGACGTAGGTAGGGAGTTCCTGGACCAAGGGGGTGAAAATGGAGTCTAGGTAAGTGGAGATGAGTTCGGTGGGGCAGGAGCAGGCGGAGACAATGGGTCGACCAGGGCATTCAGGTTTGTGGATTTTGGGGAGGAGATAGAAGCGGGCAGTGCGGGGTTGGGGAACGATGAGGTTGGAGGCGGTGGGTGGGAGGTCACCTGAGGTGATGAGGTTGTGGATGGTTTGGGAGATGATGGTTTGGTGCTCGGGGGTGGGGTCATGATCCAGGGGGCGGTAGGAGGTAATTGGCTAGCTGAGGGTTGGAGGAAGTCAATGATTGACCATTTGCACTGTGGGGTAAGGTAATGTGTGCATGTCATATGAGAGCATGATCTCTGTTTGCCATGACAGGTAGTGATTCATCACTGGGAATGGTCCCTGCTCCTTCCTGGACCTGACATCATTGTCTGAATTGCCCGTTTACAGGGGCTTCAACCCACAGCTCCTCATTATCCAAGGCAAGCTCTTCCTACACACTTCTAGTTGTATAAATTGACTTTGACATCGTCTAAACCCTACTCTGGCACCTACCTGATCTCGGGAATTCTTCACATTCTCCCCCACAATGTATTTACACTTGTGATGTAGGGTGAACATTGAAGACATGTGGAGGTGCTGCACTGGTCACACTCCCATTGTCCCCTCAGGAACTAGATCTTACCTCGACAACTTCATAATGACTTCTTATGATGTCGTAGCACTGAACTCAGAATTTCCTGACAGTTTTGTAACCTCCAGAATCTAAACATAAATTATAAAAATTATGAGTTATAACTCAGTCACTGTAAGGAAGAAACAGAAATAAAGCAACGATTTCAAGGAAGACATTCAGATACTTCCTCAAGATTCTATGATTCATAATTAAGCCACTAACAACACTAACATTGCCAATTCAACCTCATCTGTCTCCCTGCTCTCTCCCTCTTCCTTTCTCCTCCAGTGCTAAATGGGACTGACTTCGCACAGTTCTAGCAACTCAACACGGGACATCCAAGAGGCGCTGTGGACCATCAACAGCAGCAGAATTGTACTCCGGCATAGTCTGTAACCTCATGACCCGGCATATCCCCGACTCAACCATTACCATCAAGCCAGGGGATCAACCCTGGCTCAATGGAGAGTGCAGGAGGGCATACCAGGAGCAGCCCCAAAAATACCTGAAGATGAGGTATCAACCTGGTGAAGCCACCAAACAGGACTACTTGCATGCCAAACAGCAAAAGCAGCAAGTGACAGACAGCACTAAGTGATTCCAAAACCAGATCTAAGCTCTGCAGTCCTGCTTCATCCAGTCACGAATGGTGGTGGACAATTAAATAACTCACTGGAAGAGGAGGCTCCACAAATATCCCCAGCTCAATGATGGAAGAGCCCAGCACATCACTGCAAAAGATAAGGCTGAAGCACTCGCAGCAATCTTCATCCAGAAGTGCCGACTGGCTGATCCATCTCGGCCTCCTCCAGTGGTCCCCAGCATTACAGAAACCAGTCTTCAGCCAATTCGATTCACTCCACGTGATGTCAAGAAGCAGCTGGGGACACTGGATACTGCAAAGGCTATGGCCCCTGACAACATTCCGGCAATAGTACTGAAGACTTGTGCTCCAGAACTTGCCGCTCCCCTCGCCAAGCTGTTCCAGTACAGTTACAACACTGGTATCTACCCAACAATGTGGAAAATTGCCCAGGTATGTCCTGTACACAAAAAGCAGCGCAAATCCAATCTGGCCAATTACCGCCCCATCAGTCTCCTCTCAATCCTCAGTAAAGTGATGGAAGGTGTCACTAACAGTGCTATCAAGCAGCACCTGCTCAGAAATAACCTGCTCAGTGACACCCAGTTTTGGCTCTGCCAGGGCCACTCAGCTCGTGACCTCATTACAGCCTTGGTTCAAACATGGATAAGAGATAAAAGGTACTGCAGATGCTGGAGAATCCGAGATAACAAGGTGTGGGGCTGGATGAACACAGCAGGCCAAGCAGCATCATAGGAGCAGGGAAGCTTGACGTTTTGGGCCTAGACCCTTCATCTGATGAAATGGGTGTTTTTCTGGGTGGCGGTCAGTGGCTAGTGGTGTGCCTCAGGGATCAGTGTTGGGACCTCAATTGTTTACAATTTACATAGATGATGTAATTTGACACACCACTAAGTGTGGTGTGTCAAAATTTGGAGATGACACTAAGGTGAGTGGTAGAGCAAAGTGTGCAGAAGACACTGAAAACATCTGCAGAGAGATATAGATAGTCTAAGTGAGTGGGCGAAGGTCTGGCAGATGGAGTACAGTGTTGATAAGTGTGAGGTCAGCCATTTTGGTAGGAATAACAGCAAAATAGACTATGTTTTAAATGGTAAAAAATTGCAGCACGCTGCTGTGCAGGGGGACTTGGGTGTCCTTGTGCATGAATTGCTAAAAGTAGGATTGCAGGTGCAGCAGGTGATTAAAAAGGCAAATGGAATTTTGTCTGCCATTGCTCGAGGGATGGAGTTTAAAAACAGGGAGGCTATGCTGCAGCTGTATAGGGTCCTGGTGAGGCCACACCTGGAATACTGTGTGCAGTTGTGGTCTCCTTACTTGAGAAGAGATATACTAGCACTGGAGGGGGTGCAGAGGAGATTCACTCGGTTGATTCCAGAGTTGAGAGGGTTGGATTATGAGGAGCGACTGAGTAGACTGGGCTTATACTCATTGGAATTCAGAAGAATGAGGGGAGATCTTATAGAAACATTTAAGATTTTGAAGGGAATAGATAAGGTGGAGGCAGGGAGGTTGTTTCCGCTGGCAGGTGAAACTATGACTGGAGGGCATCGCCTCAAAATAAAGGGAAGCAGACGCAGGACTGAGGTCAGGAGGAATTTCTTCACCCAAAGGGTTGTGAATCTGTGGAATTCCCTGCCCAGTGAAGCGGTTGAAGCTACCTCACTGAATGTGTTTAAGGCAAGGCTAGATAAATTTTTGAACAGTAAGGGAATTAAGGGTTACGGTGAGCGGGCAGGTAAGTGGAGCTGAGTCTCAAAGATCAGCCATGATCTTATTAAATGGCGGGGCAGGCTCGAGGGGCCGGATGGCCTACTCCTGCTCCTGGTTCTTATGTTCCTATGTTCTTATGTTCCTATGAGTCAGTGAGACTGTTATTGACGCAAGCCCCTGCAGATCAGTAAGGGGAACTTTCAGGACCAACAGGTAGAGGTTGTTGTTGTAGTTTCTGGTGCTAGATTAATGCTGGAGATCCATTTAGTTTCATTTCTTTGAGAATTTTCTGTAACATTTTGCTACAACTGAGTTGCTTGATTTGCAATTTCAGGGATAGTTATATGACAACCACCCCTACACTCTCCTGTACCAACCCCCACCCTCAACTCCAGCCTATCTCCTGACATTGGTTCTTTCAGTCTCCACTTCCTGCTCTTCTGTCCCCTTTCCCTGTCCCTTCTCTACTGGCCTCAGCCTCTCTTACCCCTCACCACCCCTACACTCCTGACCATCATATTCCTGACTGCTCCAATCCCTCTCTCCCTCCATTCCTCTCCTCAGCTCTGACCTGATTGAGAAAGATTTCTGGAGGAGAATTTCTCTGTAAAAGGGACAGTGAATCCTGTGCGGTGGTGTAGGGGGCAGTGTTTTTGGATAACAGACTCCTCGGAGTTCACTGACTCTCCCCCTCGTGTACCCTTCAGCCTTCACTCATTCTGTGTCTCTTCACAGACACGGCTTGAAGGATTACAGCATTTGCTGTCTGTTTTTTAGGTTCCATTTGCTGCAGTGTTGCTACTCAATATGTTTCTCGCTTTTCTAACAATCAGTTTCATGTTGCAGAGACAGCGTAAGTCCACAACATAGTCATACACCGAGAACTGACAATTCCTGATTTTCATCGGCGAAACCCCAGGTTAACATTTGTCTTTTTATTCTAAAAATAGGGAACAGTTGTTCATTGTTTTATCGACGTCTCATTTTCCTCGCTGTGGTGGTTTAACAGTGTGAATCAAACAGAATGGGACAGAAGTTCAGCAGAGGATTTCTGTGAATTTGTAGATTCGCAAGGACAGTTCTCTTCCTTTCTTTGCTTGGTGATACCATCCTGGGCCCTTCACTAATCACCTTCATTATTACTGCTCACATCTGAAGCTCAAGTAGAATGGAATGTCCCCACCTCAGCTACGCTCTCACCCTCGGACATATCCCTGCTTCTTAGAACGCTGTGGAGAGTGAGCGCAGCTGGTGCTGCCTCTGATCTCCATCGAGATAAACTTCTTTAGAGATGCCATGGCTGAGACCAACAATGCGAATGAGACTGATTGGCAGCAACCAGAGACATTTACATATTACCTCATTTCTGGAGGACAAGAGGATGGATTTTAGTTCTCTTGTCAATTTATTGACCAGAGAAAGACAGCAAGGAGAGGCTAAGAAATACTTGGCAATAAATAGCTTGAAAGAAAGATCATGTTGGCAATATAACCCTTAGGGAATAGTGGATTAATATGTGTCTCCCCATGATGGGTATTGCCACATGGAATGATATCACAGGGATCAAAATGTCTGTATTGATTCTCTACGTACAGGGATTCAAATGCTACCCTAGCTGCTGAGACAATTTGAATTTGGAGTTAAAAAACTGGCCTCCATAATGATGATCAGATGATTAAAAACCCATCTGGTTCACTAATGTCCTTAAGGGAGGGAAACTACCATCCTTACCCGGTCTGGCCTACATGTGACTCCAGACCCACAGCAATGAGGCTGATTCTTCACTGCCCTTGAAATGGCCTACAGAGCCACTCAGTTGTATCAAAACACTTCATCAATGACCTTCCCTCCACCATAAGGTCAGAAGTGGGGATGTTCGCCGATGATTGCACAATGTTCAGCTCCATTCAGAGCTCCTCAGATACTGAAGCAGTCCATGTTCACATGCAACAAGATCTGGACAATATCTAGGCTTGGCATAAATTATGGTAAGTAATATTCACGTCACACAAATGCCAGGCTATGGTCATCACCAATAAGACACAATCTAACGACCCCACCTTGACATTCAATGGTGTTACCATCACAGATTCCCCTCATAATCAACATCCTGGGGGTTACCATTGACCAGGAACTGAACTGGATTAGCCGTATAAACACAGTAGCAACAAAAGCAAACTAAAAAACAGAGGTGTAACAGCGAGTATTTAAACCTGACAACCATCTACAAGGCACAAGTCTTGGAATACTCCCCACTTCCCTGGATTATTACAGCTCCAACAATACTCAAAAGCTTGATATCATTCAGGGCAAAGCAGCCCTCTTGATTGTTCCCCTCCAAGTCACTCACCATCCTGACTAGGAACTGAGGTGAGGAAGAATGTCATCATTCTGAGCATCCTTTGGGTTAGAGAATTCAAAAGATTTACCACCCTCTATCATTGAGAGTAAATTCTGTACATATGCTATATACAGGCACTTACCATTACACACACACTGACCATTACACGCTTGCTGTGACCACATCCATTATTGGCTGGACCATATTAATGGTTTAGGAATTATGCAGTTCCATACTGACGTTTGTCAGACTGTAATGATCGATTGTTAATATGGTCTTGAGAAACTGCTTTAGCCCACGGTCTTGCCACCTCCAACATCAAATGATGTTCCCATTCAATCAGCTTGTACTGTCTGAGTGAGAGGGAATATTTGCAGATCAATTCAGGGATTTTGCCAGAAAGGAGCATTAGTTGCAGTTCTGAGGAAGGGTCACTGGATTCGAAACATTAACCCTTCTTTGTCTCCATTGATGCTGCCAGACCTGCTGAATTTCTCCAGAAATGTATGTTTTTGTTAATTCAGTGAGAATTGGGATAAGCTCATTTTCATTGTTAGTTTTCAATGAGACTGTCTGGTGATTAATGGGGTGTCCAATCATTGAGACAATGACAATAAAAGGGAAGATGCCTGGATGGATCTTTGCAGAATCCATTGTGTTTCAAGTGGCAGCAATCTGGCTTGAAGTTGACTCTGCGCAGAACAAGGAATGATTGATTAGTAGCACAATACGAAGAGCAAGGGGACTGCTGGCAGCTTTGATCTGCATAGTTACTCTGGCAGTTTGACCTCTACAAAGGGCAGTCTGTCACATGGTGGATTCCAGAGCCCTGAACAATGCGATAATAGACACAGCTTCCAGCCTGTTGTGTGATATCTTCCCAACATAGCCATTGCTCAACTCATCAACAATGTCCATGCATCTCACACTCCTGTGACCTTTCATTCCATCAGTCTGTTATATTTGATGCACAGTCAGATACTTCACCACTTGGCCAATGATATTTAAGATGATAAACTTGTGAGGGAAGTCAAGGGCAGCACTGAGAGGTGAAATGTATAAAGAGAATGAGAGTGATTAAAGGTTAACAACATACACAGGAACCACTGTCCTTTAGACCCAGGACACAGCAGGTTCACTAAATAAATACTCCTCACTTCCCAGCAAAGCTGAGAATACAATACCTAAATATAAAGAAACCTGAATATAAATCAGAGAGAGACTTGTTAACTTTAATATAAGTTGAAAGGTGATAAAACAGAAGACAATGGAGAGGATTAAAAGGGAGTCAAACTACCAGGGCTCAGTGATTTCAGCCTCAGGATATTAAATGATTTGGTGAAGAAACTGCAGGTGCTTCAGTCATCAACCTCTGAACCCTTGTTTCATAAAATATCCCGTTGAACTAGAAAGACACAGAGAGATCATTTGACCCACTGTGCTTGTGCTGGCTCTTCCAAAGATTTAGTCCCACTTAATCCTGCAAAATTTTTCTTCAAATGTTTATCCAATTGCTTTTGGAAGTTACTGTTGCATCTACTTCCTCTGATCCTTCAGGGAGCACCTTCACTGCATTTAAAAATCACCACTCTCCTGAGCCCACATGACAGTTTTTGTCAGTTAACTAAAAAAAAACCCCACTGCATTATTTCAAAAGAAAGTGATACAAAGACCAGGAAACTCTTAGATAACAAGGTGCGGAGCTGGATGAAATCACAGCAGGACAAGCGGCATCAGAGGAGCAGGAAAGCTGACATTTCAGGTCTGGATCCTTCTTCAGAAGAAGAAGACCTTTCTGAAAAAGGGTCTAGACCCGAAACTTCAGCTTTCCTGCTCCTCTGAAGCTGCTTAGCCTGCTGTGTTCATCCAGCTCTACACCTTGTTATCACAGATTCTCCAGCATCTGCAGTTCCCACTATCCCAGGAAACTCTTAGCCAATTTCAGTCGTAGGGAAGATTCTAGAGTCTGTCATCAGGGCCTGAGTAACTGGCAATTTGCTCAAAGTATGAGCTGAGAGAGTCAGTGTAGTTTTGGAAAGTCTCCCACAAGCCCAATCTCTTCAAACAGGGAATCCAGGCTCACAGTATTCTGCCTGGTTGTTAACAAGAATGTAGTCCTTCTCCACTGTTTGACAGAGTGGGAGCTGCTTTTGATTTTCTCATGTCTGATGAACTCAGAAACGGGGCCTCTGTTCCCATGACAACTGGCTCACAAGGGCTTATCTCCAGGCAGAATTCATAGCAAGACCCAGCCCCTCTCCAAACTACTCCATCTACACTGAGATAAAATTTAAAATATACAGCCATGTAGAGTCCAACAGCCATAACACCTCCCCCTCAACTATACTAAGAATTAGCGTTGTAATGATTTGTCTACAGTTCTATTAAAATACAACATCTTACAACAATGTGCACATTTTAACAACTAACTTTCTGCAGACAATTCACAGAATAGTTTTTCTTGGATTTGTTGTATTGCCTTTTAAACATTTTGTTTTGACAACATTATGAGGCTTAACCTCTGATAACCAATTGCAAATGGCAGTTTGCTACCTTTCTGTTGCTGGTCAGAGAAAATCTGTTCTCTCATTTCACATCATCTTCAAAGCTTTCCCATGTCCTCGGTTAGAACATGGTCTCTGCCTTTTATTCTAGTTAACTTTTTCTGGATAATCTATCTGACATTCAAGATCTGCTGTTGAAAATCGTAAACAGTGTAGCACGGCCTGCCATATTGCTTCTAAATCTCTGGATTCAGCAATTACTGTAGTTTGTGTTTAAAAGCAAACACTACGCCGTTATCAGAAGATTGACATAATCTTTGAACCAGCTGTCCAATCTTCATACATGTCTTCAGGGCTTCTTAAATCTAAACATGTGAAGAATGTTTTAACCAATCAAATATCCAGATTGTTTACCACAACAATGGACTTGAGCTCCTCCTGTTTTAACTCAGGATTGCTTCAAACTTCCAGTTTGTTTCAGGATTTAATTTTTTTTTAAGGAGAAACCTCTTTAACACCACATTTGTTTATGTTTTAAGGTCTACATCAAAGTTTTCTTAATTTTTATTTTAAGATGTTTGATATCCCTCTTATTGAATTCACAGATTTCCTGTTTTTCTCTCACACAAGGATGTGAACTTCATCCATTTATCCAATAGTGAGGCCCACCATTACAACCACAAAGACACCAAAATGGGATTCAGATTTTCCACCTTTCCTTTATTGAATCATTGTTATCATAGAATCCCTACAGTGTGGAAACATGCCCTTTGGCCCAACAAGTCCACACTGACACTCAGAACATCCCACCCAGACCCATCCCCCTATAACCCACCTAATCTACACAACCCTGAACACTATGGGCAATTTAGCATGGCCAATCAACCTAACCTGCACATCTTTGGATTGTGGGAGGAAACTGGAGCACACAGAGGAAACCCACGCAGACATGGGGAGAATGTGCAAACTCCACATAGACAGTCGCCCAAGGATGGAATTGAACCTGGGTACCTGGCGCTGTGCGGCAGCAGTCCTAACCACTGAGCCACCATGCTGCCCCTAATCCCTATAGAGTGGAAACAGGCCATTTGGTCTAACTGCTATCTGGTTTGTCAGAAGGTTTTTACATCAAGCTGCACCTTATGATATTTTGGCAAAATGTCCATGGAGGGTTTCTCTTAATGAGACCTAACAGATTTTCTCTTCTCCCAAATTTACCCCATTAACTACCAAAACTACCTGTCTCACCCAATGCAGGCCCAATGCAAGCCCATTCACATTAGCCAGAAAAGGTCACCATGGTCAGCACGTCAGGGTTTTTTTGATTCACTTGTGGGAGGCGGGTGCTGCTGGCTTGGCCTGTGTTTATTGCCCGTCCCTAGTCGCTCTTCAGGAAGGTGGGGGTGAGCTACCTTCTTGAACTGTATCTGTCCACCGTAAGTAGACCCACAATGCCCCTGCCCACAGAGCACGACACCCAATTTCCCCTGGCTGCCTTGTCCAATGACAGCGATACCTTTCCCTCATGATTATTGCTCTTAGTTTGCTGTGATCCAATTAATCTAACCAAAATCTCCAATCCAAGTAACTAAGTGATGTTACTTTACAAAGCAAGCATTCTATTTGACAGTGCTGTCGCATGAACCTTTCCTTATTGTTAACTTACTAATGGAATCTAACTCCATCATCATGACTAAATCTAGCATGGTCCAACTCTCTTTGTTCTACAACAGATTGTTCTAGAAAACTAGATTAGTTGGAGTCTGGAAATATACTATATTTCTGAGTGAGAAATTCTGCGTTTCCCAAGTTAGAGTAAAATTAAAACTTCTCTGTTTAACCAATGTTGCTGAATGAGTCGCTGTTCGATTGCAGTTAATGTTGAATCTTGTCTTCCCCTTACAGATGGCTTTGAATCAGACAGCCTTTAACTGGTTTGGCTTTATTCAGTTCTTATGATAATGACATAAATGACTCCACATTTACAGCATTGTTACAACATCAACCACAGTAAACTGCCCATCAGATTTCTCAGCATCACCACAGAATACACAGGATTGGAGTATTAATACCCACACAATCACACAAGGTTTTGAGGTTTTGATACTGCAAGTTACTGGGTATTCATCCACAGATGTGGGCACTGATCACGAGGCCAGCCGTTTACTGCCCACTTCTAATTGCCCAGAGTCATATATAGGCCAGACCAGGTAAGGATGGTAGATTTCCTTCCCTAAAGGGCAGTCAACAGCAGAAAAGAGTTTTTTTAATCTGCAGATTTTTATTTTTGCTATGGTGGGATTTGAACCCATTTCCCCAGAGCATTGACCTAAGTTTCTGGATCACTGGATCACTGACATTACCAGTGCTCCACTGCCTCCTCACAGTTGTAGAGCATCAGATGAATAATATCTCTGGAAATTAGAAGATTAATATCAAGGAGGTAACAGAGTATTAATGCCACAGGGTATGCATGGAAACCTTACTGGGTGACATTGTTGATTAGTTAGACATACGGGGGATATTTTTTGTTTGTTATTTTTATGGCTCTGATGTGAGTTAATCTGAGCTCTGGCAGAACTAACAATGACCTTCGATAGAACAAAAGCGACAAGTGACCTTGTAGCCAGATAATAATGTTATAAATAGCTGAGTGAAACAGCCATACAATCCTCGGCTATTGAGCTCCGTGTGGGATGTGTCCTTCATCTGGCTCAATGGCCATGTATAAACACTGTTGTTTCAGAGCCAGTTACAATGTTTGATTTCAAAAAGTGCAGCTAGGAACATACAAAGCCTCTGGTGACAAGGATATTCGAATTTGCTTTCTCCTGTAAAATGGTGAAATAATAAGTGTGTACGGAAACTGTTACCTGGTGTCGGAACTAAAAGTTTACTGGTTCCTAGCCAACTTCATGAAGTGACAAACTACAAAGATTGTGTTCTGAAGAAGAGTCATATCAGACCCAAAACGTTACCAATGTTTTTCTCTTCCCAGAGATTGGGTTTCTCCAGCATTCTCTGTTTTTATTTTAGATTTTCAGCATCTGCAGGATTTTATATTTATTTGAAGTTGTGGTTTGTAAAAATGTAAAGAGCACATATGCTGAACATAGAACATAGAACATAGAACATTACAGCGCAGTACAGGCCCTGCGGCCCTCGATGTTGCGCCGACCTGTGAAACTAATCTGAAGCCCATCTAACCTACACTATTCCATTATCATCCATATGTTTATCCAACTACCATTTAAATGCCCTTAAAGTTGGCGAGTCTACAACTGCTGCAGGCAAGGCATTCCATGCCCTTACTACTCTCTGAGTAAAGAATCTACCTCTGACATCTGTCCTATATCTATTACCCCTCAATTTAAAGCTATGTCCCCTCATGCTAGCCATCACCATCCGAGGAAAAAGGCTCTCACAGTCCACCCTATCTAATCCTCTGATTATCTTGTATGTCCCTATTAAGTCAGCTCTTAACTTTCTTCTCTCTATGGAAAACAGCCTCAAGTCCCTCAGCCTTTCCTCATAAGACCTTCCCTCCAAAGAGAAAGACAAAGTCAAAGTCGTAGAAGAGATCATAAAATCCCTGCAGTGTGGAAACAGGCCATTCAACCTGACCCTCTGAAGAGCATCGCACACAGAGCCATCCCCTTACCCTGTCCCTGTATTTCCCATGGCTGACCTACCTAACCTACACATCCCTAAACACTGTTGACAATTTAGCATGGCCAATCCACCTAGCCTGCGCATCTTTAGACTGTGGGAGGAAACCGGAGCACCCGGAGGAAACCCACGCAGCCACGGGGAGAATGTGCAAACTCCACACAGACAGACATCTGAGACTGGAATCAAACCCAGGTCCTTGGTGCTGTGAGTCAGCATTGCTAACCACTGAGCCACCGTGCTGCCCAGCCGTTGGTAAGTGATGGAAAGCAGCAGGAAGAGAGGTTCTTTGGATCTTTACATTTTTTTTTACAAAAATGAAATACAACAGGAAGTTGGTTTCTCCTGCCCCGAGGGAAGGGCTCAGCCTGTGTCTCAGAACTAAAGTCGCCTAGGACCCTTCATCAGGGCCATTCGCACGAATAAGGTCATTGTGCATGGGACACCGTGACATTATTGGTGAGGATACCTCCCATGGCCTATCCTCTTGTGATCAGTAATGTCCCAGACCATACCTGCACATGGGTAATGGCCGTGCTGTTGTCATGGAGAATCACTGCAGAAATTCACCAAGGCTCCTTAGACACGACCTTCCGAACCACAACCATTTCCATCCAGAAGGACAAGGACAGCAGTTACGTAGGAACGCCACCCGCTGCAAGTTCCCTCCAAACATTACATCACCATCCTGGCTTGAAGATATATTGCTGTTCCTTTGGTGTCACTGGATAAAAATCCCAGAATTCCCTCCCTAAGGTCAGCGTAAGTCAACCTGCAGCAAGTGGATTGAATGATTTATTTATTGTCCTGTGTTCTGAAATACAGTGAAAAGCTTTGTTTACAAGCTGTAAGCAAAAGATGTCCAGGTCAAAAAGACTTACACAGAGTCATACAGATTTCATGGCCTGGAGTGTGGGCTATGTGAGATCAACGTTAGCACGATCAGCGTTATTTGAGGCTAGAGAGTCCATTCACCAGTCTAATAATGGCCGTGAAGAAGCTGTTCCTGAATCTGCTTGGGTGCGCGTTCAGGCTTCTGTATCTTCTGCCTGATGGAAGAGGTTGTGGGAGGTTATTACCGGGGTGCAATGGATCTTTGATGATGTTGGCAGCTTTTCTACGGCAGCAAGCTGTGTAAATGGAGTCCATGGATGGAAGGTTGGCTTCCGTGATGGTCTGGGCTGTGCATGCCACCTTCTGCACTTTCTTACAGTCCTGAGCAGAGCAGTTGCCATACCAGGCCGTTATGCACCCGGACAATAAACTTTCAATAGTGCTTCTGTAGAAGTTGGTGAGGGACCTTATGTACATTCCAAATTTCCTGAGGCACCTGAAGAAGAGGTTTGTTGTGTCTTCCTGACTGTTGCATCTACCTGGGAAGCCCAGGACAGGTCGATTATCATCACTCTGCTTTCCACCCTCTCAACCTCTGTTCTGTTGATGTAGATGAGGGTGTGTTCTCTTCCTTTCTTTATGAAGTCAACGATCACTTCTTTAGTTTTGCTGACATTGAGAAACAGATTGTTTTCATTGTACCACGTCACCAAGCCCTCTATCTCCCTACTGTATGTTGACTCGTCATTGTTAGCTATCTGTCCCACTACGGCGGACTGCAGCAGTTCAAAATGGCAGCTGACCACTACCTTCTCAAGGGCGACTAGGGATGGACAATAAATGTTGGCCCAGTCAGCGATGACCACATCTCTCAAGTGAATAAAAAAGATTAAATTCTCAAGGTGACGCAAGTTGGAAGGGTGAGTGTGGAAGGGTGAGGGTAAAGACGGTGAGAGGAAAACGTGTGAGTGTAGGGGTGACGGGGCTCAGAGGGTTGGTATGAGAGATGTGGGTAATTGTGGTTGAAAGGGGCTGAGGGAAATGAAGGGGGTGAGGGTGAGAAGCTGTGAGGATGAAGAGGAGAGAGCATGGTGAAGGGGCTGACCGCTGGTAATGAAGGTGATGTGTGGGAGTGGGGTGGATCTCTGGTGTTGGACAAGGGAGAGTGTGGTCAGGCAGGTCGAAGCTGATTGAAGGTGAGGAGAGTAACTAGATGCAGGCAGTAAATACTCCAAATCCGAGCAAATTCCTGCAGTAATCCATCTTCCTTTGGGATCCAAAGACGAAAGAAAATATTGAGAGGATTTGAAATGATGTCATGTGATACTAAGGGGATTTATCTGTCAAAAAGCAACAGCAATAAGTTGCTTAGAGCTTCGCCTGAATGTAAAGGCAGATTCCAATCACTGTGTTAACTCACAGACTGATGTGTGAGGCATTGCTATTTTACCTGCTGTACTGACGTTGGACAGTACAGGAGTTAACGATCAGGATCATTTCTGCTGGTGCGTAAAGTGCTGGAAGATTTTCTCAAGCACTGTGCTCACAGATAAGATAAACGCTCCAGCCTGTTTCTAATTCTGGAATGTTTCCATTCAGTGAGCTGGGAATGTGGACAATCAGAGAATTGTCCTCGACTCTCCATCTGCTCCAATTTTAGGCACAAGCTCTCTGCTCCCTGATCCTCCGATCACTCTGGGTTCATCAGGTTCATTGCTGAGATCAGGGTGAAGGTGACCAGGAGTTGGGTGGAGACAGATTGCTGAAGTGTTTTGTCCTGTATTCATCGAAATTCAAAATTCAAATAATCACAACAGTCACAACTACAGGAGAACAGGCTGCTGATTGGTTGGCAAGTCAACTTTGATTGGCCAAGGCATTACTAGGACAAAACAACAGGGAACAATTAACTCCCCATACTCCTGGGTAACTTACAAAAACGTGCGGAAGTTGAACATATTCCTTCTGTTTGCAGAGTCCAGGTTTAAATGGATGTCACTCCGATAAACGTAAATAAACAAGGCACTTAATGAGCTCAATTGATCATCTTAAATTAGTTGTCAGATTTGAGATTACCACTCTCAGGATTGTCCAGTGAGTGCTGTCTATTCACAGAAACACATCCAACAGTGTGTTGTTTCGTTTTTCATAAATCAATCAGCCTGTGCTTGCAAAATCCCAAACAAATCATCTTCAGTGAGATGTGATTCCATGGACTATTGGATGTTGAAAGGTAAACCTATAGCGTTTGTAGGATTGCATAGTGTTTGGTCAGAAAAATCTCAAACCAAAAGCTTTGAATGCATTTACTGATGGACTGGGTCAGAGCTTTGAAAACAATGAAAGGGTGAGATATCCCCATGCCTGCCTTATGAGGCAGGATAACAATTTAAAGTTGTGAGAGATCTCAGTTTAAGGTGCTGCAAGTTTCCTTTCAGAAAATGTGTAAATTAAAAATGTGCTGATTTGTAGTTTTGATGGAAATTGTTTAGCTGTACCTTAGTTTAACGTTATTTTCATGTATGATTTGGTGGTAGCTCTGTCGTTGGGGTATTGAAGTCACCTGTACAATATGTTAATTTTCTTTTAGCAAATGACAAGTGGGCATGAGGTACTTCTGTCTCTGTAGGTTTCAGTAAAGCCTGGTGAAACTACTGGAACAAACGTTCAATCCCTCTACCACCGATGCTCAGTAGCAGCAGTGTGTACTATCCACAAGTTGTGCTGCAGAAATTCACCAAAGATCCCCAGACAGCACCTTCCGAACCCGCAACCACATCCATCCAGAAGGACAAGGGCAGCAGATACATGGGAACAACCCACGACCACTTCCATCTAGAAGGACAAGGGCAGCAGATACATGGGAACACCACCCCACTGCAAGTTCCCCTCTGCCACTCACCATCCTGGCTTGGAAATATATCGCCGTTCCTTCACTGTCGCTGGGTCAAAATCCTGGGATTCCCTCCCTAAGGGCATTGTGGATCTACCTAAAGCACATGAGCTGCAGTGGTTCAAGGCGGCAGCTCACCACCACCTCTCAAGGGGCAACTAGGGACGGGCAATAAATACTGGGCCCAGCCAGCGACATCCTATGAATGAATAATTTCTTTTAGAATCTGTAGACGTAGAAGGAAAAATGGAAGAACATACAACAATCTATGATTTTCTATAACCTGCTCTAGAAGTTATTGTTTCAAACAAAGTTAAGAAGCTGCTAATATCATCATCCTGAAAACAAAGGATCAGTGAGAAGGTGAGTAGAATGACCTGGGCTATGGCAGGAAATTTAGGCAAACCATGTGGGAAGTTGAGGAAGATGGAGGGGAGAATCTTGCTGGGCGGTTGTATGATTCCTACTGTCATGGGGATTCTCTCAAGGTATCACCCGCATTACAACCAAACCTCATCCAATTAAAATGCAGGTCAGCATTCCAGAAAACAACCGCACCCCTTTATTGACAGGTTCTAATAACAAGGATTGAGGGTGAGGGGGAACTATTATTGACTTAGATAATAAACAACCACATAGATTATAATGGAAAGATTACAACAGGTAAGATTGTAACAGGGAGCCATGTCACAAATCTGTTGATTGGTTGCAGATTAATTAACATTGATAAAACAATGAGACATTGGGTAGGATCTCCTTTGAGTATCAGAAGTTCTCCACTGTCAGTTGAGGATCCAGTGAGACTCTGAAGCTTGAGTCTAGCTGAATCTCATTCCAATGAGACAGACTCTGGTGAGGACCCATCAGTCTCCCTCTGAAATCAAGACCCCAGAGAGTAAATGCCACCAAGCATGAGATGCTGACCAATCAGCAGTGCAGTAGAGGAGACCATGTGATAGGGTTATGCAGCTCAGAGACACAGGGTAGGGGTAGGGGTGGGGGTGGGGGTGAGGATGGTCCCTGGTGTGGAAATGGGGGTAGAGATGATTCCCAGGGTGAGGATCAGGGTGGGTGTGGAGATGATTCCTGGTGTGGGGTTAGGGGGTGAGGAGGGCAGGAGAACGGGGTTGGGGTCAGGAACAAGGCTGGTGACCGGGAGGGGGAGTGGTACAGGAGGTCCCTGCCCAATGCCAGTCACATGATCAAGGATAGCTGGAGGCTCCAATCCTGAGGGCATAAGATATTTGCAAGGTAGGAGTCAGCACAATGACCACATGATGATTGGCATTGGCTGGTACACTCTCATTGGTCTTGAAGTGGCCTCTAATGACTTCACTTGGTGTCGGGTTAAGATGGGTGTGGGGTTTATGCACAACACCAGTCACCTGGTTGGGTGCCTGTCCCAGCCACTGATGGATTGTGGATATTATGAATGATGTCCATTTGGACCTAGGACAGGAGAGACTGAATACTTTTTAAATGGTCAGACATGAGCAACAGGGGAGACGTGAAAGGAATTTGGGAATCTGTATGCATGGGTTACTGATCTTACCAATAAGGTCCAACAATTCAAAAGAGCTTGGAGAATGTTTGCCTTCATCTTGGGCTTGAACCTAAAGGGAAGAAAGTCCTGCATCGAACAAACAAAACCCTAGTAAGACCACATGCCAGTTAGACACAAAGCATGTCCTGCTTTGAGCATCGCTCCATCAAAATGATTTATTGTTTTGAGGAGGATATTGCAAAACCACCAGGGTGTCCATAGAGTCATACAGCATAGAAACAGACCCTTTGGTCCAACCAGCCTACGCCAACTATAATCCCAAACCTACTAGTCCCATCTGCCTGCTCCTGGCCCAAATCCCTCCAGCTTTTCTTATTCATGTACTTATTCAAGTATCTTTTAAACGTTGTAACTATACCTGCATCCATCACTTCCTCTGGAAGTTCATTCCACAAATGAACTGCTGTGTAAAAAAAGTTTCCCCTCATGTCTTTTTTAAATCTTTCTCCTCTCACCTTAAAAATATGCCCCCAGTCTTGAAATACCCCACCCTAGTGAAAAGACACTGCCTTATCTATACCCCTCATGATTTTATAAACCTCTATAAGGTCACCCCTCAACCTCCTACACCCCAATGAAAAAGTCCCAGTCTATCCAGTCTCTCCGTATAACTCAATCCCTCCAGTCCCAGCAACATCCTGATAAATCTTTTCTGAACTGGCTCCAGCTTAAAAATATCCTTCCTATAACATGGTGACCAGAACGGGACACAGTACTCACCAACGTCCTGTACAATCTCAACATGGTGTCCCAACTCCTATACTTAAAAGTCTGAACAATGAAGGCAAGCTTGATAAACCCTTTCTTAACCACCCTGAAGACCTGTGATGCAAACTTCAAATAATCAGGCACCTGAACCCATAGGTCTCTCTGTTCTACCCAAGGCCCTACTTTTAATAGGTTAAGTCCTGCCCTTGTTTGTTTTACCAAAATGCAATACCTTGCATTTACCCAAATTAAACTCCACCTGCCATTTGATAGCCCAGTTGGGCTGAATGGCCTGCTTCAGTGCTGTCAGTTAAATGTAATCTTATGCATTGAGACGTCAAGAGAGATGCCAGGATCTGGGTTCATACAGCTTGGAATCTAAAGCTTCAGGGGTTGCTCGATTGATTTGAGGGCTCGGAAAGGAATTGAAAGGATGTATTGAGAGAAACATTTCTGCTCTCGATGAATAAGAGACAAAGAGACATCACCTTGAACTCAAAGCCAGACCATTCAGTGAAGAAATTCAGAAACATTGCTTTCCATAACAGGGCTCCAGAGTTATGCAACTCAGTCTGACCAGAATCAATCATTTACTCACTTTAAAACTGAGATTGGTAGTTTTAAGGAAGATAAGGGTATGAATGGAATCAAGGCAGGTGGATAGAGTTAGGATACAGATTAGCTATGTACTAACTGAATAGAGAACAGTTTAGAGACTTAATGTCCTAAACTCCAATAACCTGTGCAGAGACGCCCAGTTTGGGTTTCACAAGGGCCACTCGGTTCCTGACTTCATCACAGCCTTGGTTCAAATGTGGACAAAAGAGCTGAATTCCAGAGGGTGAAGTGAGAGTGACGGCCCTTGACATCAAGGCCATATCTGACTGAGTGTAGCATCAGGGAACACTGACATGGTGGAAGCCAACGGGAATCAGATCTGGAATCATGCCCAACGCAAAGGAAGATGGAATGAAATGAGAAAACACTCAAAATATTCAGCAAGATCGGGATTTGATGTGCAGAGGAATACAAACCAGGGCCAATATACTGTTGTCTCTCCAACAGACCGAGTGGGTGGGGGATGTGGGGCAGGTGGGAGAGTTGGGGTGGGGGAGGTGGCAGAGATGAGGTGGAGTGGGTGGGGGTTGTGGAGCAGGTGGGGTTGTGGAGCGGGTGTGAGAGGTGGGGGAGGTGAGGTAGGGTGGGTGGAGCAGGTGGGGGTGGTGGTGGAGGTGAGGTGGAGTGGGTGGGGCTTGTGGAGTAGGAGGGGAGGTGGAGTGGGTGGGGTGGTGGGGGAGGGGAGGTGGAGTGGGTGGGGGTGGGGGTAGTGGAGCGGGTGGGGCAAGTGGAGCAAGTGGGGAGGTGGAGTTGATGCGTGCCTGTTTAGTCAGATGTGAGGTGAGGGTTGGAGACCCTCTCACTGAAGGATTGACAATGGCTTTCCTGCCCAGAATTAAGTTGAGGGTCCAAGTGAGCACTGGATGCCCCTCTGACTGAGGGTGAGGTCCCACATGGGGGCATCTGTTGGGTAATGAACATGGCCTGCCATCAGGTATCAGCTGGACACATGGGCCACTGAAGACTCCTGCTTACCCCCTAAAATCACACCCCCTACCAGAACCTTCCTTACAGCCCCAATGCCCTTCGTCCTGAGATTCCAGTAATGATTCTTTAACATGGGCACATGGTTATGCCATTGTCTACATCCTTGCCAGTGATAATGCCAGTCGTGGAGAGCTGCTGGTTTGGGATTCACCAGGAGCTCCAAGGAGCAGGAAGGTCCTTCAGAGCTCAGCAAGGATCCAAACAGTTAGAACTTGAGCACTGACTGGCTGGGGCCTCCACCACCAACATTCAATCTGTTATTTCAGATCCATGTCACTTCAACTGAAATGGAAAAGAGAAGATGGTCATGGTTGTTGGAGGTGAGTCATCTTAGCTCCAGGACATGTCTACAGGAGTTCCTCAGGGTGGTGTCCTAGACCCAACCATCTTCAACTGCTTTATCAATGAGCTTCCCTCCATCAGAAGGTCATTGACAATAGGGATGGTCAGTGAGCATTCAGCACCATTCTCAACTCCTCAGATACTGATGCAGTCCATGTCCTTGTGCAGCACGGTGGCTCAGTGCTGCCTCACAGTGCCAGGGACCCGGGTTTGATTCACCCTTGGGTGACTGTCTGTGTGGAATTTGCACATTTTCCCTGTGTCTGTGTGGATTTCCTCTGGGTGCTCTGGTTTCCTCCCACAGTCCAAAGGCATTCAGGTTAGGTGGATTGGCCATGGAAAATGTGGGGTTACAGGGATAGGGGGAGGATGGGTATGGGTGGGGAGCTCTTCAGAGGGTCCTTGTGCACTGAATGGGAGAAATGGCCTGATTCTATACTGTAGGGATTCCATGTATAAATGAAACAAGATCTGTACAATATCCAGGCTTGGGCTGACAAGTTGCAAGTCATATTTGTACCAAGCAATGACCATCTCCACAAGAAAGAATTTAAACATCATCTTTTGATATTTAATGGTGTTACCATCACTGAATCCCCCACTGTCAACATCCTGGAGGTTACTATTGACGGAAATTCAACTGGACTCACCACATAATCTACAAGAGCAGTGGCTACAAGAGCAGTTCAGAGGCTGGGAATACTGCAGCAAGTAACTCCCCTCCTGACTCCTCAAAGCCTGTCCATCATATACAAGGCACAATTCGGGAATGTTTTGGAATACTCCCCACTTGCCTGGATGAGTGCAGGCCCAACAACACTCATGAAACTTGACACCATCCAGGACAAAGCAGCCGCTTGATTGGCATCACATCCAGAAGCATCCACTCCCTCCACCACCGACGCTCAGTAGCAGCAGTGTGTACTATCTGCAAGATGCGCTGCAGAAATTCACCAAAGATCCTCAGACAGCACCTTCCAAACCCACGACCACTTCCATCTAGAAGGACAAGGGCAGCAGATACATGGGAACACCACCCCGTGCCAGTTCTCCTCCAAGCCACTCACCAGCCTTAGAAATACACCACCCGTTCCTTCACTGTTGCCAGGTCAAAATCCCGGAATTTTCTCCCTTATGGTTGTGGGTCAACAGACAGCACGTGGACTGTGGTGGTACAACAAGGCAGGTCACCACCACCTTCTCAAGGGGCAACTAGGGACAGGGCAATAAATGCTGGGTCCAGCCACCGAAGTGTTCATCCTGATAATTAATGAAAAACATTATTGAAATATTTGTTATGTTTTCGTCTCCTTCAGCACCTAGAATCCTTGTAATCATCTAATTCCAGCCCATTGGACATGCCCAAGGTTAATTCCACTGTCATCGGTGCTTTCAAGCCAGCTGCCTGGGCCCTGAGCTCTGGAATTCCCTCTCTTAAACTCCATTAAATTTCCGTGTCTCTTCCTTCACTTAGGATATCCCTTAAGACATGTTCTGAGCAGCTGGCCCAGGCTTGTGGACCGTGAATTTTGAGAACCCTTCCTGGAAGATCTTTGTGACATTTTACCAGTCTCAAGGTGCTATATAAATGCATATAAAAGCAAAATGCTGCAGATGCTGGAAATGTGAAACAGACAATGAAAGTACTCGAGAAACTCAGCAGGTCTGGCAGCATCTGTGGGGAGAGAAACAGAGTTGACATTCCAATTTCGATGTGACTGTAGTTCAGAATATAAATCCATAAATGCATATTGTTCTTTATTAGGTTCTTATTCAGAATGAAGAAGGTGGAAGTAAAATGGGGGGAATAATCTTGACAATCTCCGGGCAACCATCCATAAAGTGTCTTTCTCTGTCTTTTGTCACTCAGTCAGCCATGGCCATCTCCACAATGGAAGGACAGTGTTACCTCTGGGGAAGCAGATCCTGAGCCAATGGATTTCATTTTGGATTGTGTGAGACTCTGCTTCGTGTTGTGAACCTTTACCAACTTTAACCCTGTGTCAACATCAGAAACAAGATATCCTGCTGAGTGTGAGTTTCAGACATGGGGCTGTATAAATTTACTAAAAATATAAAGCATGAAATTGATGGAGGAAGCTGTCAATTTCACAGAAAAAAATTATTTCCAGTAAATAATTGATGGCGATTTGGAGGTGTTGGTTTGAAGGGAAGAAGCAGGGCACTGAAAGGGCTGCTGCTGGCTGAGGTACAACAGTAAAAATAAAGGCTGTATGTGCAGACAGTTCAGGCAGATTGCCTTTTCTGTAAAACTGAGGCAGGGTGTCAGATCCAATGGGCTTGAGGAGCAGGGACACAAGGGATTTCTCACATAGCTCTTGTCAAACTGACCTTGAGGGGAGAATAAAAGGGGCTGATTGTCCCTTCACCTCAATCAGAGCTGCTTAGTGAAGGTTAGTACAGCATGCTTGCTTGCACAACTCAGCAACTAACTAACCACATACAAACAGGGAGGTTGCATGAGGAAGGAAATTTTACGCCGAGGAAATGATGCACATTTTACTCAGCTATTCTGTAAGATTACTAATTGCAGTGGCAGTTTTAATGAAACTGAAGGAGTTGTTTTTTGATGTTTGTGGACCAGCAATGAATCAATAGTTTGTTCCAGCTCCGGGTGTTTGAGAGTTGCATTAGCAACCCTGCAGTTGGGTTTTGGTATGGTTGTGGAATTAGGCAAAGAGCTGGATAGATTCAGTTGGTTTGGAGACTTGCAGTGTCTGTTTTGTGAATTTACACCAAGCCCCATGCAATCAAAGGGTTCGATAACAGTTCAATGTGACTTTTCTTCTTGCTTCAGGGTTTTACATTTCTCTTGTGGACGAGCTGTGCCCTGCAGAATTCTTCATTAAAGTTTCTGATCTGATTCGTTCACTATTTTCTCTCAGATTTAGGAGCTAGTGAACAGAGGAAAATGATACTTTTAAAGCCCCTTACACAGTTACAAACACTTTCATGTGGTTAGAAACTATAAACTGTTACTCAACTTTTAGTTTAATATTTTAGAAATTCTTCCAATTGGAACTAATCCTGCAATGACTTATCTACAAAGTAATTTTGTGTGGTATGATGTTTTTTTCAAGGAATTATAAACTCCCAGAAGGGTTTTTAACATTGTTCAAGAGCAACATGGGACAAAGAAATACAGGAGTCAAAAATTGGTGCTAAATAGAATGCAATACTTGAGTTTATTTTTACTGTGGATAATGATGAAAGGGAAGCTGGCAGAGCAGGATTTGCCAAGGTTTTAGGTCCTATCCAGAGAATAAGAGCCAGTGGGACCAGCTTGGATTTCAACACAGGCAGAAGGTATGGTAGAATACTTCGAGCTGAGGATGAACATCAATCGAGCACTCAGAGGAGTGAGGGCTTTGGTAATAAAATAGGGTGAAAGAGGCAGAGAATTTGGGAGCTTTTAATAACAATACATACTTTTCCATAATTCAATCAAGGATTTTGCTAAGCAGGCTTTGAAAGATTGGAAATGCACTGTACCTCCTCTTGTTCATGTTCATTGCTAGATGTTTGATTCTTTAATTCCTTCCTAATTTGTCTTTACATTGAATGAATTCAATATTTTGGGATTTTGTTCTATAAGTCAAGTGTAACTTATTTGAAAATCTGTTGCAGATGTGTGTTTGATTTGTTGCATTAACACTGTGATAGTCTGACACTGAGGTGTCTGAGGGATCTATGAACCAGGCCCTCAATCTGATTCCAGTTGCTCTACAGTGAACCACAGAATGTTGCAGCACAGAAAGAGGCCTTTTGGCCCGTGATGTCCATGCTGGCTCTCTATGTGAGGAGGTTTTCTGAAGAAGACTGAATTTGCCTCACAATAAGTAGAGAATCCTTGGAGTCTGTCATAGGCCTATTTTTGAGTTTGGATTTCAGCAGCTGTTTCTCAGGTGTTAAGGAACATGGACTGGGAGGCAAAGTCTATTCCTTGATCACCAAATCCTCTCTGGGATTGGGCAGGGACCCTCTGCTTTGGGCCATAGTGTGGATCAGAAGCCTGTCTTATTAATTCCAGAGTCAGTTTACAGTGACCTTCATTGTGCTAACTCAGTGAATACTAGCCTAGACCTTCTGGTTGGAACATGGATGCAGTGGCAATGTGTCCCAAAAAGATACACAGTGGGACCCCTCAGAAATCCCAATGCACCCGGAAATCTATCAGAGATGCGGATGCACTTGGGGATTCCTCAGAGACCACAATGCGCCAGGCAGCCCCAGAATGACACAGGAAGTTTAAATTTGGGATAGCCAATTACTCAGCATCTGGAAACTTCTGGAAAAGTTGTGAACTCTGAGTTAGAATCTGAGATTTCAGAAGGTTCCAGCCCAATCACTGCAACATTTACCTGGGAAGTGCTAGAATTTTCAAACCTGCTCCAACATCAGGGAGCTGGAGACCTAAACGCACAGCTCCCCCACCCCCAAACCCCCCAAACAGCCTTCCCAAATCGACCTGACTGTGTTGTCGCTGGCATGACACACACCCCGCACCCCCCTAAGGCGTCAGAGCCTCCCCTGCACTCTCCCCCACCCTCCCTCACACACACACCCACTCTCACTCCTACCCCCACTCACCCTCATCCCCCAACTCACCCTTCCTCACCATTCCCCCAACTCTCACTCTCACCCACCCTCACCTTCACCTCCCACTCACCCTCCCAAACCTCCCCCCCATCCACCTCCCACCATCCCTCACACCCACTCCCACTCACCTTCAATCCACTCTCACCTGAGCCCAATGCACCAGAGCACTGCACCAGAACACTCTTCTCCCTCACCATCTCCTCACCCACGTGTCATTCCACTCCCACACGTGTTCACCTGCCAGTCAGCCCACCCCCCAGCTCCCCCACTTGCTCTACTCCCTCACCCAATTCACCCTCCATCAGAGACTGCCTGGGTTGTTAAAGCTCAGAACGCTGCAGGTACTGTTGGAAAAAGGGCGCAGATCCTGTTCCCTGTGCTGGAATGCTCCAGGCTGGCTGCTTTCCACATTTCTCAGGAGACCCAAGTGATAGTCTCGGAACAAATTGTGGTGTTTCAGGGCAAAGAAAAGGAGTTGGAGCAGAGGGGCAATCCCACACTGATCGCCTCATTCAAAAGACCAGACACCATGTATTGCCTGAGCTGTTACCCCAATCAGGGTAAGATCCAGGAGCAATGCCGTTCCTTGGTGGGCCAGCTGACCTTGAGCATCGTGTTGAATGGGGCCCTGTAATCACATGTCAGACTACAGAAAGGAAGAAGTTGATAGAGATAACACATTGTGGAGCTGGAGGAACACAGCAGCAAAGGCAGCATCTCCTCTGATGCTGCCCGGCCTGCTGTGTTCCTCCAGCTCCACACTGTGTTATCTCTGACTCCAGCATCTGCAGTTCTTCTCTCAGAAGAAGTTGATAGTTTCTCATGAATACCCAGCACCCTGGCTTCTCAGTGAAAATGCAGAAAACAGGAAAGTGACACCCAAGAATGACTGTTCCTATTTTCAGGCAGCAACAAGGAAACTGTGCTCATCAACAGCTGAGAAGCAGGAGATGGTGAACAGAGACTGGGAGCTTGCTCAGTGGGAAGTGGGCAATAATACCAGCATGCATTTGATGGGCTGAATGGCTTCCTTGTTTGCTCTAATTACGCTCTGCCAGTTGTGAGAAATAAAGATAAATAGAAACACAATTAAATGGTTATTCAATGGGGTAATCACAGGGGCAATTGATGGGATAGTAAATGAGATGGTTGTTGGCATAACTGATAGGTAATTTATCAGATAATCACTGGGGTAATTGATGGGGTAATTTATAACATCATCAATGGGGTAATGGGTGGGGTAAATTTTGGGGCGGAGTGGGGGAGGTGATGTAATTCTCAAGGCACTGTAATTGAGAGTACAAACTCAGCTGATTACAAACCGCAGGTAAGTGAGGGTTTTGAGTACTAGCTGACTCCAACACACACACTATTCAGAAGAATTTACAAGGATGTTGCCAGGGTTGGAGGGTTTGAGCTACAGGAGGAGGCTAAACAGGCTGGGGCTATTTTCCCTGGAGTATCAGAGGCCAAAGGGTGACCTTATAGAGGTTTATAAAATCATGAGGGGCATAGACAAGGGTGAATAACAAAGGTCTTTTCCCCAGGATGGGGGAGTCCAAAACTAGAGGGACATAGGTTTAAGGTGAGAGGGGAAAGATTTAAAAGGGATCTAAGGAGCAACTTTTTCACGCAGTGGGTGATGTGTGTACAGAATGAGCTGCCAGGGGAAGCGGTGGACGCTGGTACGACATTTAAAAGGCATCTGGATGGGTATATGAATAGGAAGGGTTTAGAGGGATGTGGGCCAAACGCAAGAAAATGGGACTAGATCAGGTTGGGATGTCTGGTTGGCATGAAGGAGTTGGACCTTAGGGTCTGTTTCCATGCGTTATGACTTGAAAACTCTATGAAAGCTGTGTGAATTCTCACTGTCTGTTCCTACTCCACAGCCCTGAACACTCCGTGCATCAATCAAATCTGGTTGCCGTTGCTGCTGGAAATTAGCCAAGATGTCAATGACCAATATATCAGAATTTGGGGAAGCTGCCCCTTTCCTGAGGAAAAGTGAAAAGGAGTTAATGGTGTTACAAACCATTGCTTTTGATGGTAAGGAACAGCTTTGTCTCCGGTGGACTGTGATGTGGTATGTACACTCTCCACTCAATCAGGCAGCAAACTGAACTATACAGCATGAGAAATGTTCATCGAGTTCTTTCCAGTGTATTCCTCACTAATTGGTTCTCAACAAATGCAGCGAGAGAGTGCAGGGCACTGTGGGGCTTTTTTTTTTGATTGAGCAGAAGCTGAATGCTCTATTCCTGGGGCTTTGTTGACATGAGATCATGAAGTGGGAAAAATTAATATCTGACCCTTGACTTTCAGGAATGCCCTGCCCTGGCCCCTATCCCTACCCCTGCCCCTGCCCCTGCCCCTGTTCCAGTTCCCTGTGCCAGTTGCAAGCTGCTTGCTAAACCCCACCCAGGGCTGCAGCCTGCTGTTTGATGACAGCTCCCGCACAGTTTGTGACAATAGTTTAGAAGCTGAAACAGACAGCAGCAGAAATTATGGTACTAAAGTGCAACAGTGAAAGGTCAGTGTTCGAACTGATACTCTACTCCTCAAATTCTTTTTATAACATTAGAATCTTGCAACAGAGGCTGTTCAGCCCAACTTTCTTGTGCTGGCTCTTCAGTGTTATCGAAGCGTAAAGCCCCAGCTCTTTCCCCTTAGCCCTATAAAGCTTTTCCAATTGCCTTTAGAAAGTTATCCTTGAATCTGCTTCCACCACCTCTTCAGGCAGTGAGTCCCAAACACAAGAACTCGCTACGCATCATCCGAGTCCATCTCCAGTGCATTGGCTGTCAGAGGCACTTTCTTCACAAAGTGTGGGACCAGAATTGGCTGCAGTTCTCCAGCTCAGGCCCAGCGAGTAGCTTATAAATGCTTCAGAGATAGTAGGAACTGCAGATGCTGGAGAATCTGAGATAACAAGGTGTAGAGCTGGATGAACACAGCAGGCCAAGCAGCAT